>JAHXMU010000659.1:1215419-1243326 GCA_019455685.1 Philornis downsi
ACGTTAAAGAATATGAGTATACATATATGGGTACCAGAACCGGCATGGTTAGCCAGTTGATTTCCTAACTTTACTAAGAATTAGAGAGCAAATCAAGGAACAAACATTCTGGCCACTACTATTTACGTATTAGAAATTACAGGAAAACCGGATTTCGGACTATCGGTCTATTTGTATGGGAATACCAGAAGAAGCTTGGCAATGCGATAAAGTTTCATCCCAAAATACCATTTAAAATTCCGACTGTGGCCTGTTAAAATATTTGGTTGTGCAAAGTGTTAAGAAGTTTCATGAAAATTTACGGCCAGCCAGCCAGTCCGCCGGACATCGTTCAGTAATACTCGTCCTTCGAGTGAGGGTATTAAAGTTAGACTTTGACTTGTAAGCACCTTCTATTTATTGCGCGAATTGAAATGTTTTGGTGCAAACGTCTCACATAAATCATTTCGATTGGATATAACTTGCTTTGGCCACCATGACCACGTATTTGCACTTGTAGTGGGGCATGACTTTATTATAGTTTACAAAACTACCGTTCCAACCGTTCCAACAACCGTTCCAACAAAAATGACGAAAGGAGACCATCCACATCACAAACGTGTGGGTGCATATTCAGTATATTTGTATAGTTACACACAAATGTGTGTGCTGCATCAGCGCTCGTGTTTTGGAATTGTTGTTGATCTTAATGCTGCTGCGGTTGCACTTCACAAACTTTCTTAACACAAACGCAGTAGCTTTCCATGGCAGTGGGCCACCCTTGGGTGTGAAGTTGGCTAACACATGTACGGTTTGTTATCCTCGGTCATGTCTGGTAGAAAACAGTACACTCAACCTGGGCCACATCATTACCATGTCTATAATCCTGGCTTTTACAATGTAATATGTACGCAAAAGCAACAGTTTCATAAGTACCATTATCACCGCCACAGCTTTCATCGACCATCAGCGCAGAGTGTAGTCATTACCAAGTAAGCGTATGCAGAACTACTCATTACCACAGAAAATGGTCGTAAGCATTATTACTGTTGTAACATTTTTTTCCAAAGCCGGAAATTCTGCGAGACTTCACTGACGTTGGCGATGTTTTGCTTTTAAACTGCAATTTCTGGAGGAGCTCCCGGCATTGGGATTTGTTATGGATAATACGTGGTGTGTTCAAAAAATGAGATACATTTTCAAATTTCGCGGGCTACGTACATACGACTTTTGATTATTATTTTTCTTATGTTGGTACACTCGTCTCGAAGATATGTTGACGGTTTCATTCATATAGCATGTTTAGTTCGTCGCGGTATGACAGGCATCGATAAGACAAGTTTCTGCCTAAAAAAATTTCTTTCCTTAAAAAATGGATCAAAGAAGTTGCATCAAATTTTGTGTAAAAAATGGAATTAAGTGCTCGAAATGTTGACAGTGGCATACGGTGAGAGTACTCTGGGTCAAAAAAATGTTTACAAGTGGTACAAGTTTTTCACAGAAGGTCAAGAATATGTTAATGATGACGCTCGCTTTGGACGCCGTAGCACATCATCAACCGATGAAAATGTTGAGAAAGTGAAGAATATTGTTATGGAGAATCGTCGAATCACAATTAGAGAAGTTGCTGAGGATGTCGGCGTACCGGTTGGCTCATGCCGTGCAGTCTTTTCGGAAATTTTGCAGCAAAGTTCGTTCGAAAATTGCTGAATTTTGACCAAAAACAACGTCGCACAGGAATTGTTGAATGACGTCAACGATGATCCAGATTTGCTTAAAAGGGTCATAACTGGTGACGGTTCATGGGTATATGGTTATGGCATCGAAACCAAAGCCCAAACGTCCCAATGGAAAAGTCCAAGAGAGCCAAAACCAAAAAAGCACGCCAAGTTCGACCAAATGTCAAGGTTTTGCTCACTGTTTTCTTCGATTACCATGGCGTAGTGCATCAGGAGTTCTTACCACAAGGTCTTACGGTAAATAAGGAGTATTACCTTAAACTTATGCACCGTTTGAGTGAAGCAATACGAAAAAAAACGCCCGAAATTGCGGAAAAAAATTCATGGCGTTTACATCACGATAATGCACCTGTTCACCTGAGAGATTATTTGTCCAGAAACAACACCGTTATCATGCCTCAGTCACCGTATTTATCAGGTTGGCCCCCCTGCCCTCTGTTCCCAAGACCAAAGAGAACGCGGTTTGCGACAATTGAGGAGATAGAAACTGAATCGCCGAACATGCAAAATACTTGTCTTATTTATGCCTCTCACAAACAAACTAAACATGCTACATGGATAAAACCGTCAACATATCTTCGAGACGAGTGTACCGACATAAAAAAAAAATAATGACCGAAAGTCGAATGTACGTAGCCCGCGAAATTTGGAAATTAGCCTTATTTTTTGAACACACCTCGTATACACGTGGTTTTTCTTTATTATGGCGAACAAATCATCAACATATTTCGTGGTAATTTTGGACTTTTGTCATGGTGTCAACAATTGTTCAATAGTTCTTCCATTATAGTGTCAGCTATTACAGCTATTACATTCCTCGTCGTTGTTCACAAATTTAGTTGCTGCAATATGCGCACGAATCGTACTACTGTCAACTGCCAAGTACAACTCTGGGTCGTTATTTAGATGTTGCAGGAGTTTTTTACCCAGAGCTCCAACGAAAATTCCCAAACAAATTAATATCCAGAAACTCCACTTACGCTGGCTCTCAAGGCCACCTGACCTGACTGCGCCAAACTTCTTTTATGGGGTTATGTCAAATGAAACCAAGGAATTTGACTTAATTGAAGTAGTCCTTTAAAACAATAATTGAGGCGATCTCGAATGAATAATATTCTGATCATGTGTCGCATATGCGTGAATGAGCACGGACGTCATTTACGCTCTATCATCTTCAAAACCAAATTGTTATATACTCGCAAAATTAAATTGAATTTTCTATACAAGAAAAAAAATATGTGCAATACATTAATTAAACAAATTATTTGAATTTCTTATCATCAAAAAATGTTAATATTTTAATATGTTAAAATGTTGATGTTAATGTTAATATTTTAATAAATAACGGTTTTGAGGTTTTTGCAAATTTTTCAATCAGGTCCCTTCTCTTTTAAACCGTCCTTGTAGATAGATTTACGGTGATGCGCGGAAAAGAGAGACTACGTCAAATGGTACTAACAATTCGTCACTTTTGACTTGCATATTGTCAATTTTATATTTAAAATCAATTGCATCTTCTACGTTATATCGGGAATCCTTCGTTATATTCTTTAAAATATTTACAAGATTTCGAAGCGGTAATCTTTCCTTGTGAATTTTTGGTTGTTTTCACTCTATTCTTCAGTGTTTTGTCAATTATTTTCAAAAGGAAAAACTTCTCGATTATTTTTGTTTTGCAATCCTGTTTTGTTTTGTATCTCTTCAATCTTTGATATGTGCACATAAAAAATCTTAAAGTCTCTTTTATTTGGATTTCGTATCCACTTTTAAAAATTCGCCACCGTTGTTCGTCCTTTGTCCGCGCATAATGCATATATATCATTATTTTCTTTTGAAAAATTCCGAGTCTAATATTAATCTGTCTTTTGTATTGAGCTTAATGTTCTGTAAGTACGAGTAGTTGTCAATTAGAGATACTAGTCCTGTTCTCGTTTCTTGTTGTTCTTTGCTCTATATTGTCTGAATCCATGCCCCTCCCTCCGTTGTCATTTTCAAGCAGATAACTTTTTCTTGTGTGTGGAAAACGGAGTCGATCCAAATATTGGAAATATTAAATAAAATAACCGGAAGCAATACCAACATCCTTGGTTTTCAATTCAACTCTATGACCTTGAGTCGAACAAAATTAAATAGAACATAAATTCTGCTATTTTTCACGCATAGAAGTGATTTCTTTAGCATTTTACGTAAAATTATATTGTCTTTCGAAAACATATTCGGACTTCTATGCGATTTTGGTAGCATAATAAAAATCTGTTAAACCCGAGGAACTGCAGTTCGGACTCTCCAACACTTCGAAAACATCTAGGAGAAATAACCAATTTAATACATTCTTGCATTCATATCTTTCATTCAATTTCACGAAATTCATTTAACCATTTAAAAACTTCTGGTTACCTTAGACCCCAAAATGTCATGCTCCTTTGGAAGCGAAAGCTTCCTTTTAAAGCGGAAGTCTTAAAAAGTTATAACTCAGCTTTTTTGCTGTTCGCTAATTCTAAGAAATATTTGATTTCTACTAGCGGCTGAGAAGGGGGTTGGTGGAATGTATGTATAGACCAGTGTCTCTGTCTGAAATATACTCTTATGCATGATGTCCATTTTCATTACTTTTTCTTTTACTAGAACATAAAGATTTTAATCTCCCGGTCTACCTTGACGTGCATTAATTTTTAAAGCAACGACTGAACTGATGATGATTACACATGATTGCATATTTTAATTTCACACAGAATTGTTTTTTTTTTTTTTTTTACTAAATTTTTTTTACTAAATTACTGGCAAAAATTGCTTATATCCATTGGAAGTAAGTACTCTCAAAATCTTTCTACTTCGCTTCAGAATCGTTCATCAGGTGGTGAATGATCCTCCATTAATGAAGATAGTGGATTATTACTATTCCATCATATTTGGACTTATTAGTTTTACTTACATATATTTTGTTTGCAAAGTCTTTTGTGTTTATGACTGTGAATCGAATTAAGATTTTTTTGACTGCGATTTAATTTTTTTTTTATGTATCCAACAAAAATTTCTGATTTGTCAAGCTGAGTTCTAAGGCGATCCAAAATCATCGACGACGGAAGATTTGAATGTGCTTGTCCTGATTTAATTTTAAATGTCATGAAAAAACGAAGTTTTCAATGGATCTAACTTGCTTAGGTGTCACCAGAGGGTGTCAACTGTAGAGATTTTGGACAGATTTTAAAGATTGTGTAAAAATAATTCGCAAATATTAATTATTTAATCTCGTTATTTAGAGAAAGAATTTTCAATTACAAAATATATGTTTTCATTATTAAATTTTAAATGCAGCTGTCAAAAATGAACTCAGTTAGAGTATTATTTGGTAGAGAGTCAAAAATTTGTGATAGTTTGATAGAGCAGGAAAACTAAATTATAAAGAAAAGGCAATGTTTTAGTAATACTTCTTTGAAAAAGATTGCGTTTTTGTACATCAAAAGCCAAGTTCATAGCAGGAGATCCAAAAAACATTTTTGGTAATCTCAAATAAAAATTACAGATTGATTTTTATTTTCTCATGAATCATGAAAAAATAAATCAAACTATTCGTCAATAAGGACCTAGAAATTTGCTAAGCATCATCTGGGTTGTTGGGAGAAAATATGTGGAAACCGGTTCACCGGACTAAAATTTCTGTTATGTTTTCTCGATATTACTGTTTTCCCTTGGAAATGTTTGTTAATAAGTTAAGTTACGCATGTCTTTAATTATCCTTCTGTGAAAAATAAATTTTAACATTTGATAGTTTTTAATTTTTATTCCTTTAACTGGATGTGTTTCATGACTTTTTAAGATGATTAAACGATGTCCGTCTGCCTTGCTGGCAGGTTGGTAGACACTAGTCACAGCTCGAAATTTTACCAGGTTATATCCGGGGTTTGTAAATGGCCTATATCAACCCTTTCCTTCCCATACCTTCAACACAAATTGACCGATTTTTCAAAACTCAATCTTCTCCCTGTAACTTTTCGAAAAGGGCAGAAACTTGATTTTTCGTTCCCTGTATTTGTTTATAATTAACCAAGCCCCTTCTGGCACTTCCCATACAAATGGTTGATTTAACCCACGTATCTTTCATTTATTCGTGGATTTGGGCATGCACTGAGCGTTTGCCGAAATAGAACCTTACAATGAAAAATATGAGCATCACCACTGCTTTTTTGGTACTATCATTCTAATTCTGATTAGTAGCCCTTCGTAGCCTTTATCTTTGCTTATTGCACAGATTCGTAATTTTTTGGGAAATTTGCAAAAAATCAGCTAAATAACCACTAACATGTTGGTACCTTCCATACCTTCGATTTAATCCGTGTGTTCTTAGGTTTAGCAGTCGAATTAAATTCAGTCAAATTTAGCACTTAACATGAATTTAGTGAACTAAATTTTGGATATTAAAATGGAAAGGGACAGCACCACACACAGTTTCTGCTGCTTCTTACACAATTTAACCTCGGTTTAATGAAATTGAATTTTTCCCCACTGATCCCCAATTTCTGGACTTACACTTTTGCTGCTTACGCAACACATTGTAATACTTGTAGATTTGAAAAAGAAGTGCATAGCTACTCACTCTATCAACTCCCATGCAAATTACCTAATTCAGACCATATGTGGCTAAATTCATGTCTACCATTCAATTGCAGTAAGCTCACAATAATTTAGCGAGCATCAGTTTTTAGTAAATTTACTTCTGCAAGTGAAAGTGGACCGCGTTGAAACACCTCTTAGAGTATCACAACAGAAGGGACTTGGTTCTTTCTAAAACTTCTGCGAGTCACGTTCAATACAAGAAGCAAAATTATAACTCTCCGAATTTCTCTACTTAAAACTTAGGAAAGCATCATAAATAAACTTTGTTAAATTGGCAAATTTGTGTGTGTGGTGCCATTTTCATTCGCAGAGTTAAATTTACTGAATGCCTGCTGCATGCCAGATTATACCGCATTTATCGCAAATGGAAGATAAGAACCTAGGAATGAATTGGTTAAATTGCACAATTTCTATGGAAATTATCTGAAAAAACATTGTTTCATATTAATTTGTTATAACTTTATCAAATGTTATTAAAATTATATAATTCGTTATTAAAACATAACATCGTAATTTTATAATTTTTTTTGATGTTGTAAGTTGAGCATTGGAAATCAATATTTAATGTTAGACGCACATTAAATATAAATATAATAATAAATATAATTAAATATAATAAGTAATGCTAAACTTTAAGTATCTGTTTAGCTCTCAAAATTTTAACGCCTGATGCAAATCCAAACCTCACTAAAGTTATTGTTGTTGGGGTCACTAAAACAAAGTCTGCATTCAACGCATTACACTTACGACTCAACCCACTACGTTAATGTTTTAGATTAACGAAATTGTTAACGCCAAATAATAATAGAGGCCAAGTTGCAGATTACTACTATAATTTGACTAGGTGTGTAAATTTAGAGCATATTTGTGATAATGAATTCTTTAACTCGCATGTCTTTTAAAAACTATTATATGCAATTTTCTTGTTTTTTTTTTTTTGTTTTTTATTACGACACAGTTGAAACGGTGTTTTTCCCTTATCTAATTTAAAGAAAATGTTGTGTTTTGTTACAATTTAATAAATGAACTTGCAAAAATCGAAACAGCAACACGCATAAGGAAACGTTTAGAGCCCCAAGTCTCTTTTGAGCAAAAACCTATACATATCGGGACGTCGACTGAACGACGTCCACTTGCCTGGTCGGTGGGAGATGCGACAAATGCCACAAATCTTTATAATCATTCTTAAAACCGGGCATGGCAGCTGGGCAACTAAGATATTCCTCTTCTTCGGCCCACTGACCACACAAAGATTCTAACCTTGTGTATCGCAAACATTTGATCTCCAAGACACATTTAATTTAGCAAAGTTTTTGTTTGCAAGAGACCAAACCTAAATGAGCTGTCAGGTGAAAGCGCAGTACAGAAAACACGCAAGAAGCGTAGTAAATCTTCAAATTCTTCCAAAAAAAAACTGCTGCATTAAAAGACAATAAAAGAAACAAAATTATATTTAGTTGTTATAATTTAATGTCTTCTGCTTTGAAATTCATGACTTTTGTCAAAGCAGCTCATTAGTATGTGAACATATCCAAGGGTGTAAACAATGCAGACAATTTTCATTCACACAACTTAGTTTATTAAAATTCTGATGCGTACTGAGTTATATACAACTTAGAGCAACTGAATGAAGAATTGCAATTCAATTTACAAACATTTGCAGTCCATAAATTAAAAATTAAAGGCTTTAATTAAAAAAATTAAAATTGAAAAAGATCAATTTGTATGGGAAGTACCAGAGGGAGTGGCAATAGAGTCCGTTCCTATTACCAAAATTAAATTTGCAACTGCACGAAAGAGGGTTTAAGCGGTCACCAGGAATGATGCGACGATATGGTCCATTCTCATTCACAATAAATGTTTAATGTCTGCGAAATCTGACTGAATTTTGTGCCCGAATTTAAGGTGTGATCTTAATCAGTCTTTTGCATGGAGGTATCAGGAGCGTAGTTAATTGGTCGATTTTCAGCAACTTAAAAAGTCATGGAACGCATATGATCAAAAGTTACTTGGTACTGTATAGATTGATTTATACTGAGAACAAATTATTCATTGCTAAGAAAGCGTGTACGCAGACTTACAAAGCTAGATTGCGGGAATACTTCCCAGCAACAAATTTGGAAGTACTCCAAAAAAGAGAACAATTTCCTTAGTGACAAGGTAGATGATACATGTGTCGATTCCTTTTAGCTTGCTTTCGATAATGGAAATACATGTAATACTTGAAAGGAGTATCAATACCGCTACTTTTGGACAAAAATGGTAACGAAGTAAAGAAATGTTTTGCAGTAAATGGAAATTTGGCACCCCTTGGAAAGATATTAGTGGCATATATATTTTTTGGAACGAATTTTCAGTGCAACGGTATTAAGTTAAAAGAAATACGATATATCAACACCTAAAATGCAAACACATAGTTTCCCTCAGTTTAATACAACTTAAGTAAGTTATATCAACCAAATAGCCAAGAGTCCGTAAACTGACTAACGTAGATTGAATCTAACTACATTTAAAATTTGACTTTCAGTATATAAATTAAAAAAATATATACGAAAATATAATGCAATGGTAGTCACATTGCAAGTACATTGTGTCCGTCGGGAAGGTATACCACTTTGTAAACATTAGTCTTGACAGTTCATATTTGGCAGTCGTGAAGTAGAGACGTGGCAAATTTATTATGGAAAAATGATCGATAAACCAACGTGTTTTAATCGTTAAAACATTGTATTAAAATCAATCATCGATTACTGTGACGATGAGAAAGTTACGTGCAATTTTTGGGAGAAACAACGTGTCAACAAGACGCACTATTTATCATGTTGTGAATGATTTCGAAGAAAGAGGGTCTGTACCTGATAAGGCCAAGCATGGACCACAACGTACTGCAAGATCGGCTGAAAACATTACTGCTGCTCAAGAAAGTGTTCAAAACAATCCATCAATCTTAATTCGATGCCGTGCTCAAGAGCTCGTTCTTCAAAGAACAACTTTGGCCACAATTTTGCACAAGGATTTGCATTTGTTTCCATTTAAGATTCAGTTGGTACAAGAGCTTCTTCCACGAGACCATTTACGCCGCCGTACATATATATGCCAATATAATGTTACAGCTCGCCTATGATGATTTTCATGAACAAACCATAATGAGTGACGAGGCACATTTTCATTTGAATGGATATGTGAATAAACAGAATAGTCAGTTTTGGGCAATGGAAAACCCTCAAATTATTCATCTGTCACGTACCCATTAAAAGTGACAGTCTGGTGTTCAATTTGGTCAGGAGAAATCATTAGACCTTACTTCTTTGAAACTGAAAACGCCGTAACGGTGACTGCCAATGAGGAGCGATGTCATGATACGATTGAAAACTTTTTAACGCCACAACTACTTACTTTGGGCTTGATTAATATGTGGTATCAACAAGACGGTGCTACATCTCATACATCCAGGAAGTTATTTCAAGAAGTGGTGATGTTGATTTCTTTTTGTGGGTATATCTGAAAAGCAAGGTTTATGCAAAAAAACCAGAAACGATTGAGCAACTCAAACAAAATAAAACATTTATCGATATAATATCCATTCTCTTTCGTTTAATCAAAAATTAGAAACAAACAAAGTATGATAAAGCAAAATTACATTCATCAGTGTTTCAGTCAAATATGCACCACACTGGATGAGTAGTGGTGAATATTACGATATTTGATAAATAAGTACAAAATTTAACGCATAAATACGAGTACATCATATGTTGGTTCAGTGTGAATATTTTAAGTCTTCAATTAGATCTGCACACCTATAAGTTCCATTAACCTACCTTTCACTGTATGTCATTAAAATACTCGTCTCCGCTTTCATTCTGTTAACAATTTAGTTTTCTAAAATAACATAGAATGTCTGTTCATCACACATATGCATATCCAGAGGCTTATCCGGGCCATCAATTCTTATCGTCAGTTAGTTTTCTCGATTTGATAGTAATGTTCGGAAAGATTTCATGCGCAAACGTCTACCATTTGATGGCGATAAATACGTTTTGATAAGTGCGACTAAATTGGAAAGCTATTCAGATTTTAGAGGATTACAGTGCAAAAAAATGTATTTGATCGAGGGTGGAATTTAGGCCGCTTATAAATGGCTTTAAAATGAAGCCACATTCCTAATGGCATTGTTGGCATTGTATGTTGTTTTCTATTATTGGAAGCTGTAATAGCTTTTTGTCAATGCTTATGGAAACAAGTGCTTATGGAACCAAGAACAAATATATGCATATATGTATGTGGGGATAATACCCGCACAAACACCATGCTCTGTAAATATGTATGTATGTACATTTGGCATGAATATTTTGTCAACTTTTTATGCTTTGATCTGACATTCACCGGCAACCAGAAGGAATTGGGACAGACATTTCAAATTATGTGCGAGTATTAATATGATATCAAATTATGTCAGTTGTACTCGTATCGCAGCAGGAACATGACAGCCCAACATAAAATGAAGGGATACGTGGGACACTGGGAGAAAAGGGTCCGATTGGAGTGGGAGCCCACATTTGTCAATATCATTGACACAGTTGTACGGATGGGATTTATCGTCACAAGTGGCCAGCCTTTCTACCTCCCACAGTCAACTCTTTCGCCAAACGTGCCCAGCTGAAATGCGGCGCTAACTTAGTGTACAAGAGTTTCCGAAGGTAAATCTGTGGACTCAACGCAACAATCCCAAAACACAGGCAACCAGAAGGTACGCACACACACACACGATGCCACAGTTTGTCAACAAATAAAGTGTGGAAGACGGCATCATTTTGTGATTTATGACACTTTGCCATAAAACATTGTTAAGCTCAAGTGCTACTTGGGCCGACAGGAGGTATATAAACATTTTTCAGTTTTCGATTTCCTTTTATGTGCCAATTAAGCTTATAAATAAACTCATTACAAGCCGACAAATATGGGTGTACGAGCATGTGGGGCCAGACGCCGCTGCTGCTACTGGTGGTGGCAATATTTGAAAGTGTGTCGTCATCTACTGCTTGGTACGGCAAGATTCCCACAAGACTTTGTGATGGGTCATGATTTGGGGAAAAAATGTTTTCATTTTAAGCTGATTAGCTTCGGTGATTGTGAGTGAGCGCATTTTAATTTGTTTATTGTCAAACCACAATCATCCAACTTCACTGATGTCCATGTGTATGTAGTCGGTGTATTTTTTTGTGTGGCTAAATTTGTTTTTATGTAATTGGTCATCATGAGTGTGTGTGTGTGTGTGTAGGCACGCAAACTTTTGATGTAATACTCATGTAACTTCGGCAGTTTCTTTGGCAGGCCTCTGTCAAAATGAAAATAAACGAACAAATAAATGATGATTTTAAATTTCCATCACATCGGCTGGTGTTGCGATGATGTTCTGACGATGGTCATTTTCATTTTGCTACTGTAATAAGTTCGTTTTGATTTTTAAGAGATAATTTTTTTTAAGAGATAGCAAAATTTAACTTAGGTCCAAAACTAATTCGTGTCGATCATACGTTAACTTGGTTGGCTCCAAACCGGACGTATAAACGGCCCTAGAGGTGCCAACCTCATACACAATCAACATATCACTTAAAATTTCCCATTGTAAGATCCAACTCGACCAGTTCCAAGTTAGATGGTTCAGTTTTCAGGAAATTTGACCCAATTTGCCTTATAATGCAGCACGGTTGTAACGAACTGTGCTCATACCATTATAATTGTTCGGTCTCAATAAATTTGTAAGAAGTTTTCGCATTTACAGCTAACACGAAATTTAGCGAGCTCTTTTTCTTCCAGATGAACAAATTTTGGGCACTATTTTCTATGTTCCTTGCGAACAACATAAAGGTTGTTCGAGAAATGCATATGCGAAATGTAAAGTAGAGAGGAAATGTTGAAAAGCCCTTTGATTTCGTCTAGACAATGAAGAACTCAAAGGAAGTCAATTTTGGGAACTTTGATGGAAAAGAATAAGTCCCTATCAGCAAGATATATTAAATTTGTGTGAGAGCTGACCTGTTGTCGACATCCAACATCCAACATCCAACATTTGAACATCTATGAGTCGGCATTTTACCGAAACTTTATATACGCTGCAACACAGGTTAGTGCTACGCTATGCGATTAATACTTAATTCAATGTATTGTAACACCACGTCATGGTTGCGGCAAATAATTTTGTTTTAAGATTCCATGGTTAATAGGCGAACTTGTTGTCGGTATTTTATCACCATTTTTGTTAGTTTCTTACTAAAATATTTAAATAAAGCGACGAATAACTTTAAAATCCATTATAAAGATTTTCGATTAATTGAAAAACTTTGCGACGGATATAACGAATATCGCTCATAACTTACAAGTCCCCTCAAGTTTGCTATAACCGGTACTAACTTTATAAAGACTCATAAACTCATGGTGAACCCATTGAATTTTATATGGCTAGAATTCGTTTATAATATATGTGAAGTAAATATCTGTGGCTGCGAATTGACCTGTTTTATCCCACTGAATGCCTTCATTAAGCGTTAGTTATCGCAAATAACATATGATATTTATTCAACACTGCTTTAATATTTCATGACAACGAAAACTTATAATATGTATAATATATTGAACAGAAATATTTTATAACGTGAAATAGGGACTCAGGTAGTGCTCATCTCACGGTCCTGGCATTGTAAAAATATATAAATTGCAACCCGTCTTTATATCGAAATTAAATTAATTATATTATCACTCATTACTTCTTACATTAGCTGATAACGTAATATTTACTTGTTACTAAGCTAAGATTCTTACTTTTGAATAAATGATATTTTTCGTTCAGCGTTAGCCACTTACGTGTTCATAACTTCATTAAATTCATAACAATTGGCGACGGGGAAAAAGTGATAGATTTGTTTTTGTTGCTTACACGTGCAATTATCATCAGTGACAGTTATTCCTGTGGCTACTATTAGTATGGCAGAAACCCCAATTGCTTTTGTGGGCACAATAGAAGTCTACAATGTTGGTGATGACTTTCATCTATATACAAATCGATTGAATCACCTTCTATCGTTAAATAAAATCAAAACCGATTCTGACAAAAAGTGGTTTCTTATAAGCTTTGGTGGAGCTGAACTCTATAATACGATGTGTTCGCTTTTGGACGCCGAAGTCCGAGAGTGACTTTAGTTATGTAGAGATAATCAATAAATTGAAGAAACATTTTAAGCCGACGAAAAACATAATTGTGTTTCAAATTTCTCAAATTCTTCAAAAGGGACCACATGTTACCTAAAACGATAGCTGGTACCTATATAGTAGAATTAAAACAACTGGCACAGGAATGTGAGTTTGGATCATTTCTGGACAAAGCGCTTTTGATCAAATTCGTCTGTAGCCTAGACAACGACGCTATACAAAATCGGTTACTGAATGAAAGCGGGTTAAGTACGTTTGACAAAGCCTGTGAAATAGCACTCTCCATGGAAATATGCAACAACAATATGCAATTGATGAGAGCTAACAACGCAATCAATCGGGTTAATAGCGGGGACTGTCGAAAATTCCAACATACTCAGGAAGACAAGAAGACCAAAAGTAGCACCGGATGGCAAGGTGCTGACAAATTGAAGGTGACGTGTGTTTATTGCCAGAAACGTGGACATATGGAGAAACATTGTTGGGCGAAACAAAGAGATGAAAAAGACAAAAATAAAAGTATGAAAATTATTCGTTCCAAATGTAAGAAAAACTATGTAAACAATTGGTTACGTACAAATTGGTTACGTGGTTGTTGATGTGGATTTTAGAAATAAAATGCATAAATTAAAATTAGTTATTTTGAATTCTGCTCATAAATTTAAACCACTTCTTGACAGGAACTGGTTAGATGAATTTAGTCCTGAGTGGCGTTCAGCACCAGGTTACATTGCCGAAATAGTTCTGAAAGAGTAGTCTTATCCAATATTTGCTAAGCCGTATTCAGTGCCATTTGGATTGAGAAAGAAGGTAGAAGATGCGATTACTAAAATGTGTAAGGAAGGCATGATAGTTCCCGTAAGTAAGAGCAAGTGGGCTAGCCCAATAGTTATAGTTAACAAAGCTGGCGGGTCGATTCGGATATGTGTAGACAGTAAACCGATTTGCAGAAAATGAGCATTATGTAATTCCTCGTGTCGATGACATATTGGCAAATTTATCTGGTTGGAATTATTTTTGCAAATTGGATTTAATTAGAGAGTATTTGCAGGTAAAAATTTCTGATCGTTTTCGGGAATTATTAACTATTAATACACATTGCGGGCTATATCAATACACGCGTCTAGTATATGGCTTGAAAACGGCTCCTCAATTTTTTTTCAAAAATTATATGTGAAATCTTGAAAGGCTTAGAGAAGGTGCAAGTTTACTTTGATGAAATTTTAACGGCGGAGGCAATATTGGAGAATGCAAGAAGAACTTAACCGTCGTTCTAGGTAACTTGTTACCATGTAATGTTAAAACTAATTTTGACAAATGTAATTCTTTTCAAGCCGAAATTAATTATTTGAGATACGCTATTGGTAGTAACGACATTTCTGCATCTAAACATAAAATAAAGGCGGTTATACATAGAAGCCCCCGCGCCACCCATCCAAAGCCAGCTGAGGTCTTATTTAAGCATGATTAATTACTGTGATCATTGCGTTCCAAATTTATCATCACAATTGCATGTTTTGCATAATTTAACAAAGAGTGGCGCTAAATGGGTATGGACAGCAGAACATTAACATGTGTTTAAAAAGAGAGTAAGGAACTGTTAACAGACATTAGAGTTTTGGCCCATTATGACCCCACAAAGCCGATAATTTTGTAGTGTGATGTTAGTCCATACGGCGTAGGTGGTGTATTATCACATGTAATTAATGGTAGAGAATATCCAGTTTGTTTCAAGTTCATTAAAAACTAATGAGCGTAATTACTCCCAGCTTCATCGTGAAGCTTTTGCCATAGTTTTCTGTATTCGAAAGTTTCATAAATATATTTATGGATTGCCATTCATCATTGAGAGTGACCACCAACCATTGAGAGAAATTTTCTTTGACAGGAAAGATTTGCCAACGGTTGCGTCTAATAAGTTGCATAGATGGGCAATCTTTCTTTCTTCATACAGTTATAGTATAAAGTGTAAGCGGGGTTCAAATATGAACCATGCGGACGTGCTTTCACGGCTGCCATTAAAATTTGGAACAGGTGATGATGACGACAGCATAAATATATTAAATTTTGTACAAGAATTATAAACATTAGCGATGTTATGAAAGAAATGCCCAATGATAGGGAGTTAGACCAAGTATATAAATATATACGTTTTGCTGGCCTAAACAGATACCAGAAACTTTATTGCAATGTTATAATAAGAAAAAAAAATAATAAGAAAAAATGTCATTGGCGACCGAAGATGGCTGTTTGTTTTATGGGGAGCGACTTGTTTTATGGGGAGAATGAGATCGTCGGCCAGAACGTATGTTTGGTGGCCAGATACTGATTATGACATTGAAGCATTTGTTAGATCATGCGAAATACGTTGTGTCAACCAAAATACTCTAACAAAGTCTATTTTGACCAAGTGGCCAACACCACAAAACCCTTTGAACGAATACATATTGACTTCTGTAAGGTAGAAAATATCACTATATTGGTAATAGTTGATGACTTTTCGAAATGGATCGAAGCAAATATAATGAGGTCGACAACTGCAAGCGCTGTGTATGAGGCAATGCGTTCTTTCTTCTCTGTCTTTGGTCTTCCGACACAGATATTAGCGGCAATGGTCCACATTTTGGTTCAAAAGATTTTGTTGAATTTTGTACGAATAGTGGCATCAAGTGTCTGAAGTCACCTCCTCAATCCAATGGTCCAGCAGAGAGAGCTGTGCAAACTGTAAAATCTTCTCATCAAAAATATATTTACTTGATCCGAGAATAAAACACGAGTCGTGGAATTTTAAAATCAAAAATTTTTTGCTTAAATATCGAACAACATCTTCAACATCAACTGTGTGTCACCAGCAAATATGATATTTAAATTTACACCTAAAACATTGCGAGATCTAGTTAATCCCAAAACATATCACAATAAACAAAATAAAATAAAAATTGTTTTAAATAAGAAGACAAATTGTGGAAAAGGGGAGTTAAGAATTGCCAAATATGAAAATAACGAAATTGTTTTGTATAGAAATGTCTTGAATAATTATTGTAAATGGATAACAGCTAAAGTTAACATTAATGGATATAAGAGAGTAGCACATGTAAACCAATTAAAAAAATATCAAGGAAAATGTATAAAATATAATTCAAATTTAACTTTTAGAGGAGAAGAGGAACGAAAAAGAAGAAGAACTTCATCAGAGATGAAAGAAAAGGAATTGAGGAGGTCAGAACGTATTCGAGAAAATGCTGGCAATTAAAACATGTAGTAGATGTGTTCTTACATTTAATATAATTTTCTATTTGTAAATTTATATACATATATTTTCGTTTAAGCTAAAGTAAGGAGGAAATGACATGTTTGATCCCGCCCTGGCTAACACAACATTTCCTCTCATAATTAATGTTATTATGTTACCCACTCAATATTATTATCACTCATTGCTTCTTACATTAGCCGATACCGTTATATTTACTTGTTACTAAGCTAAGATTCTTACTTTTGAATAAATGCAATTTTTAGTTCAGCGCTAGCCAGTTACGTGTTCATAACTTCATTAAATGCATAAGAGACATAGTCATGTTCAAAATTTTCGAGAAAATGTATGGTTTCTTCACTCAACCTTAATTTGCACTTGCGTAAAAATGTGCGAAATGCCAGGAGGGGAATGCTCAAGCGCTGAGTTATTATTAGGTATTCATAACTTACTGCTACTAACGCAGATGTAGCAATCGGCTAAATCGCCGATTTTTATGTGAGGTCTCAATAATGATGACAATTTTCATTCGCAGAACTAATTTTGGCAAAGGTTTAATGCGTGCTAAGTCGTATTAAATTTAGTACAATTGAATGAAAGAATCTATGTGGGTGGCTGTGCTGTGAATTTGCAATCTCAGGACTAAATATGCCAAACAAAAAGAATGTGCCATATTTGGTAGAATTCTTTGCAATAGCTTGAAAGACATAGATTTAAGAATATGTAGATTTCATCGGTCATCTGTATGGGAGGTACCAGAAAAATCGTGGTTGCTTCTTCGTTTTATCCTAGGTTTTACCACGTGTTATAAATCAGTACAATGAACGAAAATTCAAGGTGCTGCAGTCTATAAATTAAAGTTGTAGAGAAAAACGGTTATTTCGGAAAATACAGCAACAGGAAACCAGGGCTATAGGAAGGCGTGTGATAATCCAGACATTTTTATTCTCAGACCCTATTTTAGCAAACTCACAACGTGTGTGGAAAGTTTATATCTAAGAATATGTGGAGCAAATGGGTCGTCTGTATAGTAGGTACTTCAAGTGCATAGTTAAACAGCCGATTTTCTCAAATCTAACAAAACATTACAAAGAGATACAATGGGATATACTGTAGAATGCTGTACTTATCAAAAATTTTGAATTTCGGAAAATCAGTTAATTTTTATGCTGGCGATATAACCCAGAAAATCAGTCAATTTGCATGCTTGCGCATTTACAATCCCCGATTTGGCAAAATATTACAATATGCAAAAGTTTAAAAAATGTCATTAAGATTTCTGAGTGTTTCACTTTTGCCGTGCCCAATGTTATACGAGGCGTGTTAAAAAATAAGGTGAATTTCCAAGTTTCACGGGCTACATATGTATGTACATCCGACTTTCAATTATTATTATTTTTTATGTCGGTACACTCGTCTCGAAGATATGTTGACGGTTATATCCATATAACATGTTTAGTTTGTTTGTGAGAGGCATAAATAAGAGAAGCGTTTTGCGCGTTCGGTGATTCGGTTTATGTCTCCCAATCTTGGGAATAGGAATAAGTCGCAGAGAGCGAAATCTGGTGAATACGGTGGCTGAGACATGATAACGGTGTTGTTTTGGCCAAATAATCTCCTACAAGCAAAGATGAGCGAGCAGGTGCATTATCATTATCATTATCACAATTCCGGGCTCTTGTTTTTTGTATTGCTTCACGCAAATGGCGCATAGCATCTACGTAATACTCCTTATTTACCGTATTACCTTGTGGTAGTAACTCCTGATGCACTACGTCTTGGTGATCGAAGAAAACAGTGAGCAAAACCTTGACATTTGATCGAACTTGACGCGCTCCTGGACTCTTTCATTGGGACGATTGGGCTCTGGTTTCGATGTCATAACCATATACCCATGAATAGTCACCTTTTAAGCAAATCCGGATCATCGTTGACGTCGTTCAACAATTCCTGTGCGATGGTCATGCGACGTTATTTTTGGTCAAAATTCAGCAATTTTGGAACGAACTCCGCTGCCACTCGCTTCAAGCCCAAAGTTTCCGAAAAGATTGCATGGCATGAGCCAATCGATACGCCGGCATCCTCAGCAACTTCTCTAATTGTGATTCGACGATTCTCCATAACAATTTTCTTCACTTTCTCAACATTTTCATCGGTTGTTGATGTGCTGGGGCGTCCAGAGCGAGCGTCGTCATTCACGTATTTTCGACCTTCTGTGTAAAGCTTGTACCACTTGTAAGCAGTTTTTTGACTCAGAGTACTCTCACCGTATGCCACTGTCAACACATACCAAATTTGATGCAACTTCTTTGATCCATTTTTTTCGATAGCTGAAAATCGCCGAACACGCAAAACGCTTGTCTTATTTATGCCTCTCACAAACAAACTAAACATGTTGTATGAATAAAACCGTCAACATATCTTCGAGACAAGTGTACCAACAAAAAAAAAAAAAAGAAAAATAATAATAAACGAAAGTCGAATTCACCTTTTTTTTAACACACCTCGTATATCTTCATTCCATCTGGTACAGGTATAAAAACATAAGTGATATAGAGACGGAACAAAATTTATTCCAGCCAGTTTGAGTAAAAGTAACGTAAAAAAATGGACAGTCGCAACTTTTTCAACTTGTTCAGCACTAATACCAGCGAATCTCACAATTTGTTATGAGAATTGAAATACAAAAAACCGTCAAAAAAAATTTCTTGAAATGAAAGAAATCACGTGAAACTGCATGCAGAATCTGTTAAGAGCATTTCGACAGGCTATTTAGTGTCGATGAATGTGCACTCAGAATTGTGAATGATGTAAAGCTGGAAAAAATTTTATACGGAAAGACACAGTATTACTTTCTAATTCAGTTTGTTGGTCTTTATGTTCATACATGTTTAAAAAAAAATTAACACTTTTTTGATTTGATTGTCATAGGGGGGAAGCCCCATTAAAGCTTGGTGGCATTAAAATCGGAAGCCAAGCTTCGCTTCTTGAAACCACGGTTAAACATATATGAATACGTAACATTCTTATTGAAAGTGAACCATGCCGGTCCATGTCTAAATAAGGCCCCTCCATAACAGGATCTTCCAAACTTGAGAATGAACGACTCGTTATCCTCAAAAAATTCTACTTCTAAATGACCCAACATATCCATGAAGGAATTTACTGGGGAAAACCAATCCCCGAATCTCAATGTTGGTATATTGCCATAATTCATTGAAAGGATGTTGGACATTCTCGGCTAATAAATACTTTACATAAGAATAATTTGCTCATAAGTAGATATATAACTGAAGATATACCGATAGCATTGATTCGATCATAAAGAGCACGATGTCCAAACCCTGTCGTCCTTATGGCTGATTACTGCATTAAATATTATTTCAATAAATTCATCTGGCCTCACAGCTATTTTCGCCCATACACTACTGTACGCTATAGCAAAAATTAACATTAAAGCGTAATCAATGCCAAACGAACAACTCTGTGAATATCGATTAGATATGACAATAATTGACTGATACAATCATCTTATTGTAGGAAATATGACAATTAAAACAAAAAATTGAGCTGTAGTTTTACTTTTTCTAAATTCTTGAATTATGTACTACATCTTGAATAACATCTAGCTGCCACTACTTCTATCATCGTCTGCGTCGTGATTTCGGATATAAATTGAAAATGTGCCTGCAGTTTCGAACGAAGTATTATATCAACCAATTTATTTTATTTTATCAACGAATTATTTTCAATTTTAATGTTTATTAGCAATTCAACTAATCAAAACATCCCATGCCATTGTAATATTGTCGAAAAGGACTACGGATATTTTTATCTCTGCCATGGATATGAGATTGGGTAAAGGAAAATAAATAACTTTAAAGTGTAGAATATAAATAAAAATGATGAAAATAACTAAGGATTTTTTTTCCACTATTATTTACTATATTCGAGTACTACTATTTGTTATTTGTTCGTCGCTACACTTTTTATTCCTTTTCCACTAATTTCATTATAACTAAGCTTGTCTCACACAGGATGCGTTCAAATTTGACTGCATTTAGAACAATTGCTTGAAAGATATGAAGCTAAGAGTTCACGGATTAAGTCAGTCATTGTATGGGAAGTTCCAGAAAGGACGCGTCTACACTGTAATTTTTTAAAAATTTAAGTCAAAATGAAAAATATAGGTAGTGATTAAAATGTAAAAAGATTTGACTTAAATTAGAATTCATATACGAAGAATCGGCCAATTTGTTTAGGAGGTGCGAGGCAGGGTAGATTATTTTCATATACAAAGCTAGGTTTACCAAACGCAAGTGATGAATTCAGTAAAACTGTTTGAAAGATCAAGGTAAGAACACTAGCCCACGTGTTCTTAGTTAGTTAGTTACTTGGTCAATTTGTGGCAAATTGTGGAAAACGTTATAAAACAATGTAATGAAAAATAATTTAGTTTGCTGTAGTCTATGAAGTAAGAGTTATACGGAAAAATGAATTTCGGAAAATTGGCCAAATTTTATAGAAGGTGACCGAAAGTGTCCGACAATATGACCCTCAGACCCTAATTTTGTAAATTCTAAATGCGTATCGAATTTGACTGAATGTGATGCAGTTGCATTACAAACATGAATTTAAAAACCTTCATTACTCGAGGTGAAGATATGCAAATTAAATATATCCACAGAAAAATTATCTAAATGGATCGTAATCAGTAAGAATTAGGTAAGCAATTAAAACGCATTTTTCGTTTTCCTATTTTTTGATGATTACGAGCATTAAAGTCTAGTAAAAATTCATCAATCTGTAAAAATAGGTACCAGTAAGTACCATTTTCTACTTTTGAAAAACTCATTGGGCGAACCCCGTATTCAATTCGCGATAAGTATGTATATAAAACCACCTTCATTTTTTGAGCGGAGATAACACCATTCACAAGTTTTTCAAACGCGTTGTAGATAGCATGAGAAACATTTTGTAGCATTAAATCTTCAATTGGTCTCTATGCTATTATATTATGCCAACAATTCTAAGATTGTTTTCTCTATAGATACCGTTTTCTTAACCTGAAAAATTAAGATACATTTCATTGATACGTCAAAAGTGTATAAAGTACATGAATCTTTTGACCAAATGTGTTTTTTAACTTTTTAAGTTAATTGAGCGATATAAGTCCGTTTGGCTGGCTCGTGGAGACGATAACTACACCAACATTTATGAAACTTCCAAGAAATTTGCACAGCCTAAATTTTGCCAGATTGTAGATAATAAATAGGCTATATCGGCTCACTCCTCCTGATACCCTTCATACAAATTGAACTATTTTATAAAATTACATTACTACATTGCAACAACATTGTAATCAGAAGAACATTTATTTTACATCATAATATATTCAGAAGTTTGTAAAACTGTGTCTTATCATATTACAATTTCAATTCACAGGTTTACTAATGAATTATCGAACATATTGTAGCACAAGAATGTAAGTTACTCCGATTTCAGTGAAGGAAAAAAGTACTGTATGGTGGAAAAATTTTGCTTTAAATGTCACGACACCTGCCTGGCTGGGCGACAAGCTGGTAAACACGAAAGCTGCTGTAAATCTTTGCAGAGCTTCATGAAACTTATCATAGAATAATAATTTTCCAGATCGTAGCCAACACCGTCGAGTACCTCCAACTTCCTCCCTTGAACTCCTTGTTCCACTTGTAACCTTCAGTATTATAAATTTTTGTTTGATTACATTTTGTAATGCTTGCTAAATTTGGAAAAATCTATCTATAATTCTATATAAAACTAGATAATAATATCCAAGTAGTAACAAGGGACCTGTATCTCCCATACCCATTTCCCACTTCTTTTTAACTCCATATCTTTTAACCAATTACGCCAAATTCCATGCTAAAGTCTGAGAACAAAAATGGGTGACGTAACCACTCCCTCCCTGGTAACTACGGTGCAGATTAAATTTTTTAACTTATACATTCATAAATTTGTATTTTTCATTCAATTATGCGAATCATTAGGCGTTAATCGCTGAGAACGAAAATAGATCTTACTGCCACGCCCCCTAAGATAATGCATACACAAATTGGTAGATTTAGACCAGTCAGTGGTTTCTCTGTATTGTCTAAACGGATGACTTCAGAAAATTTCGATTTTGCTTCTTTTATTGTGCTTTTATTTCAAATATTGATAAGAATCTATCAATTTATTACACCCACTATGGCACCGCTTACACTTTTACAGCAGTATAAAGGATGTGGGCTGATGGTATATGTATGTCTGTTCACCTGTCTAACATCATCATTTTCATTCTGCCTAAAAATAAGCAGTTATTTGAATACATTTGTGAGAATTTAATTTTGTAAATTTCCAATATTCGGGCTCAACTAACACGTGGCATCGGGTCTAGAACTTTTAATCTTTCATCAGGCACGTAGATTTACTACTAATGGGCTACTGCCCATTTGTTCCTTAATGACATTCCCTCGAAGCACGCGTGTTAATTGGCTGCAACATTGACATGAATACAACATTCTTTTCCTTAGAAGCTGCGTGTCTCTCTAAATCGCATTAAGGCTCTCGATTACCATTTTTCTTTGTATTTGGTTACGTCCTTTTTCACTCTGATCGATCTGCTGTAGGCTATATCAAAGGCGGTGATCCGAGTTTGGGATAACCATATTAAGTTAATTTAAATTCTGATAAACAAGCTGCACCAAGAAAATCCTAATCAATGCGCCTATTGAATTGCGCGAATGCTTATACAGAGAAGAAGAGAATTTTCCATTTGTTAACACATTTTAGTTACTATTTTAGAAGAATCAGGAGTGTTGAAAAGGTAGGTGAACATGGTATTCTACACATTTTGCTCTCATTTAAATAGTTTTAGTTCATCGATTTACAGTGCTCTGTTGACTTTCATCCGATCCGGTGGTAGTTACGCATACCAAACATCAGTCTCGTGTACTTAGTTCAGTGATTGAAACATTCAAAATACAACAACAAAACATAAACTCTAAAGAAAAAATAAAAAACAAATAAATTCAGAACAAAACAAACAATAACAAAACATACTTAAATAGTTTTGAGTACCGTACGATGGTGAAGCCCACGGGGGCCAAACCTTCGGCACGTCGCGCATCGAAAATTAAATCGCGTTTAGTTTATACGGCGGGGAATCCTAATATGAAGGGTGCAAATTCCTCCAATGCTAATCGTTTCAGTGTACTGTCAGACATCGAAGACATGGATGACAGTCATGAAACAAATATCAAGATGACCGAGCCAACGGCATTAAAAAAACCACCCCCAATTGTTGCGGACTCTAAAATCCCAATGAGGGAAATTCAACATGTCATCGGAGATGACTGTTTTTTCAAACGTACCTCCATTGGTACAAAAATTTTTCCGCAATCAAAGGAAAAATTCGATTTTTGCATCAAGGCGCTGAAAGAGGGTAGGATTGAATTTCATACCTACAACTCAAAAGACAATAAACTTTACACGACGTTCATATACGGACTTCCCAAAATTTCACCAGCCGATATAACGGATGACCTTAAAATGTACAACTTGTCGCCCGTAACGGTAACTGAGGTATCTACAAGATTTTCCAGCGATGACAACGCTGTTTTCAAAGTTCAATTTGAATGGAGGACATTCAAACCAAGTTATTTAAAAAATATTAAATCCATTTGCAATGTCATTATTACGTGGAAGAAACAAAAACCAAAAAAGTCTGATAGACCTACTCAGTGCTGGAAATGCCTGATGTATGGCCATGGTGGTGACCACTGTAATAGAAAATCAGCTTGCATGTCATGCGCGAACATGCATCGTACCACTGAGTGCCCTTTTACCAAGGATAACAAGCGCCCTGCCGTCTTCTCCTGTTTTAACTGCAAGCAGGCCGGAGAAGTTAGAACCGACCACGCAGCTAATGACGTGAAATGTCCTTTGCGCCAAAAATATCTCGACATCAGGCAAAAGGTATCATCTAATAGCAAGAGGGCCCCGATTGTTCGCCCGAGATATGTTCCACAGCAACAAAATGTCACACATCATGCGCCACAACCTATGCAAAGCAACAGTATGTCATACGCTGATTGCTTTAAAAACAACAACACCGTTCTATTTAGCATAGAAGAACTTTTCAACATTTTTTCATCTGCACTAAATGATCTCAGCAGATGTACTTCTAAACCACAACAAATCCAAGTGGTAGTTTCTCTTTTAAAACATGCATACGAACTTAAATAAGTCCAATGTATTGAATATTTTACACTGGAATGCGAACGGCTTAACAACGTATTCTCACCTGCGTCAATTCGAGAATCTTCTTATAATGAACAATATTCATATAGCTGGCCTAAATGAAACATATTTTAAAGAAAATCATAACCCTTATTTTCAAAATTACTTGCTATACCGAAACGACCGACAAGGAGCCAATTGTGGTGGAGTAGCTATACTGGTCCATAAAGGTGTTAATCACTCACTACTCCCTGTAACTATAACAGACATGATAGAAAATCTCTCTGTTGAAATCACAATCAGTCGGAGAAAAGTAATAATTACCACGGCTTATTCTCCGAAAAATTCAAATACGTTCGTAAACGACATCAACTCTCTTACTCCGATCAAGAAAGACTTTATCCTCCTCGGCGATTTAAATGCCAAGCACACCGCCTGGAACTGTGTCCAAAACAATTCGGCGGGCAAATGCCTCAACAATCTTCAACAATTAAGAAACTTCTTTGTCCATCACCCAAGAAATCCAACATTATACCCTCACCGTCGTAATTGCAGTCCGTCTACAGTGGATATTGTTTTAAGTAACGTGTCACTTCCATTACAAGTCAAAACATTGGACTACGAAATCCCGTCAGTCCATCGGCCAATTGTCTGCTCCATATCCGCCGAATTCAATGTGGAAAACACCACCACATTTGCCTACAAAAGGACTAACTGGCATGCTTTCCAACAAATTATTGAACGCAGTATTGTATTAGAAGTGGAAAGTTATAGTTCCCAATACACCATTGATCGGGAAATTAACAATTTTGTCAAACTTATCCTCTGGGCAAGGAATTCATCCACACCGTTGCACAGCGATAATCATATCAAGCCCCTGCCAAGGGAGATATTAAGTATGATCAGGCAAAGGAAATGGAGTAACAGAAATCAGAATCGGGCTCGAGATTCTACAGAATACCAATTTTATAGTCAATGCTCCAAATTTCTTACCAAACACATCGATAGAAGACTATACAATATGAAGAACCACAAATGGTCAGCTCTGCTAGAGAATATGAAGCCAGGCGATAAACGGTTCTGGAAAATTAGTCGATCGTTAAGACGTAAAGGTAGAAAAACAATTCCACACCTTGTATCAGGCCGTACCAAACTCATCACCGATAAAGAAAAAGCTCAAACACTCGCTATCACGTTTCAAAAAGCACATGAGCTTACATTAAAGTACTCGCACAGTATTGATCGCTTAGTAAATACGACTGCGTCAAATTTAAAATCAGAAAATCCTTCTACTACGGACATTGCTTATACCTCCACCCAAGAATTGTCGTTATTGATTGCTCAATTAAAACAATCCAAATCGCCGGGTTTTGATGAAGTCCCAAACATACTACTAAAGAAACTTCCTGAAAAAGCTTTAAAGCTTCTGGTTTTCCTGTTTAATAGCTGCCTTCAACATAATTACTTTCCATCTGCTTTCAAAAAAGCAAAGGTAATTGCAATCCAGAAACCCAACAAACCAGCCAACGATCCAACCAGCTATAGACCAATCAGCCTCTTAAGCAACCTGGGTAAACTTTACGAAAAGCTTATTCATACCAGAATATCAGAATTTTCTGCAGAATCGAATATAATTTCAGAAAATCAGTTCGGTTTCAGAAAAGGTCACAGTTCTATCCACCAAATAGGACGTATTAAAAATAAAATTCTGTGCAATAAACAACAAAGAAAATCCACTGGCTTAATTCTCCTTGATATAGAGAAAGCTTTCGACACCGTGTGGCACAACGGATTGTTATATAAAATGGTCACTGCCAATATACCCTCATATCTTTGTAAGATTGTTGCTCATTTCTTAGAAAACAGATCTTTCGCTGTCTCGGTAAACAAGTGCTTATCTTCGTTTATGTCTATCCCAGCGGGGGTGCCGCAAGGCTCTATACTCTCCCCAACCTTATACTCTTTGTATACATCGGATTTCAAACCGCCTAAAGAAGTCGATACAGCCTATTACGCAGATGACACGGCCCTCATTTCGTCCAGCAAGCTCACTTCAGCTCTACTCAAGAAGATGGAGTTAAGTCTTAAATCCTGCAACAAATACTTTAAAAAATGGAAGATAAAACTAAACAGTAGTGAAACACAGGCCATTGTTTTCCCATTCAATAAATCTCCAAAAAGAAGACCTACACGCCAAATACATTGCGATGGATATGGAATCAATATTGTTGATGAAGTAATTTATCTTGGAGTGACGTTGGACAAAAAACTCACCTTCCAAAAACACATATCCTCAACCTGCCAAAAAGCAGTTAAAGCCTTCAGAGCCCTATTCCCTTTTTTGAACAGAAGATCAACATTAAACCTGATAAATAAAAATCTTATATATAAAAGCGTTATTCGCCCAATATTGTCCTTTGCATCTCCAATATGGTATCGTGCTGCTAAAACACATCTGAAGAAATGCCAAATTATCCAAAACAAGTGCCTCAAGATGATACACAATATGCATTGGAGGTGCTCCACCTCGCATCTGCATCAGGAAACTGGCTACGAGCTGTTCTTAGACTATATTAAGCGAATAAATGTTAATCATTATCAAAAAATTGCAAGCTCACGCTTTCCTAGAATACGTGAGAGCAGAGAATTATTGTAAAAATATATTTTTCCCAGATAATCATCAAATAGAAACTTTGTACTATAATTGAATATTTTTAAATAATCAATTTTTAGACATTCCTTTCTAATATATTTGACCATTACCTTAATTTTTCACATATAGGTTTTTATATCCTTTTTGCCTGTACCTGACTTATCAATATATTTACATATTTACTTTAGACTTACAATCAATTTA
>JAHXMU010000661.1:0-16744 GCA_019455685.1 Philornis downsi
CGATAGCCTTACCACATCGGAGGTTTTCAAAACACTAATGGGATAACTCTGTATAAATAAAATTAGGCGGTTAACATAGCCGCCGTAATATTGAATCTGGAGTCATAAACCGCTCCCGCATTCATATCGACCCAATACTTACATTCAGTTACGTAACTTATCTATTCTTGGCTATAGGTAGGTGTACATGATTTCAATTTCGATTCGATTATTGTGAAATGTTTGAACGTCTGATTTGTCTCTCTTACAATTTCCCTAAGCTTCTGCAATGCCGCAAATGAAAGCCGTCAATAGAAATTTCAACATTGATGAACATTCGAAAATAAAAGCTTCTAGCAGGGGTGATTGGAAGAGGAGCCTGCAGATAGAATGGTCAGCATGGACAACGTCATATGTGTGTGTGTGTGTGTGCGTGTGTCCTGCTATTAGTCCTGCGCTCATATATGCAGTGAGCGGAGTGGCGAAGAAACTTATTAGAGCAACACAACACGAAACTTTAATAGAAACGCAGAACAAAAAACAAAACCAAACATTTTCTCGCAATTTTGTTATGTTCTTATCATTCATACAGTCCTGTGCATTCAATGGAAACTGGCCAAAAAAATCGAATCCAGCTTGGTCATGTATTGGTTGCCAATGCTCATGACGATGTCGTCCTTTCTGGTGGGTGCCCGCGGTGTGCGTTGCAGCAGTAATTAATGTTGGTGCCACCACCACTCACAATGCGCTACTTGCTGGAGCACTAAGAGCACTGCTACCACCATTCATCCATCCATCCATTCATCCGTATATAGCTCGAGTAACTATGGGCGTTAGCTCTACAATTGTTGTGTATTTTTCATGCTGCAGCGATGTTTGTTCAATGACGATTTTTTATTCACTTGCACATTCACTTCATATATGGAGACGTAAATGTGGCCCGTGTCCCGTTATCCTTTGCTATTGGTTACTGCGGCATTTTATCGATGCTCAATTTTTTCCTTTCACATCGTTGTTGCCTTTACATCCGACAATATCCTTCATTCATTTGCAGCAATAGTTGCCTCACATTCAACCCATTCCCCGATGGTCCTTAATGTTGTTTTGCATATTTCACCAGCGGAAAAAGCGCAATGGGTGCACATTGAACGGTTCCTGTTAATGCCATGGTAGGAGTAGAGCATTGTCCATATATGGCCAGTGGTCAGTGGACGGACGATTCGTCGTATGTACCACCTTCTCTTGCGAGCCACCATCGTATCGATGCGCTTTAAATACCGTTAACTCAGTCAATTTTCCACCCTCAACTCATGGCCGGCACTTTGTTTGTTTCCATTGTAGCCTTTAACAATTAGTGCAACCAATTTCGGAGGGAGAGTCTATACGGACATCGTTTGTGCGTCTACTCGTATGCAGATATTGATGGAGCTGTTTTGCATTAGTGATGCAAAAACTTTTTGTAAGCAGCAAACCGAATACTTGTTAAGTTCGTAAGAGATGAGCAATTTTTTATGTCCAAACGATGGAGAGAGTGCACATATCAGTGCTTACAAGACAAACGAAAAAAGGCCAGAATTTGTTATTTTGAAATATTGATCGTTTTCTAAGAAATCGCTGTTATAGAAATTTAATATAATTTGTGAATTATTGTACTTAGTTTTGAAATGGTGTTTAAATGACAATATACGTTTCAATAGTGTAAACTATAATGCTAAAAAATATGTTCTTGCTTACATTAATATTTGAAGATATTAAGCATTTTTACAAAAATCGCTATTTTGAATAATCGCGATAACTTTTAAATTACAAGGAGTTTAGAAATTTTGATTAGACGTAAGTATGCATCTAAATAAGTACAGTAAAAATAATGAATGATCCTAATTTTGTCTTAAACTCACTTAAGTCGTTATTCCTTGAGCCCACAGTGTTATATCTGACAGTGTTATATAAGACAAAAGACATAACAACATATAATTTCACACCTTCATAAGTTACCAATCTGGCAAAGTTAATAGATTTTTATGTAAACTAGAATATTTTTTGATGCAAACACTGATACGAACATCAGCTGCATGTATTTAACCAATGCAATCTGATATGTTGAGTGTATTTGTAGCTTTAAATAATCTCAATCCTTGACCCTATCAAACAGGGCGGTTGGATGTTGAAATGGAGTAAAACATGCTGTGTGCGAGTTGTTAATGAATTCCTTTTTTTTAAAGGACAATGTATGCCATTATTTTTTGGAGTATAACATCGTTCAAATGTCCCCTGGGGTTTTGTACGGTGGCATTGATCCTAGAGGTCCAATTTTCGGTTACAATGTCTCTTAGATGCTGCTGAATTTGATCTATGGCCTATATTACATTGGCTTTGAGAATATAGCTAGACTGCATCTTATTATCATTGCGACTTGTGGCAGAATTGCTACTTTAGAAGCCACCACACAAAAAAGTCTAACAGCTTCAAATCACACGATTTTGGCCACCAATTAACGTTACATTCGCGAGAGATAACCACACCTCAAAATAGTTCATTCAGAATGTTTATTCTGACGAAATTGAGCTTGTCGTCCTGTTGGAGGCACATGTTCCCCAAGTGTGCTCGTATATCGTACAATTTTGCCCGAAAGAAGTAGGTTATCATTGATCTGTAGCACTCGCTGTGACTGGCTCATAAATGTTATATTCGAAAAAGTAAGGATTAATGGAGCCGTCGATTCAAAATCCGCATTTTTTGAGGATCTATTGCCATCTAGTTCACTTTTATACAAAATGTGCCACGTTGCTGAGGATTATTTTTCGCCCAAATTCTTGGATCTGGTTCATTTGGATCTTGTATACTCAAAGAAAATTGATATCTACAGGGTGTCCGTCGGGAAAGTATACCACTTTATTTTGCCGCTATTTGGGTAAACATTAGTTTTGACAGTTCATATTTGGCAGTCGTGAAGTAGAGATGTGGCAAATTTATTATGGAAAAATATTTGATAAACCAACGTGTTTCAATCGTTAAAACAGTTTATCAAAATTAATCATCGATTACTGTGACGATGAGAAAATTACGTGAAATTTTTGGTAGAAACAACGTGCCCACAAGACGTACTATTTGTCGTGTAGTGAATGATTTCGAAGAAAGAGGGTCTGTGGCTGATAGGGCCAAGCATGGACCACAACGTACTGCAAAATCGGGTGAAAACATTACTGCTGCTCAAGAAAGTATTCAAAAGAATCCATCAACCTCAATTCGACGCCGTGCTCAGAAGCTTGGTCTTCAAAGAACAACTTTGGCCACATACATATTTGCACAAGGATTTGCATTTGTTTCCATTTAAAATTCAGTTGACACAAGAGCTTCTTCCTAAAGACCATTTACGCCGCCGTACATATGCCAATATGATGTTACAGCTCGCCCATAACAACCCCGATTTGCATGAAAAAATCAGGCACATTTTCATTTGAATGGATATGTGAATAAACAGAATAATCGGTTCTGGGCAATGGAAACACCTCAAATTATTCATCAATCACCTTTGAATTTATTAAAAGTGACAGTCTGGTGTGCAATTTGGTCAGGAGGAATCGTTGGATCTTACTTCTTTGAAACTGAAAACGGTTTAACGGTAACCGTCAATGGGGAGCGATATCGTGATTTGGTTGAAAACATTTTAACGCCACTACTGCATGCTTTGGGCTTGATTAACATGTGGTATCAACAAGACGGTGTCACATCGCATACAGCCAGGATTACAATGAAATTACTGACAGACTTCTTTCCACAACAAGTTATTTCAAGAAATGGTGATGTTGATTGGCCTCCATGGTCGCCTGATTTGACAGCTTCGGACTTCATTTTGTGAGGATATCTGATAAGCAAGGTTTATGCAAACAAACCAGAAATGCTTGAATAACTCAAGCAAAATATTCGTGATGAAATTAATGAAATACCGCGAGAAATTTGTGAGAATGTAATGAAAAATGCGCTCAAAAGAGCTTGCATTTGTAAGGCTAACAGAAGCGGACATTTATATGATATTGTATTCCATACATAATTGCCGACATTAAATAAAACATTTATCAATATAAGATTCTCTTTCATTTAATCAAAAATTATAAACAAACAAAGTAGTATACCTTCCCGACGGACACCTTGTACATATCGCCTCCTTATTCAAAATATGTACGAATATTATTCGAGTTAATTTGCGTACTTATTTCGAGTACGTACTGTTTTCGGGCGTACTAAAAACATGTAAATTGTAGAATATTTTGAGAATATTTTCACTTCAAATTCAGTACGAGTTTATTTTTTTAAGTATGCTTATGCAGGGCCAAGTCCCGACTCAAAATTCGCCAAGTCTCTGAAAGTCTCAGTTCTTGTGTAAAACGAGGAATCGAATAACCTGCGTTCTCCTGCATACTTTCACGTACATCGGCGATGTCTTCGTTTTATCTAGTTCTTGTTTGATGTAAGCTTGTTGGCGGATTACCGTACCGATTGTGTAAGATGTGGCCACCAACCGTTGGGAAGTCGACTTTGAAGGGCCACTGCGTCTGCCATAAAATGTACAAAATGCGCATAATGTTTACAACAACAAACAATCATTTTGATAATAAAAACTTATCATTTTCATATGCCGGTCAATCGAGTAATTTGACATGATGATAAGGTATCAGTGAATAAAATAATCATGAGATTTGACAAATGCCAGCAAAAAAAAAAAAAAAAAAAACAATAGATCCCACAGACAGTTAACATCGATCCATTCTATTTAGAAACCCATTATAGAGTCTTTTCATTTATAACAATTTATTTCTCTAACAGTACTTTTGCGAGGCTGAAAAACAGGTTACACTTTGGTCTTAAAAATCTATGCCGATTTAAGCATACCCGTCCATTCGTCTGAGTGCCTGTTAAAGTCACTATAGAGGTAGCGTGACTCGAGCTAGGAGATTAAAATGTGGCATAAAAATACCTCATAGTCGTGGGTCAGTTAAGTCCAAAATTGAGTAAAATAGGCCCAGTAGGGAAGGTTTGCCTATACAAAAACTGAATCCACGCTTAGAAATATAAGCAAATTTTTCGAGAGTTATTCAACAATGTTGTCATTTATGAATTAAAAGAGATATAAAATTAAATGGTGAGAAAAATCCACTTCAATGTATCTAGAAGTTTGGGGAAAACTAACACGTACAGAATATTAGAAGAGAGCGCGTCAGACACAGAGTTTTGTTTAAATTGTGCTACCTAATATTTTACAGTCGTAAATGTAGCAACAGACTCTGCTAGAGTGGAATCTACCTCAGCTTTAATATTGTTTGGATTGAGACCTTTCAAATGGAAGTATTGAATTACATATCGTTGATCAATTTTTCCATGTTTACAAATTCACTGAGGTCGTTTACTTTTGATGCCTCCAATAAAAATAATAAACAATGTGACGCCTTGATATCTAAAACATACGCTTTATAAGGTTGCCATTTTTCATCAAATTATTTTTTTTCAAACTACTGGCACCATCTATATGCCATGTCGGCTAGTTGTGGGACCGCCCGTTATTAGGTCATGAAATGGATAAAAGGGTAAAAAGATCCTATTTGGCGAAAAAGAAAGTGTTGTTTCATCAAGACAATGAATTGGACCCCTAGTGGAACATCAAGCGGGTTGTGGTTGATTCCAAAATCGGTGGTAGAAACTTTGTGCTCGAATGTGGAGTTGCATTGCAACCGGATGCTACAGACGCATAGAGTAGCAGAAGTGGTAAGATAGGCCAATGGAGATTATGTTTCCTTTTCCTAGATAGCCCAAGTTTTCCTTGGCTATCCCAGGGCGGCGTTGGCAATCGCATTGTAATATGCCCAGTGTGTCGCACACCGTGGTAAGGCCTTCACGGCGAGACTCACGTTAAACCCTCGTGGACTTCAAGACAATGAACCAGTTCTCACATCCACTATTGCAATGACCAAAATTAATGAGTTAAAATTCTAATTGCTTTATCACGCACTTTATTTGCCAGATTTAGCTCCCTCGGACTATTTTCTATTTCCAAATCTGAAAAATGACTCGGTGGTAAAGATTTACCAACAATGAAGAGATGGAGTCTGCGGGTTATGACTATTTTAAGGAGTTTGACAGGGTATAGAAGTTATTGAATATCGCTGTAAAAAGTGTATCGTGCTAAAAAAAGATTATGTTGAAAAATAAAGAAAGTGTTTTTCAACTTGTTTTGTGTCTTCTTTGTTAGGTCGGCTAGTTTTGGGACCGTTCTCGTTTATAGAGAATTATAAAACAATATAATGGATAAAAATCTAGATCGCTACGGCCGACAATTTAAAAATTACGTTGGATTAATGGAATTTCGAAAAATCGATCAAATTGTGAGGGAGGCACCAGAAGCGGTGCAGCAATTTGGTTCGGTTACATTCTGAGATTCTACTTTAGTAAAATTTTACTGAATTTGGTGCAATTGATTGGGAGATATGAAACCAAGAATGTATATGCTAAATTGGTTGTAGTGAAATTCATTTGGTCGATAGATATTTGGTATTTGAAAAGCTTCCTTGTGTGTGTTATATTTTTGCCGTATCAAATCATGTATATCTTCATTCCTACGGGTGAACGTAGAAAATGTAACACTTATAAAGAGGTGTTTAAAACACAATGTATCCTTTGACGAAATTGGATTCATGACTTTTAAGTCGATTGAGTCACGTCTGCCTGTCCAGCTGTCTTGCAACAGTCCAATATTTCGCTAGATCGTAGTCGACCATTGCAAGATTGAATTCAGTTTAATTCGGCGCCAGCCATGCGTTTGATGAAGTGTGTTCTGATAACGAAAATAGAGGACATTGCCATAATTGGCCAGTTTTGATCTTTCCGCAGTAATCGCTATTTCATTGATTCCAGTTACCTAAGGTTTTGTCAAATGTATAGCATTGTATTGCAAAGGTGAAATCTTAAAAAGATCGATTGGATAATCACGCCCTCTCTGGTAACTTCAAATTACGTAATGTAGCCCACATGTTCCATAGATTCCTGCCTTTCATTCAATGAAAGTGGACTGCAATTCCACGCTACTTTGGCATACAAATTGGCCGATGTAGCGGAATTCAGTGGTCTCTATGCGAAGGACTTCAGGAAGTCGTAATTTTGTCTTTAATTGTATTTGTTTTTGCGTTTGAGCTCAGAATGATAATAATGATTAGGGCGTAGTGAATCATTATTATTATTCTGAACTTACGGTAAAGCAAAGGACAAGTGGAGGAATATTTAAATCCATTCAACTGACTGAAATTTCTGTACTGGGTTTTGGACAAACTTCGCCCTCAACCCAACCAAAATAAAAGCAGCTGAAATAATAAAGCTTCAATGAAAACTGCGTCCTTTAGAAGCACCAAAATCAAGCTTGGTCGGTACATTTGTATGGAGACTATATCGGAATTTCCGTCCGTGAGAACTTTTGCCACCTTTCAAACTTAACACCTGTCCACTTGTTGAACTTGCTTTTTACAATATCGGATGTGATTATCAAAAATTTACCTTCACACAGGAAAAATTTAAGCTGCATCATGTTATAACAAATTCCTGTGCCTCAGTAGCTCTGATCAGACGATTCCTTAGCGAATACAACGAAAACCCTATAACCGATTAATTGTTCGGTCTGGACACTATGAATGCATCATATGTGGCAAAGACGCAAACCACACATGCACCCTCGTGTTGACTTTGTCGATGATGACTATGGCGCAATGTTGCAAGGTGCGGTTAAACAAAACACGACGAAACAACAAGCCCAGAAAAAAGGGGCGAGCAAATCGAACACAGACAAGACAGACACCCACTATTTAAGGGACAACGGTGAAATAAGAAAGAAAAAAATTGTTGCAGGCGGCTCGCATTGGTAAACCGAGAGGCATGAAAAAGGCTAAGAAAAATTCAACAGTTTTGTTTGCAACCTAAAATGTCCAATGACTGCAAGTGAATGAAAAAGGCAAAATGTTATGGACTGAGAGGTAGGTTGGCTACCAAAATCGACATAAAGACTATAAGGATGTACAAATGTCGTTATCGAATGTGATCTGTATGAAAACGCATCAGTTTTTGAGCATTTTTTGGTCTTATAATTAATGAAAAGCATTTGTTCACAAATATTCTACTCCCAAGTTTTCCTTGGCATCAAGCCAGCCAATTTTTGCCTCAAAATGTTGCCATTAAAGTTTATCTCCCATAATTGTCCGAAAAAATATTATGATTATTTAAAATATCGATTTCGTTAACCTTTTGTCCATAGACGACCAACACTCTGCCATCATTCTCTCTATTTGTTTAGTTTAATGGAACTGCCAACAATTGTTTGTGGAAAATCAGCATATTTTCCCGGCCAGACGGGTCAGTTTGTCTATCTTGTGTGGATTTTTTGTGAGTTATTTCAGCGCAACGACGACGGCAGGTTCGATGGTCACTCATCAATGTTCCTCCCCTTCGCTACCAATCACAGTCATCATCATTTCATTTCTAGTCAAAAAACGATATTTTTCCCAAAAACAAAAATTGTTTAATATGTGAAAACACAAAACCTCGTTCGTCTCACCTTTCATCAAAAAAACCAGCCGCCTTCATGGAAAAAGTGGGAAATACTTGTTAAAGAACCACCAACATTTACTTCCGTACTTTCAAAACCTCATGGAATATTATTGATATTCTATTGATAGCAAGCGAGGGGACTATTGAAGGTTTTCTCTTCTCTTGATTACAAAACGGTCAACCATCACCTCCACGCAACGTGTTCTAGGCGCTGGGGATTCATATTCGCTTGCCAAAGAAAAAAAAGCACAATTTTCATCGTTCAGACAAAAGAAGGCCAGACATCTGAAAAAATTGTATGTAAAGCTCAAAAACAAAGTAAAAGAAAATGTAACACCGAACATAAAATACAGAATGTAACACAACGTTTATCATGAGTAGCGGAATTTAATTTTGATAAAGGTAAAAATTCATTTTGGCGAACGAAAAATATTGACGATACATCAGGGACTGGCAGCCTGTCTGGCCTTCTTGCCCACGCCCAGGAACGAGCCGAAACCAGTGACAGTATCGGACAATGGAGGAACGAAAAAAAAACGAAAACAAAATTCGAAATAAGTAACGCAGTCTGGCCTTTGAAGGAGCTTAATGGAAATATAAATTTAAACTTTCCATCAAGAGTTTAAGGAGATATGTAAACAGCTAAGGATGTTAGCATTGAAAGCAACAACCTTTTATTTGGCAGATTTTCTCTAGGATATTAAAGGTAGTCAGAACAAATTCAGTTGGAGATCGTATTGCTTGAATACCGTTTATGAGTTAAACATCTTCCTCTTTGATGAGAAATGAAATACGAATATCCTCTAAGTCATTGTGTAGCTTTGAAATGTTAAGCAATGTTATCTACATATTATTATACTCTCAACCCTAGGATGAGGTCAAGCTAAGTTTGTGATTTCTTCTGTAACAACCAGAAATATTGATTACAGATCTAACAATATATATATATACAGGGTGGCGCAACAGAACGTGCATATTTAAAAAATAGATTAAAAAATAAATACAAAAGGTATGGTTAAAATAAATCTAAGGCATTGTAGAGTAATAAATGGAGTTTATTTTTTAAAAATAACATCATCTAAATGGTGACCTTCTCTACGATGGCACTACTCTAACCGCAAACGAAAATTATTGAAAACTTTCTTCAGTAATACTGGTGTAATGGCTGCCATACCACGGATATTCTCTTTGAGCTGAACGACGTTTCTTGGATTATTACTGTAGACTTTGTGTTTGAGGTATCTCCACAAGAAAAAGTCAAGAGGCATCAAGTCTGGACTCGTGGGGGCCATGGGATATCACCTCTTTTCGAAATCAGTCTGCCAGGGAACATCAGCTTCACCACCGCCATGGAGTCATTTGATGTGTGACAGGTAGCTCCATATTGTTGGAACCAAGTTCTGGAATTCACTATTCTTGAACTTTCAATTTCTGGAGCCAAAAATCCGTCCAACATCTCAACATAGCGTTCCGTATTAACCGTGACGTTTCGGTCCCGCGCATTTTCGAAGAAAAAAGGACCAATTATTCCTCTGCCAGAGATTGTTGCCCATACTGTCACTTTAGGACTATGCAATGGTTTCTGGTGTTTGATTTTGGGATTTTCACTGTTCCAGTAACGACAATTTTGACGGTTTACGAACCCATTCATAAGGAAATGAGCCTCGTCAGAGAAAAGGATATTGTCAAAATTGGAAAATCGATTAAGCATTTCATTAGCAAATGCGAGCCTTGCTATGAAGTCAGACTCTTTCAATTCTTGTGTTAATTGCAGCTTATATGGATGCAGTTTAAGATCCAATGTTAAAATTCGTTGTAAACTTCGTCGCGATAATTGTAAGACAGACTATCTCTTGCGAGTCGACATTTGTGGATTTCCTCGTACTGACTCCATAACTCTCTCAACATTGTCTTCGGTCCTAGATGTTATTGGGCGACCATTTGCTTGTGGTTTAAATGTTGAACCGGTCTCTTCAAAACGCGCAAAATGCGCGACGCTTTCCGTCGAAGTGATTTATAGCGACTAAAGATGATGGAATATGCACGTTCTATTGCGCCACCCTGTATATATATATATATATAAATCAATATATATATATATATATCTCTCTTATTTGTAAGAATATGCATCGACTTAGATATGTTCTTCTGTCCGCTCACGTGTTTGTTGAATGCACCAAAGATATTACACCGCTAGAGTTAATAGGCTGAAATTTGGGACAAAAAAGTCTTATAGTGATAAGCAGGTTAAGTTCGAAATCGATTTAATAGAGAGAGAGATAAAAACGTTTCTAAGCAAGGACTGATATCCCTTCAAGAAAAACGTGAATTTTTCAGAATATTTACAACTAATTAACATATGTTTGCTAATTCATAGCAATAATAATTGATATTGAATATATATTATGGAAAGGAATATTCCAAACCGTAAGAGATATAGTACAATTTAACCCATTATTTTTGCATGACATTGAAAGTTTCATTTAGCATAATTAGAATGATCCGATTTAGGTCAAAGATGCACCATTTTCGTCAATAATTTGCTGCCATTTTGAAGGTAATTTCATAGAGTCTCTATTATAGTAACTCTCGTCCAATTTGGTTAAAAAGCGCGGACAGACAATTTTTACAAGCTTCACATTATTCACCTACAAAGTCATTCGGCATAGATTGGAAGAGGTGGTAATCGCAAGGTGCCATGTCCAGATAATAAGGTGGATGCATAAGAAACTCGCCGCCAAGGTCCCGGAGTTTTTGATGAGTCCCTGGTCTGGCGTTATTCTGATGGAAACAATTCGTTTCCTTTTGGACAAAGTTGGCCGCTTCTGGGCGATTGCTTCCTTAGAAGGTGCAATTGTTGGCATTACCGCTCTGAATTAAGAGTTTGGCTATAGTGCAGCAGATCGTCTTAAGTTGTGATTCCCTGTCAATCCCGCTAAACAAATAGCAAAGTTTTCCGAACTGCCAATCCTGGTTGCGTCGCCATTTGCGCCGGCTGCTCAACCATGACCGCTTTCATTTGACGTTACCGTAAATTTCCAGTTTCGTAAGCTTCCAGTTATCGTAAGCTTCTAAAATGGATCGATTTTGTTTTCGATCCAGCAAAGATTGGCAGCTGGAAATTCGGCTCTTAAGTTTTTTTTTTTTTGCTTTGTACAGAGGCGGTGATAGATTGATGGAGATGGTAGATATGAAGGCAAGGGGAGTAGCGGGGAATCCTCTAATCAATTTGATACCTCTCTCGTTGTAGTTGTGGAGTTAAAATGTTGGACTGTATTGTGAATTATCCAATAATATTTAGGAGGACCAATTTCACAGTTGACTTCTACCAGAGAATTGAAAATTGGAACTTGTAATTTTATCATATAACATCATATATCACATGACTGTGAAATTATATGTAATCAAATTGATCGTGCAGAAATTACAAATGGCGATAAATAAAAGATGAGTATTAGAGTTAGTGCCAATTCAAAAGAGGATTATTCTGGTAACGAGTTGTGCTTACCAGTTGAGATCTGATTTGAAAGTGATTTTTTCTCATTACTGAGCTTCCGACAACAGTTAATTTCATATGTTACAATTCAGAATTCAGTTACATTTAGTACACATATTCTCACTCAATGGAGTTATGTAACCACTTCAGGGGCAAAAATTTGAGTTCATTCACAATGATATGTTTACAAAAATACATATTAATGTACAAAAAAAAGCTAATTTTAACATAAATTGACTGGTAAATTCAAATATATATATGTATGTAAAATCTTAAAATTTTGGCTAAAATATTGAAGTTTAGACTGTGTTATTCAAGTGCAATCGAAACAATGATTATGTGACGGTCGGACTTGATGATTTCCATTCCAACATATCTCTAACTGACAATTTATAGCGTGATGCCTTTTTGACATCAAAATTGCACATGATTGGCTTAGAGTTTTAGGGGCATGAACGCTATTGACTATTCACTATTTTCAGCCGCCTGGCTTGCGTTTTCGTCTGTAAGACATGGAGTATTTTTTCTTTGCTGGTGTCCACTATTGACAAGCGCACAAATAATAGTGAGTCAAGCAGCCACAAAACTGTCTGAGCAGTTTTTTTTCGGTACGAAATCTTATTCTCTAAATTCTTTTTTATAAAGTATAGCGAAAATAATGGATTTCTTTTTATTGTGCGGTATATAAATGGTTCCGTTTCAAAATTAAAGTATATAAAACACACATAATGCTATGATTTCGACGAAACTTTTATTTCATTATAATGCTTAGACCTTGCCATTATATACTAAATACAATGTCATTTAAATGACCGCTTCCGGATTGGCTGCAATAGTGGACCATTTTGAGGTAGTTTGCTACCAAATTTTCGCACATTGTGGGCGATATTTCGGCGATAACGTGACAAATGTTGGTTTTCAAATGCTCCAACGTGTGGAGATTATCCGCGTAAACACAGTCTGTGACGTAGCTCCACAAAAAGAAATCTAACGGCGTCAAAACGAATGATCTTGGTGGCCAATTGACGCCGCCAAAACGTGAAAATACGCTTTCTGCAAAATCTGTCGTGTTGTGTGGCTGGTGGTGCCGTTGTGTTGAAACCACATATCTCCAGTTCATAGTCTTCAATTGTAGGTAAAAAAAAAAAATCGATTAACATACGGCTATAGCGCTCTGAATTTAAGTTCGAATTATTCGATATTTTCGACAGTGCATACAGTGCGATGATGCATATGTATTGCTTCCAGCCTCTTAAAATTTCTTTATAATGTTGACAATTCCTTGCACAGTAGATCAATTATGACCATCACCACCTCGTAATGCACGAAAAGTGTCCACGTATGAATCACCACTTTTGTAGAAAGTTTTAATTATTTGTACACGTTCTTTGGTTGTTAAACGATCTATAGATATAGTCGTAAATGGTAAACCTTTCAATAAGTAAATAAAACTTCAGATGACAGGTATTTAACAGCCTTGCCGGACAGGTGATATTAAAACCACTAAATGAGTAACTTAATACTATACCTTATACGCAGAAGATATCGCTCGAAAAGTTGCTTCTCCTTACCTAAAGCTTCGTTCTGTTTACCTGACTTTCTAAGGTATTTGCTTACTTTCACAGAAGACTGCCTGTCGGTCAGTACTATGACATGACATGACGGTTAAGCTTCGCTGGAATACCATATTTGGTAATGTCTCCATATAATTTGTGGCGTGTCAGTTTGTTGAGGGAAGTCTTACAGTCGTAGAAAAAAAGCTATATGTCGATTTGTCTTGAGTCTTCTCCAGGATTTTCCTTGCTGTTGATGTGATTTCCTCACTTTATTCTTCAAGAAATTTGGTGCAGTTACAGGTGAACAAATGAAAAATATATTTAGTTATTTTACATTCTGGGAGTTGCTCAATAACTCAAAACGTTTACTGTTTATTGAAATTTATTTTATTGCCTTCAAAATAGGCTCCTTCCGAAATAATACACTGATGTCAACGATTGATCCATTCATTGAAACATTTTTCGTATTACATCGACTGGAAACTGGTACTTCGAAGTGATAATTTGAATTTTGGAAAGAGGAAAAATTAAGCAGGGTCCATATTAGATGAATATGGCGGTTATTGTTGTTCGATAATATTTGTTTGGCCAGAAATTCATTCACAAAGATATCTTTGAGAGGTGGTGTGTTATCCTATAGCAAAATCCATAATTTTTCTTTCAACAAAACTGGCCTTTTTCAATGAATTTGTTCCCTGAAAAGTTGCATAATGCTCAGATAACAGTTTTTATTTATCGTCTTCCATTTATAACTGCACTACTTGGAAATTATTAAAGCAAACTGTAAACATACGCTTGATCTTTGATTGACTTCAATGTAATTTTTTCGGTTTCAGCTCAGATGGAAGGTGCCATTTCGAAAGTGGTTGACTAAATTGCATGTCAAACTCAAACATCCCTGTATTATCACCAGCCATAACACCTTTTTTCTAAGAATTAATTTGTTCTGTATGATTTCAGCAACCTAAATGCGATGGAGTTTTTGAAGAAAATTTAACACTTTTGGCCTTCGTTGATAAGTAAAGCGTATCTAAATAATCGTGCAAAATGGTACGAATTGACTTGTGAGACACAGACTGTTCAGAGGTTATCTATCGCATATCTAAATGACAATTTGAAGTTATCATTTTCCTCTCTTTGTCGATGTCAACTTCAGTTGATAAACGTTGATTTGTTACATCTCGATTGCTTTGAATGCACTGCAAAACTCATATGCATGTTTTTTTGATAAAGTCGATTTAATATAATTTTTCTCTTCGACATTTTCGCAGGTTCGGCATACGAAATTCTATTTACAATACAAAATTTGAAACAAATTATTTGATTGACATTTGTATCCATTACAAACTTGAGATGATTTGACGCAATCGAACACTGTAAGCAAAACTAAGTGACAGATCGCATTCAAACTCTCTTTTTTATACTTCTAACAGTCTTTTTTATGCTTTCATTTGTAGGAATGAGTGTAGACACCACTTGACGCAGCCAAAAATGTAATAACCAGACGGAAGCGTTTAAAATATGATGTATCCTTTAAGCAAATATGTTTCATGACTTTTTAAGTCGATTGCCGCTATCTAGTTGGCTAGACGCGGTGACTGTCTTAAATTTGTATAAAACTTCCTGAAACTGAGCATAACTTAATATTTTGCCAGATCGTTGCCGAGGATTTTAAATGGTCAAGCGTTCTGGTACAAATTGAAAGATTTTCCAAAATTAAATTTTTCCTCCATAACTCCTAATTCATAAACCATGGTAACTTAAATTTTTGGCTGTCGCATTAATTCATAACTCTCAAATTAAAAATTTGAAAATTTCGACAGTAGACTTTCCTTTGTTGATTAACCAGTAATTTACCAAATGTCGAAATTCCTGCTCTAACCAATTATCAAAAATTTAATTTATTTAAGAACAATACTGTGATAGTCTGAATTGTCAAATGTTTCATTTGGTAATTCCGCTTGAAGTGTAGCCCGTAGCTCAAACGTATTTTTCGTCTACCGCAGCCTTTAATAGTAGTACATCGATTTTTCAAAGTAATTCAGGTTATCCATTTTTCGTTTTCAAATAAAGTTAAATATAGAGTTAAAGTTAAGCGCACATAAAGCTATGATTTCAACTAAACTTTTATTTCATTATAATACTTGGACCTTGCCATTATATACGAAATACAATGTCATTTAAATAACCGCCTCTGAATTGATTGCAGTAGAGGATACTTTTGAGGTAGTTTTCAAAAAAATACGACCCAATGACATCTCTGGCCAAATTACACCGGATGCAATGGCTTTTTCACAATCACTTCTGGGTTATCCGAGCCTCATATTCGACAATTTCGCTTGTTGACGTAGCTAACGGGTGAGAAATAAGCTTCATCGCTGAAGAATATTTTACCCAGTTAAAAGCCCATGTTTAAATCATTACTTTTGTGGTAAGTTTTAACTATTTTACGCGTTCTTCGGTTGTTAAATGATCCATAGTCGTAAATGGCAAACCTTTCACTAAATAAATAACATTTCAGATGACGGTTGACAGCCTTGCCAGATCAACGGTTTTGAAACTACTAAATGGATAATTCTATACTATAAGCCAAAAAAGCAACTAAGTGTAAACACACAACCGTACGATCTCCAAGAATTTTAATAAGTTTAGTTTGCATATCACTGTGTAATTAGTACAAGTACATTAGGCTCTAAACGAAATCGTCGGTCCATTTTCGACCATGGCTAAAATGGTTTATTTTGTATTGCATTGCACGAAATACTTTGTATATAACTGCGATGCAATTAAAGTTTAAGAAGAAATTTCACGTTGACCACTATGAATCGAATTGTATTTCTTCTACCGTTCTACCATTAACATCGGCTGGTGGTTTGGCGATTATAAAACATATCCTGTCTGTCCTGGCAGCTCTTCCTTTTCATCATCGAGCGTTTCTGTCAAACGACAATACGCTTGAGTGGATGTCTGCTCTCATACCTTGAAATTTATGCCAATTTTTTTTTGTTTGCGTTCTTTTGGTGGATTCATCACATGTGAATTCTAGGTAGAATAATTCGCTTTTAACTAAATCGACGAGCCTGTGTGTTAGGCTCTTTGTGTTTCGTGTGTCTTTGCCAAACTTTTTTTT
>JAHXMU010000661.1:17144-54267 GCA_019455685.1 Philornis downsi
TGTGTTTGGTTGAGTGTTTTTCAGCTTAGAGTTTGTCCTGGGTCGGCGGGGGTATTGTGTATTGAATCGCTAATCCAACTGGTTTGCATTTTTTTTGGACATTACTAAAGTTCAATTAACTTTTGGCAGCAACGTTTAAAGTTATTTAAATATTTCGTTTTTAGTGTTCGGCTTGTTCATCTTATTCGACAATATGATAGAGAAATGAGTTTGTCGCCATCTGTCTTCCAAGGCAGTCACTGTATGAGTATTTTAATAATATGTAGCAGCAATTACACTATGAAATTTTTGTTTCGGATTTAATCTTTGTTTTGGATTTCGAGCTAGCCGATGCAAATGGGAAAATTACTTCGCTCTATTATGCCTCTGGTCATCACAATTATTCTCTGCAGTTCTACGAAAGTTTCATCTTAATATCAGAGCATCCTTTCGGCATTATTTTAGTAAATCGAAAGCAATTCAAAAATTCCTACTACAATGTTCGATCACAAAGTAACACTTTTATCATTTTAAAATATTGTTAACATACCTTTAAGAAAAGTAGAACAGAAAAGCTAGTTTACCAAATTTTACAAATTTTTCGGGTTTTAATACAACATCCTTGGCAATTTTCTATTAGAGGTATAGAAAAAATAAATTCATTATTTCTCCAATAGATGGCTTCAGTTGCTCGCGATAGGTTACGACAGATGGCCTTAGAAACACAAGATTTAGTACTGTAAAAAAACTACTCAGTAAGTTCTGTAGTTGCATGATTCAGTGTTATAGTTAGAAACTAACAGTCAGTGATTCCCACCTATTCCTGTCTGTGGCGAATGATTTTGCAGGTGAAACATTGTCTTCAAAAGAAGCTTGTGAGAATCGACTGTTACAAAAAAAATAAGGACGAGTAGTCGGGTTACCTTCAAAGCTATTGAGCCATTGAGCCATTTTTCAAGTTTGGAAGTAGTTGAAGAGAGCTAAAGCTAGCGAATAAGGTGAGTGATGAAGCAATTCGAATTTTAATTCATTGATTCTGGCCATCGTAATAGTGAATTTGTGAACTTGAGCATCGTCTTGATGAAACAACACTTTCCTTTTCGCCAAATGCGGCATTTTTTTAACAATTTCATCATCTAAACGCTGCAATAAATTAGCATAATATTCGCCGTTAATGGTTTTTCCTTTCTGAAGATAATCAATAAAAATAATCACACGCGCATCCCTTGAAACAGACGCCATGACCTTACCTGCAGATGGAACCATCTTCACCGTCTTCGTCTGATTCTCCCATTCTAGTCCACTGTTTTGATTGTTCCATTGTCCCAGATGTAAGGTGGTGGACTCATGTCTCAGCCATGGTTATAAATCGGATCAAACATTCTGCTTTATTGCGGAGAAACTACGCCAAACACTACTGAAACATCTTCACGACTATTGTTGCTCCTTTTGCTCTATTGAAAGCAAGCGCGGCATCCATCCTGCGCACAGCTTTCTCATCTTCAAATCTTCGGTCAATATACGATGTGTATCTCTCTTTGAAACGCCTATCAGGGTAGAATCTAACTCGGCTTTAATATTGGTTGGACTATGACCATTCAAATGAAAATATTGAACTAGATAATGGTGACCAATTTATTCCATGTTTACAAAATCACTGAGATCGTTTATTTTTGATGGCACAAATAAAAAAATAATAAACAACGTGGCGCCTTCAAACTTAAAACATATGCTTTATAAGGTTGCCACTTTTCACCAAAATAAGTTTTCTCAAATTATTAGCACCACCTATACGACAGGTCGATAAGCTTTGGGACTTGTATGGTCTCCAAAGGCATCATAATAACAAACTTAAAATACTTAGCTACAAATGCGGAAATCTTAAAAAACGGATGCGATAATAATTTAAAATGCATTAACTTAAAAAGGAAATCTTGAAAGGAAATCTATCTGTCTATAGGTAAATACCGGCTTATCCATTTTTCGGTTCCAAAAGTAATGTTAAATAAAACATACATAAATTTATGATTTCGATGAAACTTTTATATTCTTATAATGCTTGGACCTTGCCGTGATGAGATGAACCGCTTCTGCATTGATTGTAGCAGTGTATATTTTTGAGTTAGTTTTCGATCACTTTTTCCAACATTTCGGGCGATATTTCGCCGATAACTGTATGAATGTTGATTTTCAAATGCTCCAGCGTATGGGGATTATCACGATCTATGACATAACCCCACGTAAAAAGTCTAATGACGTCAAACCGCATTATCTTGGCGGTCAATTGAAACTTTTGGAAATTTCTCATGCGATAAATCCAAAATCTGTTGTGTTGTGTGGCTCGTGGCACCGCCTTGTTGAAACCACATGTCGTCCAGTTCACAATCTTCAATTGCAGGCCAAAAAAAGTCGGTTTACATAAGGCCATAACGGTTCCTCCAGCCTCATTTTCGAAAAAATACGGACCAATGACACCTTCAGTCCATAAAGCGCACCAAACAGTCACTTTTTCCGATCTCACAATCGCTTCTGAGTCCTTCGAGCCCCATATGCAACAAATTTGCTCATTTTGCTTGTTGATGTAACCACCGAGTGAGAAATGAGTTTGCACAGTAGGTCGATTATGACGACCATAATCACCCATAATGCACGAAAAGTGCCCACGTTTGAATCACCACTTTCGTAGGAAGTTTTAACTATTTTTGTGCGTTCTTCGGTTATTAAACGATTAATATTCGTAAATGGCCAACCTTTCACGGAATAAATAACACTTAAGATGACAGGTGTTTAACAGCTGACAGCCTTGCCAGACCGGCAGTTTTGAATCCATTAAATGTATAACCCGTTGTTATATACAGAATATGGATGATGATGATGATCTGTTTCTAAGCTATTGCTCGAAACTCAACAAATAACTAACTCACAACTTCTATTTTTCAATCGTTATCTATCACATATTGGTCTTCTGTAGCATAACTATAGATATCCTATCCTAATAAGCTGTGGGTACAAAGGTAATGGTCTTTTTGTTTTCACTAAAACCAGCATACTGGCAGATTCGATTAATGTTCAAATCTTTCCCTATTAAATTAAAATATAGAACAAAATCGCCTTTGATTATCAACACAGCCAACTAGCTAATGGGTTGGAGAGAAACCCTCGCATTTTATTTTTATGGATCTTTAAGATCGAAATCAATTTCGAAATCATTGCCTACGCAAACGTATGGTCACCTTCAACCGTCATTTGGGGCACTTCCAAACACACCTTAACCCATTTCTTGAAATTTTGGCCAAAACAAATTCGTATAATTCACCCATAACAGACATGACAGGTTGCATACACAAAACCTAACTCAGGTTACCTGACATTTTCGGCAAACTCACATTGTTATTAATCAATCCATCAATGCAGGCTTATCACCGAATGCAAATCAACGACAAATTCAAACATTTGTTACAATTTCGACGTTTCTTCCAAAATGAGAAAACTGAAATGTCCAAAAACGAAATGAATGAACTCCATTGACAGACAAACTTTTAGGCCAAAATGCAGCAAAACCAACACAGTACGTGGACAGAGAAAAGTTGAACGCTTTTTGTTGCTGTCGCAAGAAACATTTGCCAAAACAAAACATTTAAATGGCACTGCCACAAAACTGTTGCAAAATAATAAATCTTCTGAACGAGTAAAGAACACACGAAAAACATGTGGAAATTGCAACATGTACTAGGACGACAACACATTTTTCCCCTCGCGCCATTGGCCGAAATGCATTTGGGGCAACCATTGCAACCATTTGGCCAATGCATGTGGCCCACAAAAATGCTTCTTTGGCAAGAGCGTCTGGGCCCAGGTATGCAGAAAGAAAAATTTGAACGGTTTAAGTTTGGTTAGCTCACCATGGTGCCTTCTCCTCTAAATTTTGTAAATAGATAGCCAACCATAAATGAAGAATTTGCCATATTCCTTATGGCCACAAAATTAGCCGAGTTATGCGTTTCAAACACCACTTTAAATGGGAATTATTGTAAAATCTTTTGTAGCGTTTTAGTATTCGGTTGAAGTGTTGGTTCTGCCAATACGCTACGTTGCATATTATGGGCAGGCTAGTATTTTGTGCAAAAGGACAGTGGCTTATATAATGTGTAGTAAAGATAAATCCATAAGTTTTGCATGACATTGAATGCCTTTTTTTAACAGAGAGTCAAATATGCACTGTTTCGATCAATAACTTGCTGCTATTTTGAAGGTAACTCCATTATTTCTCTTTCACAGAAACCCTCGCTCCTGTTAGGTAGTCGATTTTCACAAACCTCTCTTGAGGTGAATTTTTCGCAAACACAATCATTCGCCATAGACAGGAGCAGATGGTAATCATTTACTGCCAGGTCCAGACCATAAGGTAGATGCATAAGAACCTCCCAAGCAAGCTTCCAGAGTTCCTGACAGGGCACTACTGGTGACCTATTAAAACATAATTCCTCTCCTGTTAGCCACAGCTGACCACTTTTGGGTGATTGCTTCCTCCAGATAGTCCAATTTTTGATAGTGTAAGTTTGAATTAAGAGCTTGGACGCAGGGGACAAACTCATAGCTCATAGATGAATCTTTTCCAAAATCGTCAAATTTGGCGTGGCCACCGTTTGTGCCGGCTCGCCGTGGTTCGAGCATTCTCGCTTCACGTTTCCGTCAACGATCTACTTTTCATCACCAGTCACCGTCCGCTTCAGAAATGGGTCAGTTTTAATGCGATTCAGCAGAGATTCGTGGATGGAAATTCGGTTCATGAGATCTTTTTTGCATTAATTCGTGTGATACCAAGATATCAAGCTTCCTTATGCCGAGTTATCAATTTTTCGATTTTAAAACTAAAGCTAAATAAAATATACAAAAAGCTATGATTTCGATGAAAGTTTTATTTCATTATAATGCTTGGACCTTGGCATAATGTGCGAAATACAATGTCATTCAAATGACCGTCTCTGGTTTGATTTGATTGCATCAGAGGATCTTTTGAGGTAGCTTTAGACCACTTTTGCGTGTATTTCGGGCGGCATCTCGGCGAAAACTTAACAAATGTTGGTTTTCAAATACTCCAACGTTTGAGATTATCTGCGTTATTTTGTTGAAACCACATATCGTCCAATGTATAATCAATTCAATTGCAGGCCAAAAAAGTCGATTATCATACGGCCATAGTGCTTTGAATTGAAATTCGGATTATCCGTCAAACTTTCACTAACAGAAGCGATATTTTCGGCATTGCGTACGAGTACATTGCAGTGATGCACAGCCCTGATCACATCTGTAACGATTCCAGTCTCTTAAAATTTCTTTATAATGTTGCCAATTCCTTTTACAGTAGGTTGATTATGGTGACCAAATTCACTTCGTAATGCACGAAAATTTCCACGTTTGTATCACTACTTTTGTAGTAATTTTTAAATTTTTTTATGCTGACAAAATTTTTATTAAATAAATAGCACTTCAGATGGCAGATATTTAACAGCTGGCCGGCTTGCCAGACTGGCGGTTTTGAAACCATTAAATGTATAACCCTGTATAGATATATTCAGCCTTATTCAAGTGTTTTCGTATGCATTGGTTAGCTCCTGGGCAATCGAAACAGTACTTAGACGATGGTTGAAACAGTACTTATATGATTATTTTACAGACATTTTCGACAATTGACCCTCCAGAGCGAGATGAATTTTTGACGTAAAATTAGCAGAATGGATTCAACGAAACCGAAATTGCGCATAATTGACTATTGACCATAAACACTATCCATATTTTCAGCCGCCAGACTTGCGTGTGTGCCTTTATCAAATAAGATCTGTAAGATGTGGTTTATTTTCTCTTCACCGTGTATTTGATGATATTGACAGGGAATCATCTGCTATGAACTGCTGTGGCCCCTGTGGCCGAACTTTTAACTCGCACATGTACTGGCAACAAATGGATCGCTTGAAGGCAGCAGTCACCCAGAACCGGCCATCTTTCGCCATTGGGCCTGGAATTATGTTAATTTAGGGGAAAGTCAGGCCACATACATACATCGTTAATGACTCGCCAGAAGCTTCGCCTACAATCATTAGTTCGAAGCGCAAAACTTGGTTTATAAAACTTAAAGTCGCTCTCGGCAGATAAAGTTCGAAAGGTTCTACTTATACTTCTGCACAGCAACTACTTCTGGATTGTGACAAAAGTGTATGAATCAGTTCTTCATATCTAGCGGAGAGTAAAAACAAACAAATTCTCTTGCATTTAACAGATGAGACAGGGAAGATCTTCCCACATTTAGTGAACTTGCACGCATTCTACGATACGTTTAGACACATTCAAGCTGAGAGTATCGTCTTATAAATCGCGAGCTGTATGAACTCTATGTCGACATTAATGTGCTCAAGAGCATCAGAAAGGGTGACTGCATTGGTAGGGTTATGTCGTGAAAACTCTTTTACAACGAATTTTGTAGAGAATGAAGAAGAGAGCTGACTGAATCCCTTTGTAAGGATAAATCTTTCAATATACTGTTAACATTTGGTGTTGCAAATTGGGGAAGAAAGATAAAAGCGCTCGAAATTCTATTCCGCGTTCTGTGCATAATAAATACAATTTTTTATTCAAGATGCCATCTGAGTAACGAAAAAGTGCTTCAACCTTAGGGTGCCCAATATCCGTCTATACCACCAAGCCTACCCACCTATTCACGATGGTCAGTTTTTGCTCATTTGCTAATTCAAAGTCTTGCTGAGATTCTAATGTGTTTCGGCCGCTGTCGCTGTAGCCGTTCTTCACTCCTTGCGTTTTGTTGCACCACATATGATAGAAATCTTTAGCAGGAACATGACTGCGGTCAGCGAATTAAGCTGTTGACACATAACATCATGTCTTCGAGTAAAACTTTAGGCCAATGGAGATCGAAATAGCGAATAACAAATGAAATTTGTTAAATGTTTACGTAAGAGTAAATAAGTTTACATCTTTAGGCATTTGCCAACATTTTTGGGCAATATAAAGTACAGAGCAGCAACAGCAAAATCGTGTTGGTCAAATGTCTTAAGAAAATTTAACTTGTTTCTGTCGCCAAGTCATGTGTTTGCAGTCTGGTTGCATGAGTGCTTCGTCGGCTCATGTGGTGCGTCCCAAGACTTGGTGGGCAACTGAAATTCTGCTTCCTAAGTCCAGTTGTGGTGGAAAGTCATTAGAATAGATCTATCTTAATGAAATGATCATCATTTGTCATGATGCTGGTTACGGGTGGTTGTTCGGGTTAATTGCTCTTTGAATTCTCAGAAAGGCTTTTTTGCAACGGACTGCAGAGTTGTAAGAACAAATCATGTTTAACTTTATCTTTCGGTTGATATTTTAATAGACAAAAAAAGTTGTGCACCCTTTGAAATGACGTATGAGCTATATGAGGATGCCGGAAAACCAACCCTTCCATGTTAAGATATTTAACTTAATACTTAATACATGTTTAATACGTTCTGTCAAAATAGTACTGGGAATTGCTTTATACACAAAATATTTATTATTCATTCGAATTTATTGCATCACCTTCAAAGTAGGCCCTTTCCTGAACGGCATACTTAGGCTAGCGAATACTTTTCAAACACATTTTCCGGAAAAGACTTCAGTTCCCGTCCCCAAATGCTCTTTTGTGTATTCTATTTTCTTAAAGCTGGTGCTTCGAAGTGGTAATTTAAGTGAATATCAGGTGAATACGGTTATTGTTCGATTCCATTTATTGAAGTTCCATTTTTTGAAGCCAGAAGTTTGTTCACAATTTTGTGAATTTGTTCACGATGTGCGATATCGTGGCGCAAATTTCAAGTTTTTTTTTCATAAATATGACCTTTTTTGTCAAATTTGCTCTTTCAAACGACGTCTGACCTTCTGGCAGGAATTCCAAGTGAACAGCACCGCGAAAGAAAACAATCAATATTAACATAATTTTTGTTAGATTTTGAGGTGATTTTTTTCGGTTTCGGCCCAGTTGGAAGGTTTCAGACCAGATCTAGGTAAAACGTCCACTGTATCTCTTCCGGTTTTGAATGCACTGTACCACTCACATGGGCGTGTTATTAATACATCAGTAAGACTTCTGCAAAATGTTCAATAATTTCGCAAACAAAATTTTAGTTGCAATAAAAAATTATGAGATAAAATGTCGTTCGATGTTGTTATCTATTTTAAAAAGTCGCAGAACTCATTTGAGGTTAATTAAAAAAATCGATCACTGTGAACAACTAAATAACAAATTGCCCTCAAACTCGACGTCAATATAGAGGACATATAGAAAATTCTATAAAATATAAAATTTTATACTTTCTATAACCGACTTTTGTAGAGCGACGGTCACTTCGATAATACAAGGCGTAGTCTCGAAAATTACACTGTATAAGTATAAGTTGACAGGTAGACGGTGGGATGCTCTTTTCTACATGTTCAAATTATGCAAAGGAAATCTTATATGACTGTGTAATTACCCACATCTCTACGTCATAGACTGTAGCTATAGACGTTATTGATTCAAATTTGTAGCAAATTCCGCAGTAGCTCGTAATTGTTCAGCTGATGTAACTGTTCTTTATGTTAGTTCTAAGTTCACCATTCTTATGTTAGTTAGTTCTAATTTCACTATTCTTAAGGTAATGTTATGTAGGATTACCACTTATATGAATTATAACATGTTTTTATACCCCTCACCACAGAATTGGGGAATATGCACAGTTTGTTATTCCCTTAGGAATAAAGATATCTCAAATTCATAGACAAACTAAGATTGGGCCACGTCAGCCGATATATCCCAAGATTTTTGCAATAAATTTGAAAAAGTGACGAACGGTGAACAAAAGGCCTGGATGGTAGGCAATGTTGAAGAAGCCGTGTTGGAAGAGAATACTGAAATTTTAGAAATTGAACTGTCACTTGACTGTAGTTTTACATCTTCACCCTTTTATCTTCACGCTTTTGCAGCAAAGCAAATGACGTTGGGTTAAGATATATGTAAACCAGTTCATTTCTTTACTGATCGAGATTCTAAAGTGATTCATATTAGTTTTGTCATTGGAGGGATGCTAGTCTCTCATGACAACTTTTCTTTACTTCTGAATCAGTGCTCACGATGCAATAAACATGTGATTTTATGATGAACATGTGATAAATGGGAACTATTTCTAAAGAAGGTATTTGAAAAGTTTAGTATTATTATTGTTCTTTTAGCATCGGAATAAACCCTTTAAAATACGGTGATCATGTTCGGGCAATTAAACATTTTTGTTTCCATTAGAGGCACTACAATTTTTGTTTTGCTTTGACTCAGAAGGAGGATTCTAAAATGAATTTTTTGTAGTTTTTTGACTGGCCGTCTCATAGAGCAATAACTGTGTCAAATCTGTGACACTTCTTAAAGATTGACAAAGCTTAATCTTTGTAGTCGAGGATTGTAAATTGATCATACCAACACATTCCGTGTGATAGTACCCATGTAAATGGGTAGATTTACTGAAATACAAATTTTCCTCTACAATTTCCAATTTTTAGGCGATAGTAATCTACATTTTTGTGATTTATGCAGCACAGTTTGAAAATGCTTGAGAAAAATATACTGAGTCCCTTGTGGTACTTTCCATACATATGGCCGAATTAGCCCACATATGCTTAGGTTCATATCTTTCGTTTAAGTGCATTAAGCACTTTCAAATTTTGTTAAAGACCTTACTTTAAAGAATAAAAATTTACTTTATTGGCAAACTCTGTCTGGTGCCTCCCATACAAGATGAACGTTTCAATTCAATCGTTCCTCTTTGACCAATGTTGAGCATAACAAAGCTTAGCAAAAATTAAGAAAATTAACGATGTAACCTCATATCTTCCATTCAATTGCTTTGATGTTCACAATGAGGTACCCATTAGGCGTTTAGTTATCTTAATTCTATATATGATGGAGCATAAGTAACGTTAAGATTTGATCAGTGAATACATTTTTTGTTTAAGGCTTTTTTTCTGTCTTTTAACTAAATAATACTTGGGAAATTTATGATGGAAAGGCTCAGCACAGAACAAAGAACCGAAATTGTTCAATTTTACTTTGAAAGTCAGCAGTCGATTATTCAGATCATATCAAAATTTCTTTCATGTTCGAAAAGCTCCTAGCGCTCCAACAATTTACCGATTGGTTCAGCGTTTTGGGCAACAAGGGGCTGTCTGTGATCTTCCGCATGATGGAAGACCTCGTTTAGTTCGAAATGAAATGACCATTGCTGGAGTGCAAGCAAGTATTGAGGAAAACTCCGAAACTTCCACCAGACGACTTTCTCAGCATTTAGAGATGTCTAGGCGGTCTTTGCAAAGAATTTTACATATGTTACATCTTTTCCCATATACATATAAGATGCTATTGGTTCATAAGTTAGATCCAAATGATGCACAAGAACGTATTCAATATAGTCGCCGTTAACGTTACTTATGCGTCACCCTTTATGACATAAAATCGCGCTCCCAGCTTAACATAAATTGACCGATTTAACAAAAATCAGTGCTTTTTCCGTAAATTCTATGCGAAGGGCTTCAGTAGATTATAATTTTGAGCAATATTTGATAACAAATGCCCAGGATTTTTGGTACAGCCGGTAGTTTGATAGAAATTTTATATGCATAGATTTTTGTGAACCAAAATTTAAATTCGTATTTCGAAAATATTTAATTGTCTTTAACGGGTTTGAAACGACAATTGAGAATGTATAAATTTTAGATTTTAAATTAGATTATTAACTCTAAATTTAAATTTAGATTAAATTAGATTTTAAATCTGCTGGTTCTTATCAAGAAAAAGAAGAATTATAACTTTCTGAAAACATCCGTTTAAAGATTATAGAGGTCTTCTTATTAATAGAGAGGTTGTGATAATTAGCTCAATTTTTTGATGACAAATTATTGCAGCTTAAAAAAAATTCCGCTGTATGGATGAGAGGTACTATAAGGGGTGTGTCCTTTAATTTTAATTTCCAGAGTTTAGTTCACCAAATGCATGATATTTGCCAAAGATTATTGAGATTAATTCAGTAAAATCGCTTGAAATATATGAATATCTCGTATGTATATTGGTCGTTTTTTCAATATTTGCAGAGAATTAAAAATCAGCAAAATAGCGCAAATCCAAGCTACTGCAGCTACTTATTAGATATTTCAGAGGAAAAACTTCGTTTCGAAAAATCGTGCAATTTGTATGGGAATTACCAGAAGGGTATGGCAGCGCTCTATATTTTTATTCTAAGATCAAACTTTCGTAATCGTGTACGAAATTTGATTAAATTTGGTGCAACTCAACAAAAGATGTGAACACAGTAATATGTGGATTAAATCGATTATTTGTGTGAGATGCGCCAGCGAGAGGATTGATTAATCGGTCTCTTTTTCAAAATATGGTATTACAAACTAATACGATGGACAAAAACCGAAGTTGCTGGAAAGAATCAAGTTGGGAAAATCGGTTAGTTTGTACGGAACACACCAGAAGAGGTGGACCGATGTTGCCCATTTACAATCCGCCAGCTACCATATAGATAAATTTTATGCTATTCCTAGCTTCCGAATTTTCATTAAGATTTGCAGTAGTTATCGTGTCATCCAGCCTCCTCCGAGAAAGACAGACATTGCTAAATCGTCTTAAAAAGTTGTCAAACGCTTTTGGACCAAAAATGCTGGGTATTTTAAATGTTTTCTTCTGGGTGTAACATTTTAGCCGAATCAATCGATATATTGCTTCATGATTTCGGGTGAAGGCATAAAAGGAGAAAAAGGTTTAAAGCAACGAATAGCATAAATAATAGCTTAAAAACAGGGTGTCCGTCGGGAAGGTATACTACTTTGTTTGTTTATAATTTTTGATTAAATGAAAGAGAATGGATCTTATATTGATAAATGTTTTATTTGATGTCGGCAATTATGTATATAATACAATATCAGATAAATATCCGCCTCTGTTACCCTCACAACTGCGAGCTCTTTTGAGCATATTTTTCATTACATTCTCACACATTTCACGTTAATTCATCACGAATATTTTGTTTGAGTTGCTCAAGCGTTTCTAGTTTGTTTGCATAAACCTTGCTTTTCAGATATCCCCACAAAAAGAAGTCCGAAGCGGTCAAATCAGGCGACCGTGGAGACCAATCAACATCCTAATTTCTTGAAATAACTTGTTGTGGAGAGAAATCTCGCAGTAATTTCATTGCAATACTGGCTGTATGCGATGTGGCACCGTCTTGTTGATACCACATGTTAATCAAACCTAAAACATGCAGTTGTGGCGTTAAAAAGTTTTGAATCATGTCACGATATCGCTCCCCATTGACAGTTATCGTTACACCGTTCTCAGTTTCAAAGAAGTAAGTTCCAATGATTCCTCTTGACCAAACTGCACACCAGACACTCACTTTGAATGGATGCAAAGGTGACTGATGAATAATTTGCCACTGCCCAGAACCGAATATTCTGTTTATTTACATATCCATTCAAATGAAAATGTGCCTCGTCACTTATTATGATTTTTTCATGAAAATCAGGGTTGTCATGGGCGAGCTGTAATATCCTTTTGGCATATATACGGCGGCGAAAATGGTCTTGTGGAAGAAGCTCTTGTGGCAACTGAATCTTAAATGGAAACACATGCAAATCCTTGTGCAAAATTGTGGCCAAAGTTGTTCTGTGAAGACCAAGGTCCTGAGCACGGCGTCGAATTGAGGTTGATGGATTGTTCTGAACACTTTCTTGAGCATCAGTAATGTTCTCAGCCGATCTTGCAGTATGTTGTGGTCCATGCTTGGCCCTATCAGCTACAGACCCTCTTTCTTCGAATTCATTCACTACACGATAAATAGTGCGTCCTGTTGGCACGTTGTTTCTCCCAAAAATTTCACGTAACTTTCTCATCGTCACAGTAATCGATGATTGATTTTGATAAACTGTTTTACCGATTAAAACGCTTTGGTTTATCGAATATTCTTCCATAATAAATTTGCCACGTCTCTACTTCACGACTGCCAAATATGAACTGTCATGACTAATGTTTACTAAAATGGCGGCAAAACAAATAGTATACCTTCCCGACGGACACCCTATATAAGAATAGCAAAAAAGGCTTCTAAAGACAAAATCAAAACATAAAGATAAATGTTGTTTTGTCCCGGAACTGATATTTTTTATTAAGAAAAATTACTTATTTACCATCGACGAATTAGAAAATGCAATCGCATGAGCCAATTTCATTGAATTTTTGTCAAAATTGAATAAAATATTGGCATTTTTGTAGCATAAAAACTTCCAAAATAAGGCATCTAAAGACACACAAAGTTATATATTTGTTCAAAATATAAAGATAAGTATTGTTTTTTCTCGAATTAAAGAATGATAATGATTTTCTGATTAAAGAATGACGAATTAGAAATTACAATCGTATGAACCAACGTTATTAAATTTTTGTCAAAATTGAACAAAATATTGAAATTTTTGTAGTTTCAGAATGTATGCTAAATGACGTACTTTCGCGACAGTCTGAATAATTTATAATTTTTTTCCTTAGGGAAGAGCTGAGTAAACCCGATTTCATCGTTTTCTATTAGTTGATCGAATATCTGAAACTTGAATTTTTGAAAACATAATATTCTGAACAAATTGACAATTGAAGTGATGGATAATAATAATAATAATAACTCTTTTTATTAAGTTTTGCATCAAAGGACTAGCAAAGGATACATTTCAATTTAATAGTTTTTTGTTCAATAGAAACATATATCCGAGTAATTATAAGATGAATAATAAAAATTGTCTTACTGTGCGTCATATAAAACACGTAAAGTAGTCAGAGGAAGTGAACAACCTACGAATCATCGTCATTTTCGTCAGCAACATTACCGTCAGCATCATCATCAATTTGAACAATCACTGGCGATAGTTACGTGCAACAATGGGGAATTCTTATTTTCTTGTATTGGAACCCTAGTATTTTTTTGGGGGAAATGTATCTGACCAAAGAATATGGTGCAATACACAAGTGCCAGAGTAAGCGCTTAAACTAATACGATTTTTTCCTACAAGTTTGCACTTGAGCAGTCGGGCGCGTTTTTCATTTTTTTTTTGGGAAACTTTTCGATGCGAAAGAGTTTTCCAAAAAGTGCAACCAGTTGCACGCTGCGCTTAAATTCTGTAATTGATGAAATAGCCACAGTGTAGATTAATGTATCAAGCGATAATATGGATCAAAAAGATGATGAAATCAAAGTTATATCGGTGGCGATGAGCTAACAATAATCGTGCGTTTACCTCTTTACACGATTTTTACTCGACGAAAGCCTGTCAGATGGTTGGAATCTGATGTCTTCGAAAAAAGCGATTCAAGCCCGTATTGTAGCTGTCGCGGGATCAGTTTCTTACCCATGCAAAGTGGGAAGTTTAAAGTCTATTCTACTTACCCTGGTTTTTTCGTCTTTAGATCTGGCAAATCTACTCGTACAGTTGTAAATCTTGGACTTGGAAAAAACATCTGTCATCAACAATTCAACTCGGTAAAAATTATATGACGGTGTGGACGAATTAGCTAGTTGTACAAAGCTATTATGCATTTGAAGATTGATGAATTCTTCGGCAAAGGTAAGCAAAAATCCTAAAGAGAATCTTTACCTAAACAACGCTTTATGCAGACTGGTCGTCTTTTAGAAGCGATTGCAACAAAAGCTATAGTAAACAGTACTGGTACTGATACCATCTTCATAAAAGCCATATGTTACTTCGTGTAGCAGAATACTGCAACCTTCTCAAGCATTGAATGGGAGCCAACAAATGTGGCTGTGACGGCATATATATGACGAATAAAGAGCCTATTCATTTGAGACACTGCTAAACGTTCGAACATATAACTTTGTCGTGGTGAATAACTTATCTATGATGGCCCTGCTATTAATAGATCTAATGGGATTAGTCTGGAAATTACGAGAGGCGTACTATTTGCAAATAGATGCTACTATGGGTTTAGCAATAGATTTAATGACACTGCCTTCTCTCGGTGAACAAAACTCCAGATGTACCAGACATATGTAAGTCCTAGGTGTCTTGCTGCAAAGCACGCAGCAAGTCTGGCAGTCTTCGAGAGGAAAATAAACAGAGAAGTGTACGGGTTATTCATTTAGTGCTTTGAAAGCCACTGGATTCACAAGGCTGTCAACTGTTTACCACCTGTCATCTGAAGTGTTATTTATTTAGCGAGAGGTTCGCCATTTACGAATATGAATCGTTTAACAACCGAAGAACGTGTAATAATATATACAATTTGGTGATTCAAACGTAGGCACTTTCTGTGCATTAGTGGGCCATTATGGTTGTCATAATCGACCTACTGTGCAAGGAATTGGCCAAATTATAAAGAAATTTTAGTAAAACTGGGAGCGTTACAGATGTGATCAAGCATGTGCATCGTCGCATTGTACGCACTGCCAAAAATATCGTTTCTGTTAGTGAAAATGTGGCAGATAATCCGAATTTCAATTTGGAGCGTTATGGCCGTATCATAACCCAATTTATTTGGTCCGTAATTGAAGATTATGCACTGGACCATGTACGAGTATGGTTTCAACAAGACGGTGCAACGAGCAACAATCACAAACGATTTTGACTTTATTGCATGAAAAGTTTTCAGAAAGCGTAAATTCACGTTTTGGCGACATCAATTGCCCAAAAAGATCATGCAATTTAACGCCGTTAGACTAATTTTTGTAGGGCTATGTCAAAGATCGTGTTTACATGGATAATCCTCAGACGTTGAAGTATTTTGAAACCAACATTTGTCAAGTTATCGTCGAGATACCCCCCGAAATGTGCGAAAAAGTGGTCGACAACTACCTCAAAAGGAACCACTGCTGCAACCTATCCAGAGGCGGACATTTAAATGACGTTGTAATTCGTACATAATGGCAAGGTCCAAGCATTAGAATAAAATAAAAGTTTCATCGAAGTCATAGCTTCATGTAAGTTTTATTTAGCTTTACTTTTGAAACCGAAATTTATTTATTCACCGGTTATTTATTATCGATTAATCGTTATTAACCGGTAAGTATTTAAAATTTCGCTTTTGAAAAGGGATCATACGATCCCTGAGTATAAAAACCTTTAATAGTAAACAAAAATATTTCAATTTCTATCCTAAGTTAATTCGATTTAGCAAAATTTTAATTCGAATAGCAAAAATGGACGAAAATTATGTTGACTGAATGAAGATTACACTTTTTTGTAATCTTTATAACTTCTTCAACTGTATATATATGTATATTATTCTACAAAAACATTTAGTATGAATAAAGATGTTACCTGTTAAGTTTCAGCTTATAAAACGAAATAAAAATTGATATAACCCAGTTCGCACTACATCAATTTTCTTTACAAATAACTAAATTCATTTGGTTTTTTAGTTTTTTTTTTTTTCGAAAAATTGTTGACTTCTTTTTATATCAAGTTCTACCTACATTGCTACTGACTACTTAAGGCGTTAAAAAAGACTTGAATATTTTAGAAAAAAAAAACATAATATAAAAACTGATCTTACTTACGTCAGAGTAGTAGAGAGAGCTTCCCTCTAAGTGGATGATATCCTTATTGTAAAACCCGTTGATACGCTGCCAAGACCTTAGACAACAACGCCAGGGCAATATAGTGCAACAATTGTATTGGACTGTATCGCGACAGCAACAACAACAACAACAATATGAGCAAAATAAGCGACAACGGCTGTTGCAGCCAAAGCAGTTACGGCAGCAGCAGCAGCAGGGATTGATCATGAGCTCACGCAAAATAGTCGTGCACGATTTAGTTCGTGATTTTCGCAATAAACTACGAAAAGAAATCTTTGAAATTACTACAACAATCCCAACAACAAGCGGGCTGGTTTCTTTTTTGTGTTTTTTTGGTTTTTTTTTTTGGTAAAATGGGCTCAGGTTGCAAGGAGAGCAATGCAACAACAACAACAACATCAATGGTAGGAACAGCCACAAAATCATGGCCATACTGAGGCAATTGTTATGATTACGATTCCGCCATGTCGCTGCAACAACTGCAACAATGCATCCAAGCGACTCAAGCGAAAATGCCACGGTTGGCAACTCATCAGCTGCCTGGATGGGGCAACTCCATGTGCAACGACGACGACACAACGGCAACAATAACAACATCACCTCATCTTCATCGTCATCATCATGAGCGGCAGTCAGCAGCGGCAACAGCCGCTGTAACGTCATTGCCGTCATTGTCGTTTCGTTGTTGTCGTCATCATTATTCTTATTATTTGTTGGCTTTGTTGGCGTCGGCGGGCGTCATAGCACGTCGTCATTGGCATTAGGGCCTCCTCAGCCTTTGCACCATTGTCAGATGTACGTAAGAAGCCACGTACGTACGTACGTATGTGTGTCTGTGTGGTTGTGGTGGGGCAAGTGTTGTCCTTTTGGAAATTTTGGGGCATCGCTTTGCTGCTGTGGTATTTAGAATGAGACACGCTCTATGAGAAATTTTGTCTGATTTTGTTTATTTGTCTTACCTTGAAAATCTCTTCATTGTCGATGAAGTTTGCTAGATGAGTTGGACAGTGTTACGACACAAGATGTGGGAGAAGAAAAGTTGATCGGATAGAGATTGGTCGGATATAGAAATGTACTCCAAAAGAATACAGCGGTCCCAAAACTAACCGAAATGAAGTATAGATAATGCAAGTAGGTTGACAAAAATTAATTTGGTGAAATGTGGCTACCCTATAAAACATATATTTAAATTTTTGGAGCCATCAAAAGTAAACGATCTCAGTGAATTTGTAAATACGGAAGAAATTGGTCACCGTTATGTAATTCAATATTTCCATTTAAAAGGTCTCAGTCCAACCAACATTAGAGCCGAGCTATATTCCACTCTGGAGGAGTAAAAAACAGCTGTAAAATATTGTGTAGACGACTTAAAATGAGGCCGTACGAGCTGCCAAGCCAAAACGAACACCGTACTGGTCGATCAATTGAGGTGTTCACGCCAGTTAGGAAATTCCACAAGATGGTATTAAATATTCGTCGGCTGAATGTGCGTGAGGTAGCTGAAATGGTAGAAAATTCAAAAAGGTATATATATCGTATGTTGACGAAAGATTTGAAGATAAGAAAGCTGTGCGTAAGATGGGTGCCGTGCTTGCTTTTCATACAGCAAAAACATCGTTGTTAAGATGTTTCAATGTAGGCTTTGATGATATTTCACCGCAGTAAAGTTTAATTTTTTATTCGATTTTTTATAATGGATGAGACATGTATGCACCACTTCACACCTGAAACAAAGGAACAGTCAAAGCAGTTTTGAAAAATAATCAAAATTTTTTCCAACTTTTTTGTGTCTTCTTTGTTAGGTCGGCTAGTTTTCAGATCGCTTTCGTAGGTGAGTTTGCATTAGAAAAATGTGTCACGCCCTCCACTTTTGATCCTAACTATGTCACCTACATTTAAGGGGGGATGTTGGCTGATACTATATTCCAAGTACTTTTTTCGTTTTACCCGGTCCTACATTTGACTATATCTAGTAAAATATAATAAAATTTAAGCCATCTATACTTAGCTTCATAAAGTATTGATGGCTTAAATTGGTCATGGCAAACTATTTTATAGAGTACTAGCTGACCCTGCAAACGTTGTTTTACCACATAAAATATCGTATTATATGTACATATATATGTATGTATAGGTATATATACCAGGCGAATTTCGTTCTGCCTAACAGTGAATGAGTAAGCAGATTTATGTCTTTAAAACTACTACTAAATTAGTAAATAAAATTTTTTATTATATTAGTAATAAAATACGAATATATAGGAATTGGTGGGTTGTAATCTTTATTGAAGCACCCTGTGATATACGACATTTTGCGTTTTGTTATCAGGCGCAAGAACAAATAAAGCAGATGGCTTTCCGATTCGTGAACATCCCACATATGATTGACCATGAGAAAAATATGCATTTTCTAAATTTAGACCACAAACATTTTGGTGATTATTAATCGCCATGGCGAATGCAGGACAAATCGGAAACAGAAGTCGTTTAAACTCAAACGGCAAATAGGTTGAGTTCATCGAAATCCTTGGAATGAGAACTTCCTCACCTTTAAAATAAATAAATCATAAGTCACATTGATCATTTTAGTTATCACCAAACGCGTACTGTCGCATAGTTTTGGTTGGTTCAAGTTTCGAGGCATGATTGCTACCGAACCAACCTTTAGTTGTGAATTGTGCGGTGGCACATCCAAGGAGTTTACAAATTTAATAGCCAACTATCCTATTGAATTTCATTTTGGCTTGTTACACATTCAATAGATTTGAATGAATGAGACGTACCAGTGATTTCATTCTGAATTACAAAGTTTATGTCATCCACATTTTTATTTTTAGCAGCCAAAATTGTTCGCTCACTCAACCATTCGTTGTTTTTGTGGTTAGTAACGATGTTTAGGAATGCTTTGATGATGAATTCGTTTTTCGATGGGACAAAATTACAGAAATTTGAAAGAAATTAAATCAATGCCCTTGATTCGTCGGCAGGAACTCGACCATTACCGATAGTCAGAATTGCTCAGAGAAGTGTCCAGCAGATGTATCATTTGGCAATGTGACTCTCACGTTGGTTGTCAGTTGAATTTTCTTCACATAGCGCCATAAATTTGATGATTTGAGGCAAGCGTTTATTTCATCGGCAACAGTTGATCTTGGAATTACTGGCAGTGTTTGGCGGAAATTGCTAGACAGTAAAATCATTGCGCCCCCAAAACATTTCGGGTCATTGCGTAGATATTCTAACGTTCGATTAAGTGCTTCCAATGTGCTATTGTGCAGTGCGGAGTGTTTTGCAATATTACAGGGTTGCCCATATTCGACGGACCCATGTTTTAAAAAAAAAAATCAAAGAAAAAAATAAAAATTTGGCGGTTGGCAATCTTATTCATTTAATTTGTTCCAAGTAGATTTGTTTACATCAATTTTTGAATATGATATCTCTCAAATGGCCGCCTCTGGCGTTGATGGCGTATTGTGCCCTTTTTGCAGCATTTTCCATCGTTTTCGCCAACATTTCGGCCGGAATAGCGGCTATTTCTTCACGAATGTTGTCTTTGAGCTCTTCTACGGTCCTTGGCTTGTTAACGTAAACCTTTGACTTCAAATGTCCCCACAAGAAGAAGTCAGCGGGCGTCAAATCGGGCGAAAGCGGTGGCCAGTCCAAATCACCACTTTTCGACATCAAACGGCCCGGAAACAAATTCTTCAGAAAATCGATTGTTATGCGACTTGTGTGCGGTGGAGCGCCGTCTTGTTGAAACCAGAACTGCCTCATACGCTTTCGACGAATAATTGGCATCACAAAATTGGTCATCATGTCGCGATAACGCTCCTGGTTGATGGTAACAGCATGGCCATTTTCGTTTTGGAAGAAAAACGGCCCAATGACCGTTTTCGCACTAACGCCGCACCAAACTGTGACTTTTTCGTCATGAAAAGGCAATTCTTGAATCTCCTGAGGATTTTCAGTGGCGTAAATACGGCAATTTTGCTTATTTACGGCCCCATTCAATGTAAAATGGGCTTCATCGGACATGATAATTTTGTTCCAAAATTGCTCGTCATCATCGGCCATTTCGATGACTCGTTGGGCCCTTTCCAATCGACGAGGCTTGTCCGCAGGCAACAATCTTTGCGTCAATTGAATTTTGTACGGGAACAAATGCAAATCAACGCGAATAATCCGTTGTAAAGTGGACCGAGCCATGCCCAACTGCTGAGAACGGCGTTTTTGGGATGTTCTTGGGGACCTCTCAACACTGGCTCGTACGGCAGCGATATTCTCGGCCGATCGCCTTGGTCGACTTTTATTTGGCCTCTCCGGATTAGAAAGAGCCTCACCAGTCGAAAATTTTTCGTATAAACGCTTAATGGTGTTCTTAGAAGGCGCACTTCTCACATTTTTTAATATTTTAAAAGCACGTTGAGTTTTCACAATTGACTTCTTCTGTTGAATGTAAATTTCAACTATTTCAGAGCGCTCGCGTGGCGTGTATTGTTCCATGGTAAAAATCTGCTTGGACTGACGCTTCAAACGCGGTATGTCATTAAGCGATCTGACATCTCTGTCAAAAGTTATGGCGTTGCCAGATGGGTCCGTCGAATATGGGCAACCCTGTACATGTTGGTTATTCAATAGTTTGAAAATTATCACAAATTTTAATGCTGAATGAGCCGTGCGGCATCCTTCTAATAATGTTGCTGCTATTCCAGAAGAAGCAACTGCAATCGCAATATTGGACCATGCCCAATATTGACATGAGGAATGTCTTACAAGTTTCACCAGGGGTATCCAAGAAAAATAAACTCCCATTTATATCATTAATTGTGTTCATTAAGGTATTGTAGATTTCCTTCTGTTTGGGATTCAACAGGGGTACATTTGTTTGAACTACTAAGTACAATTCATGGCGATCATATTCACGTTCGCGTTCCAATTCTGTGCTAAATGCGTTATTCGCATAATAAACTACCGCCTATGACGTGATACATATCTTCGATCAAGATACAAAACAGCTTAACGAATTAAGAAGTTCCACTTCGCGTCCCCTGTGTGGTACGAATCGGTGAACTCTGCATTTGGGTATCGTAAGATCCTCTCTTGTCAGAGAGTGGTGTTATTGGCTTGTACGTCAGTATGTCGTACGGTTTCTACAGAGCGCTTCAGGTACTGATGGTTGCTGCCTCGCTGGAAAGAGTATGCACTGGTGGCAATGCACTGGTGCATTAAAGGAGCAAAAAGCATGAGTAGGGCTGAGTTTAGGGGGCTCTTAGACGAATGTGTCCTGTCGACATGTTAAACACGTTGGGAGGAGAGTCATAACGGACGTACAACATTTAAGTTTTTACCAGATGTTAGGTTCGTTGGAAGAAACCCATACTTTGGTTTTAACCTCTGTCTTGGTTTCTTGCTGACGGGACATTGGTCACTCAATGCCGTTCTGCATAAGAGATCCCTGTTCGATCGCGAGTCATGCAATTGTGGTATACCAATCGAAGACTGGCGGCACGTTTTGTGTGAATGTCCCTTATATGAAAATATAAGGGACCTCCGGGGATTAGCGATAACAAGGTCAGGGGATAACTGGATAGTCAGTAATATGCTCTCTACCCAGGAAGTTTTGGCTAGAGCAACGGTGTTTGTTTTCACAGCATTTGCTCGACGTAAGGCTATTACGACGTAGTTGTAGGAAGTAGGTCTGCTGGCCTTTTCAAGGCAGTCTGACCTGAGGTTTGAGCGGCTGCGGGACTGTTCGGATCATGCTGATCCCACAATCCCGTTCTGCTTGATATTCGGCAGCTGTTGGTGGTGTGCAGGGGCGCCAGTCACTGGACCGCAAGGGGTTGAAACAGGGAGTAGGTTAGCTGCAGAGTTTGACCAGAGACTTTGTCTGATACCGGGGGGGATTTACACGGGCAGGTCTCGGGTTCGTGCCCTGTCATCTGTATCTTTTTGATCTCGCGTGGGGTACGGGCAGGCATGGATGTTTCCTGTGCCTATATTTCATGGTTGCCGTTCACCGTCTGCGAATTGAAGAGGTTTGAAGTTTTCCCCGTCTCCCACTGGTGAGGGTACTGCATCCTTGCAATGCAGTATCGATCGTTCCATCTACCTGGGGTCTCCTGCAGGTATGTAAAAATGTCTAGTCTGTACACTTTTGCCACAGGGCGTTCAATCCCGTGAAGTATGGTGTATAAATCACAATTTGGTGGTAGCTTTGCTTTTTTGCTTTGCTACGCAGCTCCAACCGGGAGTTTGACCAGTGGCGTGGAGATCAGGAGGCCCCGGGACTGAGTTCCCGCTTGGGTTGTGGTTGGTACCAAAATCGCTGGTAGAGACTTTGTGCTAGAATGTGGAGTTGCATTGCAACCGGTTTTACAGACCCATAGAGTAGCAGAGGTGGTAAGATAGGCCTCACCTCCGCCAATGGGGATTATGTTCCATACTAGTATAATTAATCCGGTATCTCCTGGCTGCGAAGAAAAGGATGACAATTGCGGCAGCACCAAAATTGTCAGCCCCTTTTCCTAGATGGTCCAAGTTTTACTTGGCTATACCAGGCAGGCGTTGGCAATCGCATTGTAATATGCCCAGTGTGTCGCACACCGTGGGTAAGGTCCATCACGGCGAGACTCACGTAAAACCTTCGTGGACTTCTTCTGTGATCTTATTTCTGTGAGGCTCACTCATTTTTAATTGCTATTTTTTTTTATTAAAGAATATCATATTTTAATACTTATTCTATTCCCAACGAAGACAAATCCAAAACCACAAAAATCATAAAAATCGGTCCAGCCGTGGTGTAACAAACGCGACTTTGTTTTATATACAGATATCCGATAGGTAAATCATGCAAAACATATACCAATCTACTCAGGATCAAATTATGAAACTATTTATCAATTTTCCAGCCCAAATTTGCGCCTGTTCTCTCGCTTTCCGTTGACATTTTTTGAATATCAAGCAAAAATCTCTCATTTTCAATCAGAAAAAGGATATCAATCGAATCTCCAATTGGCCTGGAAAATAATTTTTTTATAAGACGGAACAAATGTAAGGTTTGGTAAATTCATATGAGAGATATGATAAAACGCCGTCCGGTTTTATAAACTTTCACACTCAAAGACCCAATTGATGTGTTAGAGTACATTTCAAATGTGGTATAATAGAGTGACTGAAAGCATACAGTAATGGGAAATTTGACATAGGAATAAATAATTGAAGTGGCTCGAAAAGTTTTTGAAATAGTTCGAATACACTCTAATTATTTTTCGATTACCGGTTTCAAGTCGCAAAAAGTAGGTTCCAGAAGACTGTGCCTTCGCTGACCAATTTCTGTCCGTCGCAAGTCTATTGCATTGCCTACATTGTATGTGTAGTATCGTATTATGCTGTATTGTCTTAGCAGCAACTGTTACTGATGAGAATGTTACGTCCAAGTAATCCGCATACATTGCGCTTAGTATTTCCAAAACTATTTGCTCCCATTGTGGACAGTTTTGTGGTGGTTCTTGTCTGCCGGCATTTCAAGCCGCGAAGCCTATTTCTGATCTCCCATAAAGAAAGGTACGCGGAAGAATCGTATTTCTTGTCATGGGCTCTTTTCATTTCGGGGAGGATCTCAATAGTTCCTCATTTCAACATAAATAGCTTGTTGTTGTAGTTGCTGTTTGTTGCAGGATGCGAGTGTTTTGTCTTGGCTGATTTATGAGTTTTATTGTGGTCCAAGGAACGATGCGTTTTATGTACTGCGTCTCCGTGTCTTTTAAGTTCAACTGCAAGTTCCATTTTTCTTACTCTTCTCCGTGTGGCACTTAAACATTTGGTTTGATTTTTCCCTCCCCTCCTCCACCAAATTTTGTTCATTTTCTTAACTTTTGTGGTTGTTCAATGTTTTCAACAAATCGTGCTGTGTCGCTTCGCTTGACTGGGCGAAAGGGCGGGAAGGGACCTGCAAATGCAGCGTGTTGCAAGTGTCTTCTAAGCGTCTTTTGTGGCTGCTGCGGAACAAAAAGACATTTTCTCTGTTATGGGTTGTGGGAAAATGTTGTGATTGATAAGATTAATGGAGTTCAAGTTCACTTAAGTGAGTGAGTTCGTTTAATTTTGTTCATTTTAGTTTTCGGAGTACTCGTATTTTTTGCTTTTTCTTCATTTTTTTGCTTGAACCTTTCTTTGGTAGTGCAAAACGAGGAGGAACAATTAAAAAAAGCTTTAACAGATATTTCTTCTTTAGATGACACAAAATTAAATGATTAGTTTCTAAGAAGTCGTTATTAGCAAAAGCGGTAAATGGAAGTAGTTTGTTAATGAGAAATAGAACTTTAACAGATGCATTTTGGTTCCAATCAACGAATACATTTCCTGGCCAGAATTGAACTACCAGAGTTAAGGTACCGATTGGAAAGCTTTTGAAGATAGTATATGAGATTTATGGAAAATATGGGAGGTATTTAAAAGTTGCCACGACCAGAAATTGTGCATAAAAATGCATGTGGGAAGTGACCTCGTTTCTATAATGCAATTAAAGTTATGGGACGTAGTTATTGCATTAATAATGTCTAAACGACTATACAATAATAATTAGTATCTGATTATATATTTCAAAATTAAAAAAAAGAAACCAAATACCAAAGAGCTGCGCCTTTGAGAGAAAATTAGTAAGAAAATAACCCATATGAAAAAATGTGTGATGCGTCCTGATTATGCTAAATTTAATGCAATTGAATGAATAATATGAATCGGTGGTAATATATAGGGTGGCGCATAAGTAACGTTAACGGCGACTATATTGAATGCGTTCTTGTGCATCATTTGGTTTTAACTCGTGAACCAATTGCATCTTATATGGGAAAAGTTGTAACATATGTAAATTCTTTGCAAAGACCGCTTAGACATCTCTAACTGCTGAGAACGTCGCCAGGTTTAAGTTTCGGGGTTTTTCTCAATACTTGCTTGCACTCGAGCAATGGTCACTTCATTTTGAACTGCACGAGGTTTTCCAGCATGCGAAAGATCACAGACCTCGTTTCCCAAAACGCTGAACCTATCGGTAAAATATTGAAGCGCTAGGAGCATTTCGAACTTGAAAGAAATTTTGATATGATCTGAATAATCTAATGCTGACTTTCAAAGTAAAATTAAACAACTTTGGTTCTTTGTTCTGTGCTGAGCCTTTCCATCATAAATTTCTCAAGTATTATTTAATAATACTTATATTCAACTTATATTTAATTCTGTAAAGAGACGAAAAAAAGACAAACAAAAAACTTATTCACTGATGAAATCTTAACGTTACTTATGCGCCACCCTATATATGGGGGTAATCAGAGAAGGTTATCCAGGCGAATATTTTTCTTTAAGGCAATCAATTCTGAAATAAAAAAAAGAAAAAAAGAATACAATTTGATTGAATTCAGTATAACTGATGAAACTATAAATAGTAAAGCTATGGGATGCTGTGGATTAAATTTGTCATTTGTATGGGAGGTGCTAGAAAAGGCTTGGTGACTTGGATATTTCTCTAGTTTTCCCAACGATTACAAACCAATATAGTGGATAAAAAGCTAAGAGTATTTGTTGCGACAGTTATAGGTTATACCATCCAGCCAGATATACAGACGTCTTTCAATCGGCTTACAAATTTCAATCAAAAAATGACATCAATTGTAATGGAAATGATGGAAAATAATTTGTGTATCGGACGGAACAAATGTAAGGTTCGATGAAGGTGTGGTAAATTTATATGAGAGGTAAAAGATAAAATGCCGTCCGATTTTATAAATTTTCACACTCAAAGTCCCAATTGATATGTTAGATTATATTTGAAATGTATTATACCACAGACAGGTTGAAAGCAAACAGTAATGGGAAAATTGTTTGAAATGATTTGAATACACTTTAATCATTTTTTGGTTACCGGTTTCAAGTCTCAAAAATTAGGTTCAAGAAAACTGCATAGGAGGTACTAGAAAAGGCTTGGTGACTTGGTCGATATTTCCCGTTTTTCTAAGGATTACAAACCAATATAATGGATAAAAAGCTATGAGCATTTGTTACTACAGTTATAGTGGTAACACAGTACCATTAACACATTAATTTTTGTAATTAAGACTCAGGTGGTGATATAATTTTTGTCCTCATTCGTTCATGTTTTTTTAATAGATCTCTTTTCATTCTTAGTCTAACTAGTAGGTAATTTTATATACCCAATTTGATGATTTAGACTTCACTTTGTTGCTCAGGCTTCATTATTTTCCCCTCTTTTCTACCCCTTAAAAGTACACTATACAACTCCAAATATACCCTCAATCGTTTGAAGTAGATAATAGTACAATTTTCATATACTTTCATCCCTATTTTATCACTTGAAAGTATGCGTACTTTTGCGTTAGCACAAAAGCGTACGGTGAGCCATAAAAAAAAAAAAAAAAAAAAATACTCTAAATTTGAGGCACAGTAAGAGATGATAATCTATAACTTACTGAACTTAACTATTATAGCTTAATTATGTCTTTAATTTGTATGTGAAATACCCTAACGCGAACGACAATGCAGACCATTTCCATTCGTAGAACTAAGTTTAATAAAAGTCTAATGCTTGCCAAGTTATTTTGAATTTAGTGGATATGGATCTAGGATTATATTGGTTAAAATAGATAATTTAAATGGGAAGCACAGAAAGACCGTGGTTATCCGATCGAATTTTGTTCTCAAATATTGCTGAACATTACATTTTAATATTATCGATAAAAAAAAAAGTTACTGATGCCTAAGAATTAGTATTTACAGTGGAAAATTTTAATTTCCATAATTGATCTATGTCTACGGAAGATGTCAATGCAGTCCACATCCATTTTTAGAAATAAGTTTATGGAGAGCATGATGTGTGTCAAATTTAAGAGATGATGTGCGATATGAGGCTAGAGGTATATGAGGCTTTGTATATCAGCAATTATGAAGCAATACGACGGACAAAACTTTGTTCCAAGAATAGCGTGTTAAAGGGGAGAAATTTTAGTTTCAAAATTTAGGTAAATTTGTATTGGAGGCAACTGAAGGGGTCTGGCAATGCGCTCCATTGTCTTTTTAGACTCTAATTATGTACTCTTAACGTGTGCCAAGTGAATCCGAGTAAAAGATATGAACCTAAGAATATGTATGTTAACACATACCGGTTGATCTTTAGAATTTGAATAAAAGGAGTGCATAAACTACATTTATACTTAATAATTATTAACTATGAATTATATTTTACCTTGAATTATAACTTAAATTGTTTAGCTCTATATAAAGAGTGTCCTAACAAGAACGCAAGATTTAAATTTTCAATAAAACACAGATATTAAAAAAAAAAAAAAAAAACGTGAAACTTTATTATACCGTAAAGTAGACAGAATGAGGTTATGTATGGAACAACACATCGGGTAGATGGCCGCTGCGGCTTTGGTGGCACACACACGAGATCTTTTAATGAAATTTTCAACGACCGTTTTGCATAAAAGCATGCGGTATTTCATTAATGCAGCGTCCAATTTCCTCTTTTAAGACTTGAGTCGTCGTCGGCTTAGTCGCGTAAACCATCGACTTCAAAAATCACCAAAGAAACAAGTCTAATGGTGTTAAATCGCACGGCCAAATCTAGGCGGCCAATTCTGGTCTCCAAAACGCGAAATAACACGACCGGGAAATGACTTTTTTCCATTCATTTTCTTTATTGGATCTTTCTTACGAAATTTACAATATGTATTCAAATCTTAATCCTATCTTAAACTAAAGTACCCTGCCATTGCCGGATCTTGTTTTTGGCAAAGAGATCTGTTTATCACCGGACCAAGTCTAGCGTGTCCTTTCTTTTTAGCCGTATATGGCCGGGAAAATGCTGAAGGTTTTGAGCGAGTGGGTTTGAGTGGGAGGACAACTTCGATATATATGACCTGCTTAATTTTTTCATTTCCTCGGAAATATAAGGAATTTTTAAATCTTTGTGTATGTTATCATTCCTAACATACCATGCAGCTTATTTATGTTAGAAGCCGATGCCGTTCCCCACAACTGGATGCCGTATGTCCATATTGGCTTCAATATGGTTTTGTAGATGGTGATTATATTTTCTAAACTGAGAGTAGACTGGGAGCCAATAAGCCAGTGGAGTTGAGCCATTTTTAATTTCAATTGTATGATTTTTGAGTCAATGTGATTTTTCCAGGTGAGACGTCGGTCAAGGTGAATACCCAAATATTTGACATGGTTATGAACGGGTATGGTACTACCGTGAATAGTGAGGGCTGGGCAATTGTTCTGTCTAAGAGAGAATGTAACCTGTACACTCTTAGTGGCATTTACTTTTATCTTCCACTTTTCGAGCCAAGATTCTAATGTGTGTATATGAGACTGCAGTTGTCTAGAAGCCATTAATGGGCAAGTGCTAGTGCTCATGAATGCAGTGTCATCAGCGAAAGTTGAGGTTTGAATTAGGGAATGCACAGGCATGTCAAAAGTGTAGATGGTATATAGTATAGGGCCTAGTATACTGCCCTGAGGAACTCCTGCTGAAACTTTTCTTTGAGTTGAAACAGAGTCTTTCGATTATACTACAAAAGATCGATCCTTCAGATAGCTCTCCAGGAGCTTATGGGTATTTGCCGGTAGAAAAGGGACTATTTTGTGAATAAGGCCTTCATGCCACACTTTATCAAAGGCTTGGGAGATGTCTATAAAGAGAGCTGAGCAATATTTCCCATCTTCGAATGTTTTTCTGATCTGGGTTACTATACGGTGTACTTGTTCTGTCGTTCCATGACCCTTGCGAAACCCAAACTGGTGCGTGGGTATTACCTGGTTTGCTTCAATATAGGGGTACGAAATTTGTAGAAAGACCTTTTCAAACAGGTTAGATAAAATAGAGAGTAAGCTTATGGGTCGATGGGATGTAATTTGTGACAGTTTATTTCCAGATTTTGGGATCACTATTATTTCAGACAGCTTCCATGATTGAGGAAAGTATCCAATTCGAAGCATAGCATTAAATATAAATAAAACTAATTTGAGGATATTGTGGGGGAGTTCTGAAATCATTTTCGCTGTTATTTTATCGTGTCCAGGAGATTTATTCATTTTCAACGAGAGAACATTTTTCTTTAAGAGAGATAGACTTATTTTCATTGGATTTGTGACCATTGGGCTAATGATCGTTGGATTCACACGAGAGATTGTATCGTTAGGAGTAAATACTTCTTCCAGATGATCAGCAAATTCTTTCACTTTTTCATCACTACTCCTTGCTCATCCTCCGTCTTTCATCCGTATTGGAGACTTCTGCGTTATAGGACGCTGTAGTTGCCTTGTGGCCTTGTACAGGCTATAGTTAGTGTTTTGTGTGGCTCCTAGACGAGATAAATAGCGGGCTTCGTAGATTTCTTTTTTTCATCCAGAGTTGACCTCAGTTTTGACTTGCACTGGTCGAGACGAACTTTGAGGTAGGGAGATCTGTGTTTTTGCCATCGTCTTCTCGCTTTCCTTTTCTCTTTGATTAGAGATTCAATATGACATGAGGAGTCATTTTTTGTTTTAGCATGGACCTTGTGCGAAGTTGCCAAGTTTGCGGCAGTTGTCATTGTGGTAGTGAGGACGTTGATGGTAGACTGAATTTCATCTGGTGTTTTGGGAGAAAAGTTTTGCCACAGATGAGAGCTTATGTGCATCTTGTATCTCAACCAATTTGTATGCCTGTTTGGAAAATGGTAAGAGATTTCCGGGTTCAAGGGAATGTTAAATACTGTGAGAATTGTGGGGGAGTGGTCTGATAAGAGGTCAAGGGTAGGAGTAACGATGATGTGTTCTCTTGTTATGCCCTTCATAACTGCAAAATCTATGAGATCGGGCGTTTTATTGAGATCCGTGGGCCAGTATGTTGGTTCACCTTCAGACAAAACTTTTAGGCCTGAACTCGATATAGCATTCAGCAATTGCCTGCCCCTGGGGTTGACGAGTCTAGACCCCCAGAAGGTATGTTTAGCATTGTAGTCTCCGTCTGCTATAAACTTGTCACCAAGAGTAGAGAAAAAGTGTGAAAACTGGTCTTCGCTTATAACATATTTGGGAGGGCAGTATATGGAAGGAACTATTATGTTTAATCCAGTTAGTGCAACTGAAGTGGCTTGTATGTGATCAGTTTTATATTCGCGTAGAGGGAAGTGCTTTACCTGATCATTAATTATTGCAGCTGTTCCCCCACAAGCTCTGCCACTGTCATGAAATTATTCATAGTTTTTATGAGGGATTCGATTGAGGTTTTAATATTGTTTTTCTGGGGAGGAGCTTGAGGAACCTGATTTTTGAGAGTTTGTGCATATGTCATTTGAGTCGTCGTTGCTGAATTGACATTTGAGACTGATGGATCTGGATTTGTATGCCCAAACTCCTGACAGTTTAAGCATTGAGGAGGGTGTTTGCGCGCTAGCGGTTCCTCAACTGATACTCTGCGATGAAGCAGATATCTGAGATTGTAAATTGGGTGGGGTTCATTTTTTCCTTTCATGTGGGCATAGTCAAACGCTATTTCCACCTTAAACATGGGCTGGGGAGCCTTGAACTTGTTGAGTATATTGTGAATGGATTTCACTTCGTAACCCTCATTTTCAACAGCCTCCTTTATTTACTGCATGGGAACGTTGCTTTCAATGCCCTTGATTACAACTATTAGTCCCTTAGAGCTTTTGAGTTGGTAAGTGTAGTAATTCTTACGTTCCTGGTCAAAAAATTTGGAAACTTCACGATATTTTTCTTCCGTATATGTTTGAACTTTTGTCTCCAGCACCTTCCCTTTGCGCAGGGACACTACATGGAAACCGTCTTTACCAACTAAATGAGATAATCTGTTTACCAGTGACTGATGCAGCAATTGAATTGTTTCTCTTACTGTATGACATGTGGCGCCGTCTTGTTGAAACCACATGCCCTTCATGTCTTTAATTCTAGGCACGAAAAAAACTGGTTATCATTTCACGATACCGAACACCATTGACTGTTTGCGCTGGACATGCCTCATTTTCATAAAAAAAGGTCCAATGATTCCTTCAGCCCAAAATCCACACCACACAGTGACACGTTCAGAGTGCATTTGCTTCTCGTGAATCACTCGAGGATTTTCCTCACCCCAAATGCGACAATTCTGCCCGTTGACGAAGCCATCAAGATGGAAATGGGCCTCGTCACTGAAGATGATTTTATCGGCAAAATCAGCATTTTCATGTTGTCTCTCCAATACCTAATTAACGAACTCCCTTCGCTGTCAATGGCCAGCTAACTTCGGTTCCTGAGTCAATTAAAATTTGTATGCATGAAGATGCAAATCTTTCGTCAAAATTCGCTGCATAGCGGATTTGGAGACACCAATTTGCTGAGCTCGGTGTCGAATTCAGGTGGATGGAGTTTGAGCGACATCATCACGTACAGCTGCGACCTTTTCGGTCGATCGACTTGGTCGAAGACGTGTTGTTGTCTTTACATTACTGATAGACCCAGTTTTGGCAAATTTATCTATTAATCTCTTTACAGTTGACTCTTTTGGAACATTATTGTGACCCCATATTGATCGCAATTTGCGAACTGTAGCCGCAAAACTTTCACCATTTTGGTAAAACAATTTCACAATGAGAATGCGTTGTTCATTCGTGTGGCGCTCTATTTTTACTAACCTCGTACCTTCTACTAGCGAACAATAACAATTGTTCAAATGTCAAACAATGACACTTTGAATGGCGCCAAATTTAAATTATGCATTCTTATTGGGACACCCTTTATTAAGTTAAATTCTACTAGTAAATACAACTACATGAAATTGTATGTAAAGCCATATTGTAACTAGCACTATTGTGAATTCGGCTTATTCAATAATGCCCGAAACCAAAACGGAATGTCAAGAATATACTAAAAACCAAGAGAACCGAGGTTTCTTAGCACGTATAACTTAAAAACAATTCCTTCTTTTTTTGTAATCCCCCCAAGGTGAGCACGAGCTGCCCAAATAAATTATATATATTCAGTTCGCAACTTACTCCAAATTGTATATTTACTTTTTCCCCCTAAAAAACAATTCTCTTTCGTTATAATTTCTCGACATATTTTGAGAAATTACACTTATATGTACCCTAATTTAGGTGCTTGGATTCTCCACTTTCCGCTATAACCAAATCTCAAGCCCTACTTAATATATATTCGCACAAACGAACACACTCGTATATTTAGGAGAAAAAAGTGCAATGGACTGAAACTAAAGTTGCTTTAGTTCACGAATTAGGACTTACAGAGAAACAAAAACGTATTTCCAAAAATCGGCATATTTTGTACCAAAAAGTATGGACCGATATAGCCCCGATATGAGAAAGTAATAGGCTGTGCCAAGTTTTAAGAAGCTTCATAAAAATTTGAGGCATTTATCGAGTTCACTATCCAGCCAGACAAACAGACATAGCTTAGACGACTTAAAAAGTCACGAAACACTTTTGATCAGCAGATACTTGCCACTTTAAACACTTCCTTCTTGCTGTATGAAATGATATATGCTTTCACTCCTTCGGATGAAGGTATAAAAATTTCGATTTTAATCAAAACGATGCATAACGCGATCTCGACGGCAGCAAAGAATATATTATCCAACGCTGTATCCTTGTAGCGTCATTTATCTGCTCACAGCGTCCTTACGCAATGAAAATTTTTTACAAATTTTTAGATAATAAACAGTATAATCCTAGTATTGATAATAAGACCATGAACCAGATAACATTAAATCGAAAGACAAATAACAGTTTTCGATATCAACACATATTTAGTGTCTTATAGCCCAATTACTAATTGAAACTAATGAGGTTACATTTTCTATTAATATCTATATATATTTTCAAATCGTTGATATGCCTTCAAAGCGTTCTCCATTACAGGAAATACATATTAAATTGTTCATTAAAATATTGCTTTAATTACATTTACCGGTTGAATATTTTTATGTTCATACCATCCATGTGCACACGTCTCCCATAGATTTTCATCATCATTTGAAGCATATGAAGTATGTTCAATTATTTTGTAAATGAAAGCTCAGCGAATAGCGAAAAAAGTTTCATATATATTTTCTCAGATAACTGGAAACGAAGCGAATGAAAGCGACAGAAAAAAAAATGATTCATTTGTAGCAAAGGCTATAAGATGGACGGCATAAAGTACATAAAACACTTCTCTATGATACATTCGTCGGTACTCTAGCTCGGTACACTACAATATCCTTGCAAATAGGACAATTTCGTCAGAGAGGGGTGTATTAATTGCGGGAAAGAAAGAAAATTATGAACTTTGCGATAAGGATGAAATGAACATAATCTACTGATTGCGAATCCAATAGAATGATTACCAGATTGAGAGATCAGTTCAACGCAAGCTCTTACAAAAGGGGAATTCTGCTAAATTTCACTTCGTTTATGAAAAAAAGTGTTTGTTGCTCCTAAAAGTACGCCTTGGTACTCTTTATAAATATTGAACAATTTCAGAGCATATACATATTCCAGTTTATATTGTGTACCCAAATTGTGAGTTCTCATACAAATTTGGTGGCTTCAGATCTCGCAGCAATAGCTATCGCAGGTCGAAATTAGTCTATGAAGTCGTAGGTATAACTGGACCTAATAAGAGTACCAAGCTGAATTTAAGAAATTATTTCAAGAACATTTACCAGGTTTTTCTCTCCCTGCCTCCTCTTTCAAGCATAAAAATTCGTCGTCTTGATCAATCATTATCGAACAGTTGTTACCAACTTTGTTTGTTTGAATTCTGATGTTTCTTATAATTTGGCTGATTTTTTCAGTTTTTTTGCCTTGGAATTTGATTTTAACAAAACCAAACTCGAAATATTTCTATGCGTATATATTCTCCACTCGTACATATTTCGTACAACTACCTATGATAAGATTAAGGTTTCGAATATCTCCAATAATGGATCGGAAAATCATATATAAATTCAGTTAAGAAGGTGCCGAGAGTTGATAAACTGAAAAGTCCACTTAAAGGGATAGTTAAAATTCATTTTGCCGCTAAGTTGGCACAACTATCCTCCATACGTATGCGAAGTTTGAGAGCGATCCGCCTTTTAGTTTGTTTACAGTTCTCGGCTTTATCAGTTCCTCCCAAGTGTCTTTTCGCGATTTTGGGATGGATAAAACCATCGAACAAAGGGCATATCCCAAATTTTGTATTTCGAAAGGTAAAGCCAATTCAAAATCGTTTGATTTCTTTAATTCTGGCGGTATTGCGCACCCAGAATTCTTGCCAGGGCGTCAGACACTAAATAAAAGCGTTTGGGAGATAAATTTCATCGAAAAATACAGATTTGCGAAAGAAAACTCATGACACTCAACTTTTCGAGACCATCATTGTGAACGGGCGACCATGTAGCTATAGTTAGTGCATGCCCCTATCGTTCGCATGAGCGAGGGTTCAATCCCGCATACAACCACTTACCATTATTTGACTAGCGGTCTCCTCGGTTTGTCTAACGAACGTTTCGAGTAGTTGAGTAATCGACAAGTCTGGTTAATGCTTCTCAAACTGTGACGTTCGCAATCGTCGTTAAACTGTAGATCCCATTAAGTAAGTCTGAAAATAGAATGCGCCTAACCTCACTAAATGTGGGATGCAAGAACATTTATTTTTTTTATTATTTTTATCATTTATTATTGTGAACGAACTTGTAGCCAAAAACTCAACAAATGTCAACCACCATATTTTTCTCTTTCCAAAACTCAAATTACACCCGTTTTTAGTTGGTAAAAGACGTAAAAGGTAATTCGCGTGAAGCGCTGAAATCCTTTGTGGAAAATGCATTGGAAAAATATTTTAGTTGTTAGGTTATAAGTCGACATAAGCGCATTATTCGGAAGGATCTTACTTTGAAGTAATATAATTAATTTCAATGAATTGTAATTGTAATGAATTTCCGGTACATTTGTGGCCGAATGTAAAAAGATTAGTGCAAGAATTTCTGTTACATAAACTAATTTACACAGGTTTTTGCACAACCTCAAATTGCATTGGTGCAGCGATGAATCACTCGGTACATATCAAATATTGCTATTGAAAGAATGTACAATAATTGAAACGGAATTATAATTCATTGAAGCTTTTAGAACTAGGTAAAGGAAGACTTCGGTTTTTTTCCCATAGCGGCTACGACCTGTCAAAACGATTTTCTGTGTCAAGTTTTAAGAAGTTTTGTGAAGATGTATGACATGGTAGTTATGCTTATTACATTTGGTCAAAAAAATTTTGACATTGCCAACACTTCCCTGAAACTGTTCCATTTTCATATACATTAATTCCTCTCGGTAAAGTTATAAAAATCAGCCAAATATTGTAATGACATAAGAGCCAAAGAGTGACATCGGAAATTAATATCAAAACGTAATTTTTGACAGATTATTTTGTCGAATTATTTATATGTAATATAATCAAATCGGAATCGGTCTCGTTACGTCCACCTCCGAACCTTAAGAAAGTTCAATTTGATTCGATTTTGATATTATAATTTTATGTAAAATTAATCCATTAGTTTGATTTGGATTTATATTCGAAACAAACTTTCTCTCTGTGCTTCCTTTCTTACTTAAACCTTAACTAGAGGCACAAATTGGTTCAACTTCCTTATCACAGCGTATAGAAATAGATATTCTGATTCGAGAAACCTAATCAAAATTTTTGTGTTAGGTAGCTTTGTGTCTTAATTCGAATCAGAACTGAAACTTATTGTAATATTCGTTTCTTGGCATAAAAAGATCCAGAGCCAAGTTACGAAAGAAAATTTTAGATACATTGTTTTTGAATCGAAAATTTGTAACTGGAACAGAATCTAAACCTTTCATAAACCGGTTCCGTATCAAAGTACTTTCCAGTTTAGAATCAAAACTATCCGAAATAGAAAACAATTTTAATACAATTTTAATTTGGTTGTCTGGATTAGAAATAAAATTGTGGATTAACTGAAAAAATTAAATAACTGCATATTTGGAGTAATACATAGTTAATTTTCAATATGTTAAATTAACTACTTAAATTACTGGCATTTTTTATATTAGTTGCTATAAATTTTGTTCTTATTGGTTTTCGAAAAATAAATTACAACTTTTTGAATTAAGTAATTATATATTTTTTTTAGACATTTAGATGGCAGATCATCGTTACAGAGAATCAATGAAAATACACCCGTTTTAACGATATCTTTCTACTTTTTTATACGAAAAGTGCCCACAACGACACTTTTCCATAGGAGAAGTGTTCTCCACAGTACTTTTCTATATGAAAAGTACCCTCCACGACACTCTTGTGAATGAAAAGTGCCCTCCACGACAATTTTCTCTACGAAAAGTGCCCTCCACACCACTTTTCTATATGAAAAGTGCCCTCCACGACACTTTTCTGTATGAAAAGTGCCCTCCACGACACTTTTCTCTACGAAAAGTGCCCTCCAC
>JAHXMU010000661.1:59267-143716 GCA_019455685.1 Philornis downsi
TGGGGCAAACTAAAAGCGGCATCGGGGAACCGTGGGGGCAATGCTGGATGAAGGTGGGTGATTCGAGTTGGCTTTGCCGATGACGATTCGTTGCAGCGGTGATTAAAACGATGGTGTGGCATGGTCCTGCTTGGTCATCACTCATCAAAATGTGTAATGGAAAAAAGTTGTTGATTTACTGTTGGTTTTTATTGCCGACATTCTAGACCTGCCATTGTTGTTGCTGCTGTTGTTTCATGTATCGCCGCATTCTGAGTACACCATAGACCATGTGCAAATGATGCAAATTTTCATTTGTCTTCATGCTTCAGATTATTCCTATTTTTCATCTGAACATTTTGGTTGGTCCCCGGTTGCACAATTGTCTCCCTCTGCGTGGTAGATGTGCTGGCGTCTGTGTGCGGCAAGTGCGCACTTGCTGCACCAAATTGTTGTTTTGTATTTGAAATGCCACTCATTGGGCCCACCTTGTCCTCGTCCGGCGAAGTGGCCGTAGCACCTCAGTGCATCCCCCGAATCCTTTCATCGAATGCGGTGTGGCTGCATCTCTGTTGCGAATGGACAAAGCTATTTTTTTGATGAATCGAATGGGGGCTGTTTTGCACAAATATTTCTTTCCTGCAATTACTCTGGCACACATGATATTCGAAGGGGTGTTGCATTGCTTCGTTATTGTTGGTTGTTGTTTTCTTTGAGCGATATTTTGTAGTTTGATTTTTCATTTCATTTCTCCATGGCTCTGCCTTGAAATACCATATTATCATGGATGACACCCTATATTCGTTATGGTGGAGGTGTGTCATATTTACAGCATAAAAACGAAGCAGCTCAAATGCAACATGCTTAAAGGTGTTTCTATTTATTGTGGTACTTGCATGCTTGACTAATTTTAAAAACAACATTCTATTACTGCAGTACTATTCGCATTTTTTCGATTCAGTATGCAATAACTATATATAAGAAACTATTAATTAAAAAAAAATTCACTTTAAATTTAATAAATTACACGCAACAGCCGATTATATTATTTGCTGACTGTATTAAATTGTTAATAACCTTAGAAATTGGTTATTTCTCATTATCTTAGCGTAAAATGTTTTACTAAGACCCAATTATATATTCATCCGAAGAAATGTTGCTGAAAAATGTATAACAATCGGAAGAGAGCATTAAAAATGTCAATCATTTTTCTAACTAGGAGAGATTTATGTTTCGCCCATATGTCTGGCTGACAGGCCGGCTGGTAGATATGACATTGCGGTAGTTGGTTCAAACATCAGGAAAGTCTTTTATAATTCATTCAAATCGTATTTAAGAACCTGTAATCGGAACCGTAATATTATTATTGTGCTTTTGTTGGCTCTTTTGGTTATGTAGTAATTAGTCTATATAATATAGCCTATAACCGGCGTGATTTTTGTTTCTTTTGTTTTCCTGTAGTATCAACTTTTGAAAGTGGCCTTTCCACATTTGTGCCATTTTTTTGCGATCACTTTATTATTATCCTTAAAAAAATTCTTTATTTTGATTTTTATTCTTTACAGTATGTTGAAATTTTTGAACTTAGGCTCTTTTTCTACACCATTTCCAATTGAAATTCGAAGAATTCTAAATGAAATTCGAAAATTCTGTTTGAAATTCAAAAATTTCATTTGAAATTCAAAAGACATTATTTGAAAATAAAAATTGAAAATTGAAAAGGCATCAATTGAAAATCAAAATTTTCATTGAAAATTCGAAAGACATCAACGTAATTCAACAGACTTCAATTGAAATTTAAAAAACATCAATTGAAATTCAAAACACATCAATAGAAATTCGGAACTCATCAATTGAAATTCAAAACTCATCAATTTAAATCCTAAAGACATCAATTGAAATTCAGAATATATCAATTATAATTCAAAACACAACGATTGAAATTCGAAGCACATCAATTGATATTCCAAATTTGTCATTTGAAGTGTAAAAAAACATAGGTTTAATTCGACCATAGCATGCTCTACACCTTAACGTGTACAATGGGTAATTTAACTGTAATGGTAACATAAAGGTAATTGGAAAATTGGAAAATGTGCTCGAAATTGTTCTGAGCAACAATAGCATTACGATTTTTTTTGGAAACTGTGAAAATAAATTTGCTCTGAGAAATTTCAAATTGGCTATCTATAACTTAGGAAGCGCTGACTTTGTCCACGAAATTCTCATTAATAGCAAATTTTTATTTTAATTTACAATTTCAAACATATTGAAGTTTAAAGATAATTGCGCTATCTGCCATAAAAATATACCACGAGGAGCTATAAAAAGAATACTTCCATGTCGACATTTGTACCATTTCTTCTGTACAGACAATTTTACCACCGAAACTAATTAGCCCTTGTGCAGAGGCTCTATTGAAGGTAAGACTTCCTTCGACATTTCGTTGCGGACGAGTACTTCAAATCAATCGTTATTTTTAGACATGCAATTGATCAAGAGGGAAACATACAAAACGTACAGCGACCAAGACCGCAGACGCGTTTTCGATGCTTCAAAAAAGAGATCAGATTGGACGGAACTTGCAGCATCGCTAGAAATTCCGTACAGCACTGCGTATGGCTGGCTTGTAAGTAACAAGAAAAGCGTTTTAAGGCGCAAGGGAAAGCCACAGATTTTAACAGAAGAAATGATTAACGGAATAATATCATGGGTAGAAATGAATCCGTCTATAGCGCTTAAAAATATGAAACAGAATGTTTTAAGTGAATTTGGGAAAATCGTCTCCGTCTCAACCGTTGGCCGATTGTACACTATTAAAACTGCCCATTGTCAGCCAGAAAGTATGAACTTAATTACAAGTAGGGAAAAAAGAGCGGACTAGTACGAAGTATAAATGAGTTCATGGTAGACGATTTCTTCTCTTTGTAGTCTTAACTTATACCACTTATTACTATTGGCTGCAACATTGCCATGTGTGCAGAGTAGTTTCCTCGGCCATCGTGTGCTATTCTTGAATGTATCTGGAATTGTTTGAGCGCAGCTTTCCAGGCCAAATAATTACTTTATTTGGGTATGGGAAACTGGGCTCAGACAAGGCCACCATCGAGTATGTCAATGCCTATGAGGGCAATGAGCGTGAGTGTAAGGTGCGTTTTAAGGCAGTGATTGGAAGAGTTTGTATGTATAGGGTGTCCCAACAAGAACGCATGACAGTCAATGGTGTTCGGTATCGTGAAATGATAACCAGTTTTCTCGTGCCTAGAATTGAAAAAATGAATGTGGAGGGCATGTGGTTTCAACAAGACGGCGTCATACAGCCAGAGAAACAATTTAATTGCTGCATCAGTCATTTCCCGGTCGTGTTATTTCGCGTTTTGGAGAGCAGAATTGGCCGCCTAGATTGTGCGATTTAACACCATTAGACTTTTTTCTTTGGAGTTTTTTGAAGTCGATGGTTTATGCGAATAAACCGACGACGACTCAAGTCTTAAAAGAGGAAATTGGACGCTGCATTAATGAAATACCGCAGCATTTATGCAAAACGGTCATTGAAAATTTCATTAAAAGATCGCGTGTGGGCCAGCAAATCCGCGGCGGCAATCTGCCCGATGTGTTGTTTCGTACATAACCTCATTCTGTCTACTTTGCGATATAATAAAGTCTAATGATTTTTTTTAAATATCTGTGTTTTATTTAAAATTTAAATCTTACATTCTTGTTGGGGCACCCTTTATAAGCAACGACCATACCAGTGATATAAACTTTAGCGATGTCTAACATTCTTTGTGTCTAATTACATAAGATTTTCGCTCTGCTTAATCTCGTGCCAGCGTTAGTTGCAACTAGGTGATTACTCGGTATCATACGCCACATCACCACACGCTCAGGCAGTGAAAGTTTGACTACCATTTATGACATGTGATCAATCTGGGTTTGTTGTTTGTTCTTGTTCTTGTTCTTGTTCTCGTTCTCGTTCTCGTTTTTGTTCTCGTTCTTGTTCTTGTTCTCGTTCTTGTCCTTATTCTTCTTCTTGTTCTTGTCCTTATTACTATCATTTTCTTCGCCGATCATAATAAATATGCATAGCCTTCACTATATTGTAGTTCCGGGTATATTAACTTTATGCTGATCCAGATCATTCAAAATTTTTCCGATCGATTGAGAATTACTCTTCGGTGCAGTATAACTATGACTGTATCTCTGTCCGGTCGTCAGTGTTCTTCTGATCACAGTATAATTACGATTGTGAACCGACTTCAACTAAGATTGATATATATATTTAGCTTAAACCATGAGGGAATCCCATGGAAAATGTTGCATACCTTCCACATTTTGATATAACTTCTGAAAGCATTAGTTATAATTGGAATTTGATTACATCTAGAATATATAATTTGGTTATTTTAAGGACGATTCTTGTTGAAACTTAACCATGTCGGTTTAGTTGTTGATGTAGCCTTCATGCATGTGTACTGTTTAAACTTTCTTTTATCGCTTCCATAAGCTACACTTTTCACTGAAACTTGGTCATTTTGAGCTCCTATTTTTTGATCTGGTCAAACGTTAAAAATAGATCATATCTGTCTGTCCGACCAAGGTTATTATATTCCTTATTGAATTTATTGTCGATCTTCAATGAAATATGACTTTGGTTCCTTATTCTGTTCAAGATCGGTTTTCTTTTCTCAATTATTTATTGTTGCTAATAGACTATTAATCAAAAACTTGCCAAAATGATCAAATTAACGCAGCTATTTCGATATTCGCCTAAATTTAATTTTCAACATTTTTAGCCATTTCTCGATCAGCATCGCATTTTTAAGGGTCTATAATTTCACAAAGCAATATAGAGAAGTTGTATCCGCTAATTACAGCCAGCATTCTGATTATCATATTAAAATTCTTCTTGAAGATTTTGCGGCTCAAATGTGAGGAAATTCCTGCCCCAACAGCTGGGAAATTTGTTGTACGCGATAAAACTTCCAGTATCAAATTGTGGTCGCTTAGTTTCGTCCTGACAATTGTTGGAGCCAGTGTCATCGCCGTTGGCCTTGTCATACTGCGGCCAAAAAGTAAAACCAGTTTTTTATCTTATGCCATTATATCGAATGTCAGAAATAATTCTTTCCTAAGTTAGTGTCACTGTGATAGATATCTGAGACAAATTTCACATAGTAAGTGTCCTTATTGTTTGAGCTACGCTTGGTTTTGTATGATTTAGACGATTTTTAAAATGTGGGATTTTGTTCACCAAAGAAGTTGTATTTGCTTTGTTTACAGAATAGAGTTTTTACTGCGTAAATTTGCGAAGTATTGCGAAAGACCTTCTGTGAACAGACTTTGCCTGGAAGAACTACATACAGTTCAAAGTGTCATAAACAAAGAATGCCGAGAATGAATAGAGTGGAGCTCAACCTCTGCCAATGAACAAATCTGAGATTTGTTGCTCAACAACCGTCGGTTAACAACTTTGCTGATGAGTTGGTCTTTCAAATTGATCAAGCAATTTCGTTTCAAAATATATTTTGGACCTCAGATGTGTCCAATCTATGTTATTACCAAAAATATTCAATTTTTTTTTCGAAAAATTCAGTTCTGTTAAAATTGATGAAGAGATGGCTGTTGACTAACAGCACTTTATAGAATGCATTATACGGGAGAGTAAAAAGGCTTGGATCTATGCTTGTGATCCAGAAATATAGAAGAAGCGTGTAAAAAATGGAACAAAAACAAAAAAATTACGCTAAAGTCGCTCAAAACTCAAGATTATGGAGACATTTTTTTTATCAATTATCGTAGCATTGTGTATTATAAGTTCCTTCCGACAGGTCAAACAACCATCAAGGAATACTACTACTTGTTTTGCCTTGTTTGCGTGAAGCTATTCAAATAATATCGAATATAATTCAGATAGACGTTACTACAGCCTTCTCAAATATTAAGACGGTATCACCAACAGTGGTTGTAAATGAAAACTAGTACAAAATAGGTTTTTTCGTTCCGAGGTAGATTATTGCATGACACAACGCTAATTCTACATGTTTTGCTTTGCAGCTTAGAATCTTTACCAGACCATGGGGTGAAATATTTTGGTAGCTTTCAGGGAAAATACTTTATAAAATATATGGATTTTTTTTACCATACTTGGTGGAAGATTTGCCAAGTCGCTTTAATTATGAATTGCATGAGATGTAGGCCGACGTTGATTTAGTTAATTATCAGAAAATATAGCGATTGGGTGAATTAAGTTATTCCTAGGACACATATTATCAATACATCCACATGATCAATTCTCCCCTAGATCTTGTTGAGCAAATTTCTTTGCATTAGGACGTGCGTCGTGGTAAAGGGGTGAACATGATGTTGTAACGCACATTCAATTCGTCCTTTGCCGTCCATGGTTATTCCTTATATCAGTTTTTGTTGTTTCGTTTTGCTTACACGACTTTCTTGATTAGTAAGCATTCTAAACAATTTTTTCTTTCATATGCAGTTTTTTTCGCTTGTATCGTACACATTATTTATCGCTCTTCTCAGCTTCGCATTGCCCGATGCTTCTGTGGGGCATCCACCCACCTCCTTCCATTTATAATTCCGAATTCAATAGATGTTTCCGGTGACCAATGAACATTCAGTGTTTTTATGTCATTTGATCCAATTTCACCGTTTCTTCCCATAATCTCACTCCTTGTCCCGCACAGTCCTGGCGCTCACGTAATGTGGGTGTGGCCTTCGAAGACAGGACCAGTTTTCTTCCTTCACATGGAGATATGCAGATTCGTTTGGGACCACCAGCAGCTTCATGTGTGGTAATTATAACTGTATTTAAGTTGAAAACGAAATTTTGTTTGCTTTCATCATATCTGATCATGATTGATTGTATATGCGAGGGAACAAAAATTGTGCATTTGATTGACTTTATGTATGAGTTGGTTGGATGGCTGGTTGGTTGGTTGGTCGCTCCTTTTGTTAGCTTTACTATTCCAGCTTCTGGTTTTCGGGGGTTTCATCCTCATATGAGGAGCAGCGACAACTGATTCCCTCTTATTTTTTTTTTCTTCGTTTGTTTGCATTATGGAGATTTATGCACGGCGTCCTTTCATTCTGAAATTGCTTTGCCAAATGTAATCACAGATTTATTTGTTCAAACATAAGTCAACATAAATTGAACAAAAAGCTGTGCTACAGGGCCGAAGGGGATACAAACGAATCACCAACATGAAATATTAAAACAAAAGACATCGACTTTAATATCAGCGCAAAAGGAATTGTTAATTAATATTCCTTTGCTTGTGATAATTGGGAATAGTATGTGGATATTATTGAAATCCATCAAAGAATTCGAAAGATTACAAGTTTTTTTTTTCTTCGTGTTGATGTCAGCATACGGTATTAATAGATAATCCGCACAATATTTCTTTTGTATGCAAACGCTTTTACATTTAGCTGGTGGCATTTTCAGAGAATTCTATTTAATGGCAAAACTGAAAATATATTAAACTGAAATATATTAATTTTGCCCTTAAACTGATCGTAGCCTAAATCTGTTATTGTACTTTTGCAAGGTACATACTTAGATGATGTTGAAATAGAATTTGCACATTTAAGCTTATCTGAGCTAAACATGGGCGTCTTTTTTTGTTAAATAAACCTCTAACATCGGAAAATATCTACGGATGTTGGCATCATTGCTGCCAGGCTAGCTTTTTCCCCAAATTTTAGATATTTTTTACCTTTTTAGCAAGCAAAATTTGGACTTAGTTTTAAGATTTCCTTTGGCTGTTTTCCATAATTTTTTTTTTTGAATTTTGTTAGTTCTTTGCGCTTAGTATGTGTGTTGTCGTAGCTTATTTCAGCATAAAGAAAGCCTAAAATAATTCGTATTTTATATTAAAAATTATTAGAGCAGCACTAAAATCAAGGAAAATGATTTAATGCCTTCGCGAATGAATTAAAGGATCTTATAATTCCAGTATATCCTACAGCAATACATTTTCCAAGTCACAGTTTTCCACAGTGGTCCACTATTACCCAACGAAGAAATAGTTTGCAGACATCTGTTTGCAATGTAGAAGGGTAGGGCTTCATTGCCCATTTCGATCTGTTAAGACATATTAAAATCAATATCATAACAGTCATTCAATTGCACTAAATTCGGTGTAAACTTATTTTTACGAACGAAAATTGTTTGCATTGCCAAGAATCTTATAATTCCAAAATATCCTACAGCAAGCCATTTTTAAAGCTGAGGTCCACTATGTGTGTTGGGGTCACAATAATGCTCCAAAAGAGTCAACTGTAAAGAGATTAATGGATAAATTTGTCAAAACTGGGTCTGTTAGTGATGTAAAGACAACAACGCGCCTCCGACGAGGTCGATCGTCCGAAAATGTCGCAGCTGTACATGATGACTCCATCCACCTCAATTCGACACCGAGCTCAGCAAATTGGTGTCTCCAAATCCACTATACAGAGAATTTTGACGAAAGATTTGCATCTTCATGCATACAAAGTTCAATTGACTCAGGAACTGAAGCCAGCTGACCATGGACAGCGAAAGGAGTTCGTTAATTGCGTATTGGAGAGACAACATGAAAATGCTGATTTTGCCTATGAAATCATCTTTAGTGACGAGGCCCATTTCTATCTTGGACCTTTTTTTATGAAAATGAGGCATGTCAAGCGCAAACAGTCAATGGTGTTCGGTATCGTTTAATGATAACCAGTTTTTTCGGGCCTAGAATTGAAGAAATGAATGTGGAGGACATGTGGTTTGAACAAGACGGCGCCACATGTTATACAGCCAGAGGAACAATTCAATTGCTGCATCAGTCATTTCCCGGTCGTGTTATTTCGCGTTTTGGAGAACAGAATTGGCCGCCTAGGTCGTGCGATTTAACATCATTAGACTTTTTTCTTTGGGGTTTTTTGAAGTCGATGGTTTACGCGAATAAACCGACGACGACAGACGTCTTAAAAAAGGAAATTGGACGCTGCATTAACGAAATACCGCAGCATTTATGCAAAACGGTCATTGAAAATTTCATTAAAAGATCGCGTGTGTGCCAGCAAAGCTGCGCCGGCCATCTGCCCGATGTGTTGTTCCATACATAACCTCATTCTGTCTACTTTACGATATAATAAAGTTTCATGAATTTTTTTTTTATATACCTGTGTTTTATTTAAAATTTAAATCTTGCGTTCTTGTTGGGATACCCTTTATATATAGGTATACATATATATTGTCATTCAAACTGCTCCAAATAGAGCTCTCTATCAGTATAATGTTAATATTTTTACGTTACTGTTAGCGAATGCGGCATCCATTGAATTCACTAACTTTTGATATTAATACGATGTCAGCTAAATCATCTCTTTTACGTTGTCGAGAATAATTTTCGGGAATTTTTCATTTTTGATATAAACAGTTTTCTTGGACGCTCTTTTCATTCAGCATCATCGGTGTCCATCCGACTTAGTTTGAAATCAGCAAACCACTGACAAACAGCTGTTTCCTATGGAGAAGAGTCGTCATTATACTTTCGAAACCATTGCTGTGTTTTACCGGAAATTTTAGCCCTTTAAAAGGTATAATATGTAGGTTTAAGTAAAATTTAGAATTCGTTTTCTCAAGTGATCGAAATGACATTATTGCTGAAGATGACATCTGTGTGTTAAATCTTGGACTTGCTGATTGATGTGTTGTTATATTTATACAGTTGAGTGCAACAAGGTTGGCGAATTAGAATGTTGTTGTAGGAAAATAAATTTATTGCAAATGGAATGTAACTTCTAATAAAGTTTTGATTTAGTATATGGTCTCTTTGTTCAGGTCATATCCCTAAAAATGTAAAAACTAATCTCGTTTTTTCTATATGCAACAGGTATGCAGTTACAAGACCGAGTAAATACTCGTGTACTTCAGTCTTCTCGTTAACAAACAGTTGCAAATAAAGTCATGACTCTACTTTAAACTCAAGTTCTTCGCCATCATCGATAGTTGTTATGGTGTCAAAGTGTTAACTGTATCGTGAGCAAATTGGTAAACATGGTTTGTAATGTAAATGTAAAACCTACTCAATTGGATGAAATACAAAGAATTGTTAACTATTTAAATGAGTTTAGATTATGTACCAGTAAATATGCAAATGTTATATAATATGTTAATATTTCTAACAACAGAAATATATATTATTTATATAGAAACAATTGTTGTGAGCGTATTCACAATAAATAACTTGTTTTGCAAGGTTCATAGAAGTGGCAAAACGACGTCAATTTAATTGTTCTTAAGAGTGCTCGTATATACTTACGTCAGTATCAAACAAGATAAGTTATGCCAGGGGGAAGTTGGTGTCCCACCTATTATGTGGTTTTAATCTGCAGAACGTGGCTTATATATTCGACATTGATGAAGTTAATGCTATATGAGAAACTATTGAGCTTTATGATTGCATTCAGAACTAGCCTTCAAAAAGATAACGTGCTGCCACAATAAAATTCCTCCGATAATTTAATTTGCATTTCGTACTGTGGGCGAAATGTTGAGCAAGAAAACACTAAGCAATCATATATTTTTGGCTTGACTGATTTGAACAGAATTGTACAGAATCGTGGCTTAAGTGCAAATAGTAAAGACCTGGGCATTATAAGGAAATAATTGTATTGCTTCATTATAATTTGGGCTGACTGAAGTTCACTTGTTGTACCCCGAACCCTCTGATTGAATTCTGCATGCATTCTAAGATTTCATACCTTTGGACAAGTATTCCTTTGTAATTCCATCAGCAATCCATATTAAAGCTAGAAGGCGACTAGTTTTAGTTATTTTAAATAACTTAAATGACTTCCGGCGCCTTTTATGTACATCCAAAAAAAAAACCGCACTGAACTGGGAATGAAAACATACGCAAAATAAGTAAGTCAAATCTTCCCAATAATAATGTTTACGTTCATTTCCGAATAAGTAAAACTTAAATTGACGACATTGCACTTGATTTGAGTGCGTTTGAAAATAGCACATACCTAAAATGAGCACGTTAATTTCCTTTAACAATTTTTTTTACTTATTTTGTGTAAGGAGGTGTTTGACGTCAAATGGAGATCGTTATTATTAAAACTCGAAAGAAAGGAAACCCTCCAATTTGGATTCGTTATGAATTGTACTGGATGAGAGACTTAGAGAAATTGTCCTGCAGTTTTTACAAGAATCCGCATTAAGACTAAATAATATCTTATCACCCACACGCCCCAATGGGGTAGTGCAGAGTAAATTTTATCAAACATTTAATGTCAAATTTAAAAGAGAGAAAGTATAGGGTGATTTTTTAAGATTTAAGTTTTTCAGGTTGGCAGCACTGGCGTCCAAACGTCATCTGTCAAAATGAAAAGTGTACAGTATACTCTGCCATTTCATCATGGAAAGACTAACAAATGAGCAACGATTGCAAATCACTGAAATTTATTATCAAAACACGTGCTCTGTTACAAATGTGCATCGTTTGATACAACCATTTTATGGTCGTCATAATCGACCTGCTTAATCAACAATTCCAAATTTACTTTGTTAGACATAAAACCATCGGTGATGCGTAGAGTGCGTACCGAAAAAAATATTGCAGCCGTAGCGACCAGTGTTAATGACGATCGTGAAATGTCAATTCGTCGCGATTCTCAGCGATTGAGCATGTGTTACTCAACCACAAGGAATTTTTTGCCCCAATTGGCTGAGTTGAACTTGGTTGACATGTGGTTTCATCAGGACGATGCAACAATTACATGAAATTATCTTTAAAAATTAAATGGACCAATTTATCGATTCCAATCAAAAGTTTTAATACATGATGCAAATTTGAGTGTTTTATTCGATTTTTAAGAAAATTACGATTAAAAAAATCACCCTGTATTTACTGCTTTAGTATTGTACTTACTGTTACTAAAGTGCGCACAATAACGCGTCCCATAACTGATTCAAATAGAGTGCTTTGGCTACAGCACCGAACAGTCTAGAAACCAGTGTCCCACATAGAAGTATTATTGATGCAACTTGCAGATCTCCTAATCATAACGCGCGAAACTAGATTGATCACGTGATACTTGGAAGGAATGATTCTAGTGTCATAGATGTGTTTGTGGTCCATGGCGCTAATTTGGTTTAGCCATCGCTAAACCGCATAGCCCCGATATAGTCGCAACCTACTTCAATAAACTCTCCAAAGAATTAAAACAAAATGCTCCTAATGCTGACGTTCTTGACATATCGTGGGAAAATTATAAGCATTCAATACTAACTGCAGTAGAAACCGTGCTTGGATATCAGAAACTGCACTTAGGGAATAAAGCAATCAAAGGGAGAGAAGTAGATTGTTTTCAAGCAAATGAAACGACTGTGAATATAGCGGGAGGACCAGGAAATAAAGAGATGTATTTGAAGTGCGTAAATTCTATCGTTGTGAAGAACTGAGAGTTCTGCATACTCGTGCATAGATCTAATGATTCGAGTTATATTTTGGGGTCTATCATCTTTAAAACCAATTCTCTGACTCAAGCAACTGCAGAGTATTTTTTTACCACTACGCATAAATTTGCCTTTCATTTATCATTGCATCAGCAAAAGAGGTTGTTATTTTCTGAACGTGGTAGAATGGTGTCTTGTTAATAGCTTCGTAGTGTTGTCGGTTGACATTCAAAGGCATTTTCTTTAGTGATTTAACTCCATCTTGCTAGCCTATTTTGTAATTAAAATTTTACCATGGTGTGTAAAAAATTAAGATTTATTCCACTAAGCCACTCGCATGATATGCGTTTATTCGCCCGTTTTTTCGCCGAAACGTGATCACAAATATAGGCAAGTCTAATAAAATATATTTATTGGCCTGTGTCAACTGCGTTGTTATTCATCTATTTACAGTATTCTACCGCGTACTATCAAATCATGAGCCTTTTAATGTTCTAGCGGTTCATATATGTTTTGAAGATTTCATTTCTTTCACTTAGTGTTTTCACTGCTAGTGTTAAACTCATAGTGAAAGGTATGTAACGACTGTGGAATCGTAGATGGTTTAAGACAATTCAGGTTTTCTTGGTCCATCAATAGGCAAGACCTGGATTAATATGTTAAGTGGGATCGGATTGGGGGCAGTTTGCCTATACTTTGGTTAAACAGGAAGCAAAAAACAATATAAATGGCGCGGTAATTGGTGGTAGGTACGGTCCCGCAAGCTAATGTAAACCCGGATAATTGCTTGGGTATAGCCATAGTATTGAATAAAATGGGGAACCTGCGTAGCTAAATACAAAGAAATTAAGATGTAGCGAGGCTGCAAGGCCCTGTGAAATCAACATGCAATATTCAGACAGATGCTGTGGATAGACATTGGCTGGATAGCCAAAAAAGGAAAACAGGGAAAGTAGTTCAAGAAATGGAGAATGGGGGTTTATAGATAGGTATAAAGCTGAAGGTGAAGCAAGAAAATTTTACCAAAAATAATAAATTAAGATTGTTGCAGGACAGCGTTTCTATAAAGACAAAAGTAAGAATTATTAGGTCCAAATTCTGTAGAAAAAGGTGTAACTGTCCATCAGATAGCCAAATTGTCTCCAAGCTCATCTGACCTGATTGCAGCAGATTTTGTTTTATGGGGCAAGAGCTAGACAAAACGAAACCAGGGAATTTGACTGAATTGTAGCAGCCTATTTAAACAACAATTAAGACGTGTCGCATATGCGCGAGGTTATTTACGGTCTATAATCCTTAGAACCAATTAGTTGTACAAATAAAAATTGAATTTTCTATACAAAAAGAAGAAAGAAATAAATATGATAAACAAATAAATGAAATACATTAATAAATAAAAAAAAAGTTTTTTGAATTTCTTATGGTAGTGCAATTGGAGCGCCACCTTGTATTATGATGCGTAAGGTATTGGCCTGAATACGCAGCCCCTGTTTCGGAAACCTGTATGTTCATCTAGCAGATTGTTCTCTATCTAGCTTTGAATTAAAAAAAATGTCAGAATATTATTTATATACTTAGTCTAGTGACTTATCATGTCCATTCTGCAATTCCTCATACTTTTGCACCAAAGTCAAATGATGTTGATTGAAGTTATATGCAAGTCGGTTCACCTTACTGGTTTTAAGATAACTATGTGTTGCTTGTCAGCAAATGGAACATACGAGTACTAACTAGGCAGATTAGAATTTCTGTCAATAACGTATTTTCTGAAATTGGCAGCAAAAATTTGATGAAATATTTATGACAAAACCATTGGGATATTCCTACTAAGCACAAAAGGCATTCCGACATAATTTTATTCAAATAGAACAAATATGCAGCAATTTATGTACCAACAAATTGCCAACACTTTGGATTATAAACATTTGAGTTGAGTTGCAAATTAACATATATAAATACATCTTTATTATACTGAAAGGGAAAATATAATTATCGTATTTATGTTATTAAACAACAAAGTAGAAAATTTACATATAAACTCCAGCGACTTCGGTACAGAGAATCAGATGTATTTCTTAGCTGTGAACAACACCAATTTAATTATAAGAATACTGGGCACTGCCATCACATGCGTGCTTATAACCCATTGATGACTCAGTCGCCAGTTATCTTGATGTTGAGGATAAATGTTGCTGCTGTTGTTTTTTCTATGGCGGTTGAGCGGCTGTAAGCCCGTTTGCATGTGAAGACACTTTAATATTTCATCTTTATTTAAGGTGTTGAAATATCCAGCCTTAAGAAAACGTCTTGAAACTGGAGAAATGAGAAGAAGCCCTGAAGATATTTAATTACTTTGCTATAGCTAAGCATTTTGGCTACATACTTTAATAACTTTAACAGCGGCACAGTGGTTTTTTGTGAAAATGTTCTAAGCAGCAAAAATATAACTCGGAAATGGGGACTTACACATACATTTTACGGACGAATAAGAGCCTTGACCGGCGGAAAACGACTAATGATGCATAAAGTTGAGGTTCAATTTTATATATATATAAAAATTTGTTTTGTCAAAAACTGGATAAACCGGTATTTTACAGATGGCTGATGGAAGACGATAAATGTTGCGTAAAGTTGAGTTTCGATTTTATGTATAGCAGCGAATTTTTTGTCTTTATTTGCAAAATCGTTTAATCGGAGCATAAATATGACCTCATGTAGCAAAATTTTTCCTAACTTCGCTGTTGTAACATAGTAAACTCGTACATGTCATCATTGTGCTTCCATCTGGTTTTAGTGATTTTAAAACCACCGGTCTGGCAAGGCTGTCAGCTGTTAAATATCTGTCATCTGAAGCACTGTTTACTTAAGGAAAGGTTTGTCATTTATGAATATGGATCGTTTAACAACCGAAGAACGCGATCTTTTCGTGCATTACAAATTTATTATGGTCGTCATAATCGACCTACTGAGCAAGAAATCGGCAAGATTATAAACAAATTTGAAGAGACTGGAAGCAATATAGATGTGGTTCGGCCTGTGCCTCATCGCAATGTACGCACTGCCAAAAGTATCGCTTTGATTAGTGAAAATGTGACGGATAATGCGAATTTCAATTCTGAGCTCTTTGACCGTATGATAACCGACTTTATTCGGCTTGCAATTGAATATTATGAACTGGACGATATGTCGTTTCAATAAGATGGTGCCGCAACCGGCAGAACACAACCAATTTTGGTTTTATTGCATGACAAGTTTCCACAAAGCGTAATTTGGCGACGTTAATTGGCCACCAAGATTATGCGATTTGACGCCGTTAGAATTGTTTTTTGAGGCTACGTCAAAGACTGTGTTTACACGTATGATTCCCAAACGTTTGAGTATTTGAAAACCAACATTCGTCAAGTTATCGCCGAGATACCGTCCGAATGTGTGCAAAAGTGGTTGAAACCAACCTCAAAAAGATCCACTGCCGCAACCAATCCAGAGGCTGTCATTTAAATGACATTGTATTTTGTAGATAAAGGCAATGTTCAAGCATTATAGTGAAATAAAAGTTTCATCGAAGTGATAGTTTTATGTGTATTTTATTTAACTTTACTTTTGAAACCGAAGAATGGATAAGCCGTTATTTACTTGTTGGAAGAATCTTATTACTTCATTTTTTCCTCCACACACTTTTATATTCGTCCTCACATCCATTTTTCAATTTTCATAATTGAAGCATCGCACTGTGTGTTGTGTTCCCGATATCTTAGTGAACTGTGAAAATGTTATTGTCCTGGGCGATTTAATAATACCAGTTAATTAATCATATCCTTCCACACTTTTTTCAGCTTCTGCAGTAATTACTGTAATCATTCTTCTAACAACTTTCCTTCCTTCTAAAGGGGAGCGGTGCACTATTCATTTTCTTTCTTTTTAGCGTTTATTCCCAGAAAATATTACATCGACTACAGCGTTGTCATTATTTTCCTCAGCAACTATGGGATATCCTTCCTTGAAAGAATCAAGCTTGGTAGAGCGCAGATTTTCGTAACCATGTACGGTTTATGCGGAAATCGAAATGAATTGCACAAAGAATTGCCACATCGTTTCGGTATCATCAGGATTACCATTTTGTTCTTTAACTGAGATAACTGCGGAGGATTTTTTTACCACTACGCATAAACTTGCCTTTCATCTATTACTGCATCAGCAATATAGGTTGTTACTTTTTGATCGTGGTAGAAGGATGTCTTGTCAATAGCTTTGTAATATTGTCGGTTGCCATTCAAAGAAATTGTCCTTAGTGATTTAACCCCATCTTACTAGCCTATTTTGCCATTAAAATTTTAACATTTTGCGCAAAATCTTAAGATTTATTCCCTTAAGCCACTCGCACGATTTGCGTTTATTCGCCCGTTTATTCGCCCGCAAATTATAAAATTATCTAATGAGATAAATTTAGCATCTATGAACTTTGTGATTATTCGTCCATTACAGTGTTCTAACGCGTGACAAGATAATATAAGCCATCTATGAATCCCATATCCGAATAACTGAGGTTTTGCTTAATGTTTTAGCGGTTCATCTATATTTGGAAGATTCCATTTCTTTCGTTTGTGTTTTCACTACTAGTGTCACACTGATGGTAAAAAGTGTGTATTTGGATGAGGAATCGTAGATGATTTGAGACCATCCAGGTTTTCTTAATCCTTCAATAGGCAAGGCCTGGATTAAGATGTTAAGTGGTATCAGATTGGAGGCAGTTCACCTGTATTCTGATTAAACAGGAAGTAAAAAACTATATAAATGACGCGGTAATTGGTGGTAGGTACGTTCCCGGAGGATTGGACGTAAACGTTATCTTAAGTGCTAATATAAACCCGCATAATTGCCTGGATATAGCCATGGTATTGAATAAAATGACTAGCTAAATGCAAATAAATAAATCAGGATATAGATAGCTATAAAGCTGAAGGTGATGCAAGAAAGTTTTACCAAGAAGTAAAAAAATAAGGCTATTGCAGGGCAGCGTTTCTATATAGACAAAAGTAAGAATTATTAGCTCTATATTCTGTAGGAGAACGCGTAACTGTCCATCCGAGATCACAGCTGAGGAGCAACAAATCTAGAGATGGCGATGACCAGCCAATATATATATCAGTACATAAATATAATATAATTAAGGGAAACTTCTTGTTTGGACTGTGAGCGTGTTAATCCGTTTGCTTAAAAGAGGCAAATCAAATGGGAGTATAAACTGTCACGGGGATTTTTACAAGTAGCATATAAAATGTTAATAACGTCATGTAAACGACCAATGTCTGTTCTGCCCTACAATACTGAATGTGATCAGTGTACTTTTATACCCTGTAAATCGACAACTGATGTTGATACACATACTTAGTACCAGCGACTGTCGTACATACGACAGTGGGTTCAATCCCAATCTTTCTTGGAGCTCTTACTCCGATATGTATGTTGAACACTTCGATTCGCAGGATAATTTACAGGTCTAATAAAAGCTTCACAAACTCATGTTCGCAAATGCAATATTTCTATTTCAGTGACTTTAAGAGGAAACAGCTGCATTAGACTTTGTTTCGATAATAATTTTGTAAAATTTTAGTGAACAAAGCGATTACTGCCGAAGCTGACACAATGCGGAAGAAATGGAGAAGATTAATTACCTGGTATTAGTAAATCGCCCAGGACAATAATATTTTGCTTAGATATCGGGATACCCTAAGACACAATATAATGATTAAATTATGAAAAATGAGAAATGGATGTTTATGGAAACCAACCATCCGTTATTGATGGAGTGGAATTTCATGTAAAGACGTAGATATGTGAAATGGTTTTAGGAATTTCCAAGGAAAAAATGTTTCACTCAGCACTTCCACTGTATTCATATCGGACGCAGACCGACCGCATCAGAAAGCAGGGATTAGATCGATTAGATATTGCTGCGCGAACGAACGAAAATATTCTCGCAAGAAAGGTAACCAAAATGCTTTTAGAAAGACAGAGTTTTGATACATTAAGAACACATTGTGTGGCGTATTGTATTAACATATGGGAGGATATTGAAATGTAATAAAACAAACTGTATGTGAGCTATTATCAATTGTTCGGTTTCAAAAGTAGAGTTAAATAAAACACACATAAAGCTATGATCTCGATGAAAATTTCATTTCATTATAATGCTTGGATTTTGCCATTATGTGCGAAATACAATGCCATTTAAATGACCGCCTCTGAATTGGTTGCAGCAGTAAATCCTACTGAGGTTCCTCCAGCGTCATTTTTCATTGTGTTTTAATTAATTTTTCATTTTCAGTAACTTTTTCCGGACGCAGTAACTTTTTCCGCAACCACATATGGGTTCTCAGAGCCTCGCCATATGTGATAGTTTTGCGTGTTGACGTTACTACTTGAACGCCCACATTTGAATCACTACTTTTGCAATAAATTTTAACTATTTTTACTCGTTTTTCGTTTGTTAAACGATCCATATTCGTAACAACGATGCATATTCACTAAATAAATAACTCTGCAGATGACAGCTATTTAACAGCTGACAGCCTTGCCACTCCGGAGGTTTTGAAACCACTATATAGGCAACCCTTAATTAAGCAAATTTTTTCATTCATTTTAAAGATCTGATAAAGACCATTGCGGCTTCACACGATGTCGCGGATTCGAAAGGTTAATTTTCAATGACTCCGCCACAAAAATCCGTCTGAATTTGAAATAGATGGTCTGTGTTATATTGACTTCGTGGACAACGGTCGATTCGGCTTTATAAAAAAATCTAGCGGGGTCAATTTTTGTAGCTAATTCACGTCGCGTCCGTGAGAGATAACTATGCCCTCAGAGCGCCCATATGAAGTGCCCATTGTAGCGTTCACTGTGTGCTACTTATCGCAGTTCTGCTTAAACCTCAAGTCGTCTACAAATACTGACCAATGATGGCGTAGCTTCAAAATCTACACCTAATAGGAACTTACCATGGATTCATTACCACTTTGTAGAGATTGAGTGGATTTGCATCGTCCCAAATTCGGCAATATGATTGTTGATATATCTGTTAATAAAAACTGTGTCTCTTTGCTAAAGATGTTGCAAAAAAAAACTTATTATCAAAACGAACGTGATGAATTATGCGCTCATCATTGTCCAAAAAAAGAGAACGCTCGTTTTGATAATAACGTTTTTTTTTTGCACTTGCTGATCTATCGTGTAACTTGATATTATAATTTGGCATCAGTGAGTGACTGATTAACAAACAACAGATTTAATAGGCGCCATCATAGTTAAAAAGATCGTTAGGAGATTGAATTACATGGAAATATTTTAAAATTTGGAAGCAGGAAATACTACTTCGTGGATGGCAAACATAATTCTTAGTCCAATATTAGTCTAATATTAAGGGCATATAGTTTTGTCCTGTCCAAATATTGGTTGAATTTATGGCACAACGCTGACTGTCTGTTTTTTTGTGTTCAAAATTTTTGCTATGAATTATGATGCGGTATTCCAAATCAAAGTAATTTCTAATCAATGTCTGTTAATATTGTTTCGGCATTAGGAATTTTGTTTGAACGACGCAAAATATACTTTTCAAGTTGTCGCACCGCGTTTACGAGCAGTTGAGAGCAGTTTTCCAACAGCCAAGCGACAACCCAAACCAAAAATACAAATTGCTTACCTATCGCCTCTACCAGTGCACATATTCGATCTGTGATGTTGCGAATTTTATAAGAATTTCTTTGAGAACATTCCCTGTTTCATTTGTCATCAAAAGCAATGCTTTATGCGCGTGAACCGGACAGCTGCAGTAAATCCCTGTGTAGCTCTTTGTGTCACTGTGCCTTTTCTTGTCACAAAAGCCTAGTACTGCTCTTCAGTTTGACAGGTATCCCCTTTGAAGTGGTTCCTAAGAAGTAATTCTGGCCCTGTTGCATGTCGACATTGTTTATGATCTTCAAGGTACGTCATCATTAGTTACGCCGCGTGAACGCATTTTTTTATTATTATTATAATTTAACGAAATTTCATTGGTGATGTTTGCGAAATTTTTCATTTATTTTTGCATGGAAATTTACTTAAGGTCTATTTTACGATTTTCCAATGTTTTGCTTGCAAAAATTGCCCATAATTGGATTTTAGCGCGTAATTACGTGAAACACTATGCGAAGATAACACACATTGCGGCCATCGCCATCAGGTGATTCGCAGGCGGAGATGGATATGCAAAAGTATCGTTCATGCAAATATAAATTCCTTTAGAAAACATTGCACTGCTGTGGTAGTGGGAAACCCCTCCCGGCATTCTAACCGTTGGCCATTGAATAGATAGAAGTCCACACACTGCTGGGTGACTACAAATAGCCTTTGTTGCAATTAACGATCTGAGAACCTTGTAGAGGTTGATTAATAAATGTTTATGCAACCATAACTAATCTCCATTTAAAACCAGTTGCCTTCTTCTGTATTTCATGGCATTGTTGTTTTAATCGCATAATCACTGGTTGTGCTGCCGTTATAGCACTTGGATTTTTCTGCGCATTTGGGCTTGGAGTAGATCGTAAACGGTGTGAATGTGCTTAATTACAATAATCCAGAGCTAAAGGGAGTTTAATGTTCTAGATTTTAGAAAAAAAAAAATTGAACCATGTGTTGTTTTACGCCATAATTTTAATATTATACCCGTATATCACATAATATAATTAGTAATAATACTACGTATATCACATGCTATTACTACAAGTTATTTGTATTCATATTAATTGCAAGTGTTGATGGGTGGCTTTTGATATGTGGCCTGGTATAGTACGATGTGATCAAATGACAATCTTTGACCATAGGAGTATTTTTAAATTGGAAGTAAACAATTTGAAATTATCACAACTCTAGCGAGCGTTCGAATTCAGCATTGTTTAACGCAAGTTGAATAGGGTGGCGCATAAGCAACGTTAAAATTTCATCAGTGAATACATTTTTTGTTCAAGTCTTTTTTTTGTCTCTTTACAGAATTAACTAAATAATACTTGGGAAATATATGATGGAAAGGTTCAGCACAGAACAAAGGACCAAAGTTGTTTAATTTTACTTTGAAGGTCAGCATTTGATTATTACGATATATCATATATCGTATCATATCATATCGAAATTTCTTTCATGTTTGCAATCCTCCTAGCGCTCCAACAATTTACCGATTGGTTCAGCGTTTTGGGAAACGAGGGGCTGTCTGTGATCTTCCGCGTGTTAAAAGACCTCGTGCAAGCAAGTATTGAGATAAACCCCGAAACTTATTTGTTACATCTTTTCCCATATAAGATGTAATTGGTTCACGAGTTAAAACCAAATGATGCACAAGAACACATTCAATATAGTCGCCGTTAACGTTACTTATGCGCCACTCTTTAGAATCGACAGAATTCAGCAGGCAACTTTTGAAATTCCTGATACAAATGATCTCCAACGCTGGTACTCATAATGTTGTGCCCTAAGTAAAATTACTTTCCAACCTTCAGAAACAAATATTTTAAGTTTCAAGGCGACACGTTGTTCGGTATTTTTATTTGAGCTATCAAAAGTAAACGATCTCATTAAATTTGTAAAAATGGAAAAAATTGGCCGCCGTTATGTAATTCAATACTTCCATTGAAAGCAATATTAAAACCAAACTAGATTCTATTCTGGATGAGTCTGCTGCTTAGTTTACGACTGCAAAATATTGGGTTGCAGAGTTTAAACGAGGCCGTACGAGCTACCAAGACGAACACCATAGGTGCCCACGCTAGATAGGTGGTTAAGAAAATCTACAAAATGGTATTGAAGGTACGTGAGCTAGCTGAAATGGTAGGCATTTAAATAAGTGTTGTACGTATATTGACCGAAGATTTGAAGATGATAAAACTGTGCGCAAGATGGTTGCCGCGCTTGCTTTCAATAGAGCCAACACAGCGTCGTGAAGATGTTTCAGTAGAGTATTTGCCGATGTTTCGCCGCAATAAAGCAGAATGTTTGCGTCGATTTATAACCTTGGATGAGTATAGATCCACCGCTTCATACCAGCGACAATGGAACAGTCAAAGCAGAGGACTGAAATGAGAGAATCGTGTCAAAGTAGGTGAAGACGGTTTCATTAGCAGGCAAGGTCATGATGTCTGTTTTGAGGGATGCGCATGAGATTATTTATATTCATTATATTTAGAAAGGAAAAAACCATCAACGGTGAATATTTTGTTAATTTATTGGAGTGTGGGAAGGTGATGAAATTACGGAAAAAAGGCAAAAAAAAAAAAAAATAAATAAATTGTTGTTTCATCAAGACAATACTCCAGTTCACACATCCACTATTGCGATGACCAAAATTAATGAATTAAAGTTCGAATTGCTTCATCATGCACCGTATTCGTCAGATTTAGACCCCTCGGCCTATTTGCTATTTCCAAATTTAAAAAAAAATAACCAGGTGGTAAAATATTTGCTACCAATGAAGAGGTGGAGTCTGCGGTTGATGGCTATTTTAAGAAGTTTGACAGTTCTTACTAGAATATAGAATCAATAGCTTCTATACTCTAGTAAGAAAAAGTATATCGAATTACAAGGAGGTTATGTTGATTATGTTTGTTAGGTTGGCTAGTTTTGGAACTGTAGCTATGACATTTTTGCAAGATTCTACATCATAAATGTTATGAGTAAGTTTGCGCTTAATTTTGTACGACACAAAAAGTGATTTCGTCGATCTCAACAATATGTGATTTTGTTGAGCAAAGAAGTTGCATTAAATTTTGCTTACGTAATTGAATTTATGCTGCAGAAAATTTACAATGTTGAAAAAGACCTTTGGAAAGAAGGATTTGCAGGTGCCACAAATAATTCAAAGACAACTGAGAATGAGTTTAAGGCAAAGAGTGTCCGGGACTACCAGTAAGCTCTATTAATAAGTCATGTCAAACAAGACCGTTGTTTTGGGCTCAGAAACCTTCGATTAACAACTAGTGACATTCCCGATCATGTTGCCGATTCAAATAGACCGATAAAAAGGTTCAGTTCAAAGGCATTTTAAGCCTCTGACGTGTCTAATCTCGATTAATGTCGAAAACGAAGATTAGAATATTGCGAGAGGATGACTTTTTCTTTACTTTCCTTATATAATGGATTATTACGTGACATGGGACTTAAATCTAGGCTTACGATCTAGAAACAATATACTAATCGCAGGAATAACGTGCCAAAGGTGAAACAATAACGAAGAGACCGCGCGAATGTTGCTTAGACATAAGACAACTTTGACTGCCCTTTTTGGGAACATCGTGGTATCGTGAATTTGATGTTTCTTTCCTCGTCTAAGCCGTTAATAAGGAGTATTGTTTGAGCGCTTTGCGTCTTGAAACTCTTCTCAAAAACGCGTCATATTTATTGGGAACACAACTCTTGCACCTTTTTGCACCACAACAATACGTCATCTCACGCGCCATTTGGTATTTGTGAGGTTTTTGCCAATCTCCTATGCTCAAAAGACTAGCCGGTAACAGCGTTTAGAATGAACTGAAGAAAGTGAACTTCAGAGGCAGTGTTCTCTGAAGGCCGCACCGGAATATGAATATTTAGCATATTTTTTGGATTGGAAAAAACCTTAATATTAGTGTAATGTGTACTTTGAAGATGATGAAGTATGTTTGGACGATTAAATAAGGGTTTTTGAAAGATTTGCTTTTGGATACAGTAGCAACGTTTTACTATTCGTAATACTATTCTAACACGAAAAAGAGTTAAAAGGTTAAAAAGATAATTGAATTACAATAGGACAGGAGCAAAAGTTCATTTCCTTAATTTTGAAGTTACTGGAATTGAATATTTGGTTACTGGGTCTAAAGCAAATCTATTGCAAATTAAGGGAAAATTAGGCAACTTTTAAATCTGACGCATTTATGTCAAATACCACAGTTTTTGGTATGTTGTGCGTTCCTATGTAAATATCAGCAAAATATGTATTTTAGTGTGAATTTTAACAAAAAATTGGGACAATCTTGCAGGTTCATTTAGTTAAAAGAAGGTATAAAATTAGTAGTTGTTCCTGTCGACCAGTTTGGTGAGAAATTCAGTATTTTTATTTAATTTTTTTTTTTTTCACAAACTATAACCGAGAATGACAAAATAATAAATACCGATATAAGACTGGATCCAAACACGAAATACTCATATAAATTAATTGCATATTACAATTTTACATCTTGAGGCAAAACGCTTAAAAATAGATCATACATTTTGGATACAAGGCTATCCATTTAGGGAATGTCAAAACCGCCTTGCTGACAAGACTGTCAGCTGTTAAATACCTGATATCTTTAGTGAAACGTTTGCCATTTGCGAATGTGGATCGTTCAACAACAGAAGAAGACATAAAAATAGTTAAATTTTACTAGAAAAGAGGTGATTCAAACTTGGACTTTCAATTGGGCAAAATTTTCTTCAGAGATGAGGCTTATTTCTCATTCGGTGGTTACGTCAGCAAGCAAAATTGTCGCATATAAGACTCGGAGAACCCAGAAGTGATTGTAGAAAAACCATTGTATCCGGAAAAAGTAAGTGTTTGTTGCATATTATGGTCTGGAGGTATCATTGGGCCGTATTTTTTTTTAGCAAATTACGCTTTAGGAACCATTACCGTGAATTCGGAGGACTCTGGCCGCATGATAACCGACTTTTTTTTGGTCTGCAATTGAAGATTATGAACTGGGTGATATGTGATTTCAACAAGACAGTGCCACGAGTAGCACAACACTAACGATTTTGGCTTTATTGCAGGAGAAGTTTCCAGAAAGCGTAATTTCCCGTTTTGGCGAAATCGATTTTCCACAAAGATCATGCGATTTGACGCCTTTATGGAGCTACTTCAAAGATCGTTCATGCGCGGATAATCCGCAAGCGTTGAAGTATTTGAAGACCAACATTCGTCAAGTTATCGCCTAGATACGGCCCGAAATGTGCAAACAAGTGGTCGATAACAACACTAAAATAATTTACTGCTGCAATCAATCCAGACCAGTTATTTAAATGACATGCGATTTGACACCTTTAGACTTTTTTTATGGGGCTACGTCAAAGATCGTTCTTACGCGGATAATCTCCAAACGTTGAAGCATTTGAAAGCCAATATTCTTCAAGTTATCGTCGAGATACCGCTCGAAATGTGAGAAAAAGTGATCGAAAACTACCTCAAAAGGATATTTGCAACCAATCAAAAGGCTATTATTTAAATGATATTTTAATTCGTACATAATGACAAGGTGCAAGTATTGTAATAGAATGGAAGTTTCATCGAAGTCATAGCTTTATGTGTGCTTTATTTAGCTTTATTTTGAAACCGAAATCCGTTTTTCTGTTATTTGTATGGGTGATGGGTTGAGTTGGGTGATGGTACTTTCACTTATTTTCTTGTGAATACAAAATGCTAGATTTGAATAAGTTTTTTGCGCTTCCAACATGAATATATCCAGTCTTTGTGAATTAAACCGCGAATTGTTCCTTCACACAATATTTTTCCGGTATTTAACATCCAAAGACCATTTCGTCTTTGTAGGCCAAAACAACTTCCACAATGGAAACAATGATTTTATTATTGAATGCAATAACCATTGCGAGAAATTCTGTAAAAGGAAAGGGGAATTGTTGAGTAAAGCTACAATATTATTAAGCATTTTAACATTGATTGTACTTTAATAATAATTAAGAATATGTGATCATAGCGACAATTATGTAAAGTGGCCATACCCTTGTTGTCATTAGATAAAATCTATATTGTCAGTAGATTTTGCGTCATTAAACTGTTTATATTTAAATTTATATACCAGTTATAATCTACATGTTGTTGGAATGAGGTTATTCCAAAGTGGGTTTCCTATTACATATATAAATATTTCTACATATTGACGATTTACATAATACTGTTCACTGGCAAATAATGTACTTAATACTACTTCCCACAGCAAATTTATATCATTTCATTGAGCTGTTATTTTGTACCGGTAATAAAGGAAACGAAAGATAATCAAATCATACGCTTCAATTTAGATTAATTATATAGGGTGGCGCACAAGTAACGCTAGGATTTGATCAATGAATACATTTTTTGTTTAAGTCTTTTTTTCGTCTCTTTACCGCATTGACTAGAAAATACTTGGGAAATTTATGATGGAAAGGCTCAGCACAGAGCAAAGAATCAAAGTTGTTCAATTTTACTATGAAAGTCGGCATTCGATTATTCAGATAATACCGAAATTTCTTTCATGTTCGAAATGCTCTTAGCGCTCCAACAATTTACCGATTGATTCAGCATTTTTGGCAACGAGGGGCTGTCTGTGATCTTTTTCGTGCTGGAAGACCTCGTGCAGTTCAAAAAGAAGTGCAAGCAAGTATTGGGGAAAACCCCGAAACTTCCACCAGGCGACGTTCTCAGCAGTTAGAGATGTCTAGGCGGTCTTTGCAAAGAATTTTACATATGTTACATCTTTTCCCATATAAGATGCAATAGGTTCATGAGTCAAATCCAAATGAGGCACAAGAACGCATTCAATGTAGCCGCCGTTTTCAAGAATTGTGCCTAGAAAACAACGAGTTTATTCACAAACTCATAATGAACGATGAGGCTCATTTTCACCTAAACGGTCACGTGAATAAACAACATTGCAGAATATGGGGCACTGCAAGTCCAAGAATAATTGTTGAAGATCAAATGCACCCACTTAGGTGTACAGTATTGTGTGGAATAACTTCTGAGAAGATCATTGGACCATATTTTTTCGCAAACAACGTAGGAGTTGCGATTAATGTGAACGGCATTCAATAGCGGGAAATGATTGAAAATTTTTTAAGGCCAGAGCTGCAGAACAATCTAGATTTGTGGTTCCAACAAGATGGTGCCACAGCTCATATAGCTCGTTAACTATGGCTATCCTGCTCGAAACTTTTGGAAGTCGAATAATATCACGTTTTTCTGATTTTAGGTGGCCACCACGTTCGCCTGATTTAACGGCTCCCGATTTTTTCTTGGGGCTACCTAAAGGGCAAGGTATATGCCAATATCCAAGAACCATCCAACAACTTAAGGCCCATATCCGAGAAGAAGTGGGGGCGCTGAGACTTGAAATTCCAAGAGAAGTTATAGGAAATGCTTTGCAAAGAGTACGTCAGGTAGAAACAAACAATGGACACTAAAAACATAAAGTGAACATATTTTCAAACTATATTGTAAATTTTAATAAATGCCAACGCAAAATAAACAGAAAGAAAAAAGTTATACATTGAATAAATCTTAACGTTACTTATGCGCCACCCTTTATGAAACTATGGAAGCGCAGAGTTGTTAGTCTATTTCCTGTTTGAGAGTAAATTTGGAATCCATATACTTTATTGTTGGAAATCATCACGGTTATAACACAGCGGATGTTGTTTCTTAAGTTCTTCAGCGCTATGGGATTTCCAACATAAAGCATGTCGTCGGCGAACATCTCCTAAAAGCAATTAGAACGTTTAAAATTACACTTTACTTGAAAATCTGCCGAACGTTATTGATATATAAATTATTGATTACGTCTGTTTTATTTTTGAAATGCTTTAACTCAACTGATAAAATTACATAGACGCGTAAGATATATGTATACTTTTGCTTTTATCTTAAGCTTCAATTTATGATATGTCACTACTTTCAAATCGCTTTGTGAATATGGAATCACAACAAAATTTTGTTATTTTATTTCAGAAAAGGAAGAAACCCCTCAAAGCACACCGGGGTATTTCTGACGCGTATGGTGTGAATGGCTTAACCGATTACACGTACCAAGATTGGTTCATGGAATTTCATTCTGGGAATTTCACAGAAATGACTGATCATTGTCATTGATGAGTAGGAAATCAGAGACGTTATTCAGTCCGAGCGATGCGCTTCTCTTATAGAAATTGTAATAGTTTTTAATATGGACGCCTTCATTGAAAACCGTTCGAAATGGCCGTTACTTATCAAAAAGCTTGATATTTGGTTACTGGATAATCACTTGCAATCTATTTCCTAAACACAACTAAAATGATTCCTTTTTGAAACGCACAGGGAGATGGAAAATGGATCCTTTTCAATAATGCCAACGGAACGCGTTCAAACTTCATGAAAAACTGATTTGTACCAAGAAAAAGTTAGGATGTCAATTTGGTGGGATTTTAAAGTAGTGGTTTTCCATGAATTGCTTCCAAGGCACCAAATCATAATTTCTGAAGTCTATTGTCAACAATTCATGGAACTTAATGAAGAGCTAGCAGAAAAAATATGTTGAATTAATCGCTAAGCTTCACACATTTTTACAGAATCGACAATGTTGGAGCTTGAATGGAAGGTAATCTGACATTCACTTTATAGTCCAGAACCGGCAGCTTATGTATTAACTGTATGTAGTGGCTGTATGTATTACCTAACATGTATGTTGCAGGATCACCCAAACGTTATTGATAATGTGCAGCAGGAGCACATAAGGAAGAGGGTTGATTTCAGAAATTCCACCGTGGATTGCGATCCTTCTCCCACAAATATTATTCATACCTATATAAGTGAGATTAGGTCAGTGTGGACAGACTCACTTAGACTACACAGTCCATTGTGATACCACGGAAACTAGAGATATGGATGTCCTTAGTTTCCCTCGTTGAAACATCCTGAGCGCCTCAAGAAACTTTTAAGTCGGACCATATCTATATCGTCCAGATCTCCCAGATTCCTAAAGAAATAAGCTCCCAGTGTTGATCTCCGCCTGTTTCCTAGGGCGGAGCAATTGCAGAGAAGGTTTTCTATGGATTCCTCCTCCTCTTCATCCCTACAGCTCTTGCAAAAGTCACTATTCGCAGTCTTCAGTCTCACTGCATGTCTCCCAATCAAACAGTGTCTTGTCATGGCGGATACAAGTAATGAGGCGTCGGGTCGCGATAGCGATAGCAGTGTGTGTGAACACTTCAGGTCTAGGAGAGGCCACATCTGTCTGGATTGGACAGCATCGGACAGACGTCCACCTACCATTTGCTGCTAAATATGCTCTATCTCGTAGTAGCAGCTTGCAAGTGGCTAGAGGCATGCCTACGGACTCCAACTCGGTTGGAGTCTGTAGGGTTGTCCCTAGTCTTGCCAGTTCGTCTGCTCTGTAGTTTGCTGGTATGTTCTTGTGGCCTGGCACCCACATAAGGAAAACGTTTAAATGAGAAGCCATCTTGTTAAAAGATTAGCGGCACTTCAGGGCTAATGTTGAGGAAGACAGTATCTAGAGATTTAATGGCAGCTTGACTGTCAGAGAATATGTTAGTTTTCACCGTATTGAGGACGTTATATATCAACTATTCTGCCACTTCCTTTATGGTCAAAATCTAATAAATCTAAGACTCAATTACACTACAGTAATCAGGTAGTCTTCTTGCTAAATTTAACCGTAGATCTTTGGGGTAGACCCGAAACCAACGTAATTATTTAATTTTGAGATATGTATATACACTCGTACATACTTTAATAATTTACAAAAATCACGCTTACAATTACAACGAACTTGTTAAGAAGGTGTCTGCATTATATTCCTATCCGTTATGAAATAAGTTTCCAAATCACTGTTTAACGATAGAAACTTTCCCTAGAAATCGTGATACTTTTGATAGTCTTATATGTCAAATTCATACTTTGTACATTTTCAATGTCTTGCAAAAAAAGAAAAAAAAAATATATAAAAACTCTTGTAACGATTTTCAAATAGATGATATTTATTGGCTCGTAAATTCAATATAATTTTCCTGATAGCGGTCATTATTAGTTTATGCGATAGACATACATTTTTTTTTACTTGTTACCAGCCGAACGACAACACTTTCCTAATACGTCCTAGCAGACAATATAGAATGACGCCACGCGTACACAAATTTCGCTCAAACAACGCAGCGTTTTGAAATCCAGCCAACATCTACAATTTCTTGTTAAATACTTTCGTACAATTTGAACAACATTAAATTTACAGCTAAAACTAACTGCGAACGTACGACGCGTCCAGATTGAATGCTATTTTAATCGGTAGAAGTTATGATCAACCTGTTCCTCGACACTCGTCGTGGTTGGCGTTGGCCATAATGATTCATTCATCCGTTGGATGGAGGCAAATGAAGTGTGTGAGCGTTAAATAAATGCGTTTATTTAATTGGAGGCTTCTGCAGCAACATCACTGGATTCATTTTCTGATCATCACATATAATATCGACCATCGGACGGACGAATCGAATTCAGTGCTGTTTTAGACGCGTGTTTTGGGTTCCTGTTTGTCCGTTGTGGAGATTTGTTGGGATCCTGCACATATTCTGCGGCAAAAAACACGATGTATAAATATGTTCACACATCGTAATTTATAATGTTCATAAATGCTTGTATGTTGTACATGTGAATGGTACTAAATCTGGAGAATGGAAAACGTATTAAAACGCGTACAACCCAATAACACATTTGATTGTTGGGTTAGCATAGGTCAATAAGTTTATTGAGCGAAGCATGGCTCCATCCAGAACCGAATCTAGGACAGAATGCGGAAACAGGCGCCTTAATTATCGCATGCGGTGTCCATATTGTGACATGTGACATGGAGAATATTTTGACAATAATGAACAATAGATTTGGATGCCGAAATACTTATTCAAAAAAAAAAAAAAAAAAACGAAACTGAAAAGAATTTGTTACAGGGTGGCACACGAATGGTGCTACAAACACAAAACGGGGGTCCTTAGGAGAAGGACAACTTTGCAGTACTGGACTATTGCAGGTCAGACGCTTTATTGTCAGGCAATTGAGTGTGTCCTATATAAAATATCTTATTTGGGCGTTTTTATACCTTCAACCGAATGAATGAAGTTATATTTTGATATGGCAGAAATGTAAAAGAAGAAAATGTTTATTGTATCAGGTGTGTTTCATGGCATTCTCAGTCGACAGAACGATAAATCTGTATGAAATTTCTTAAAACTTGGCACTGCCTAATATTTGGCAACATCAAAGCCAGGTATGGTAAATGGATCATGTCGACAAACTTTCTATGGTACCATCCATATAAATTGTTAACATTTCCGGGATTCAGATTTTCTTTATAAACTCTAATTTCATTCTTGTAATGCTAGTGCATTGTATTTTCTCAAAATGCCATCTCTGGCACTTCCCCCACAACTGACCGACTTAACCGATTTGTATTTTTTATTCAATTGCTCTGAATTATATCTAACTTGGTGCACGATAAGATATTACTAAAATTGGGTTTGAGAATGGAAATGGGCGGCATTGTCACGCTACTTCCGCTATCTCCCTTACAACTTGGCCGATTTTCCTAAAATCGATTTCTCTGTAATTTTTGATTAGTACGCTGCATAATCCTGCATAAAATTTGGTCCATATGCTCTAATAACCACCCCGTTTGGCACCTACCATACAAAAGATAGCTTAAACCCATAAGTTATTAACTACAAGGTGGCGCAATAGAACGTGCATATTTAAAAAATAGATTAAAAAATAAATGGAAAATGTATGGTTAAAATAAATCTAAGGCATTGTATAGTAATAAATGGAGTTTATTTTTTAAAAATAACATCATCTAAATGGTGACCCTCTCTATGAGGGCACTCCTCTAACCGCAAACGAAAATTATTGAAAACTTTCTTCAGTAATACTGGTGTAATGGCTGCCATTTCACCACGGATATTCTCCTTGAGCTGAATGATGTTTCTTGGATTATTACTGTAGACTTTGTGTTTGAGGTATCCCCACAAAACAAAGTCAAGAGCGTCAAGTCTGGACTACGTGGGGGCCATGGGATATCACCTCTTTTCGAAATCAGTCTGCCAGGGAACATCTGCTTCACCACCGCCATGGAGTCATTTGATGTGTGACAACATCTCAACATAGCGTTCAGTATTAACCGTGACGTTTTGGCCCCGTGCATTTTCGAAGAAAAAAGGACCAATTATTCCTCTGCCAGAGATTGCTGCCCGTACTGTCACTTTAGGACTATTCAATGGTTTCTGGTGTTTGATTTTGGGATTTTCACTGTTCCAGTAACGACAATTTTGACGGCTTACGAACCCATTCATAAGAAAATGAGCCTCGCCAGAGAAAAGGATATTGTCAAAATTGGAAAATCGATTAAGCATTTCATTAGCAAATGCGAGCCTTGCTATGAAGTCAGACTCTTTCAATTCTTGTGTTTATTGCAGCTTATAGGTATATGGATGCAGTTTAAGATCCAATGTTAAAATTCGTTGCAAACTTCGTCGCGATAATTGTAAGACAGACGATGTCTTGCGAGTCGACGTTTGTGGATTTCCTCGTACTGACTCCATAACTCTCTCAACATTGTCTTCGGTCCTAGATGTTCTAGGGCGACTATTTGCTTGTAGTTTAAATGTTGAACCGGTCTCTTCAAAACGCTTTACCCATATTTTAAATAAATTAGCACTCGGAGCTTCACTAATTCGCCGTAGTCCATATTCAGCACAATATAGTCGCCTAGTAGCAATATATGAACGAGAGTTCTCGTAAAATGCGCGGACGCAAAATGCGCGACACTTCCCGTCGAAGTGATTCATAGCGACTAAAACTCCATGAGCCCGCCAACCCAATGATGTAGGCGCCCCCCCACCCGCGCATTTTCTACCCCGCAAGAAAAGATGATGCAATATGCACGTTCTATTGCGCCACCCGTGTATTCCCTTAAATTTGCGATACATGAAATTGGATCCACAAACTGCACTTGCATACCATTTTTTCAACTGTAATGCATTTTAAGACGTGACAACATTTTGAAAAGGCGACCGAACGACCAACTTCTCCCCTGTAGCTCTCATTTAAATTATCATGTGCAGCCTTTGTAGCCCTAAGTTTTTATATTTCATTCAATTACACCAAATTCAGTGTGATTTAGAACGCATCAGATATTTAATAAGCATAGTTCTGTGGATGAATATGAAGTGCATTGCCACGCCCCTTAGGGCAACACGCGAACGAATTGGATAATTTAACAAAAATCAATAATACATACAGTGACGTACTTCAGAAAGTTGTAATTAAACCTTCATCTAAAAGGATGATGATATATATATTTCTGATGAATTCAGAATAATGGTATATGTCATTCTGTTTCTATTATTAAATTTAGTTCAAAGTATTTTTTGATAAAAACCTAGTGATTTGCCAAGTCGCTTCTAGTACTATTTACACATTTACCTAAGGCAAATAGCTTTGGATAGAGGTATACATTAGTCAGTATTGCCGACTAAAATTTCTGTACTATCTTTAAGAATTTTTCAATTATTACGCCTTTAAAAACATATGCGAATTGAGGTAATTCCTTATAGCAGCTACGCATTAGTCTTTTCAAGTTTTGTTTTTCAGACTGAGTTTGTCTAATTTTGAATTTAACTTGCCTATGGCCATGGAATATTTACCCCGAATTTCAACTTCCCTTGTCGCACTTTTACCGACTGAGGAGTTTATGAGGATCAAGAATACATGCATATATAGTATACATGTCGTATAGTACAGGATTGCCTATATTCGACGGACCCATGTTTTTTAAAAAAAAATCAAAGAAAAAAATAAAAATTTGGCGGTTGGCAATCTTATTCATTTAATTTGTTCCAAGTAGATTTGTTTACATCAATTTTTGAATATGATATCTCTCAAATGGCCGCCTCTGGCGTTGATGGCGTATTGTGCCCTTTTTGCAGCATTTTCCATCGTTTTCGCCAACATTTCGGCCGGAATAGCGGCTATTTCTTCACGAATGTTGTCCTTGAGCTCTTCTACGGTCCTTGGCTTGTTAACGTAAACCTTTGACTTCAAATGTCCCCACAAGAAGAAGTCAGCGGGCGTCAAATCGGGCGAACGCGGTGGCCAGTCCAAATCACCACTTTTCGACATCAAACGGCCCGGAAACAAATTCTTCAGAAAATCGATTGTTATGCGACTTGTGTGCGGTGGAGCGCCGTCATGTTGAAACCAGAACTGCCTCATACGCTTTCGACGAATAATTGGCATCACAAAATTGGTCATCATGTCGCGATAACGCTCCTGGTTGATGGTAACAGCATGGCCATTTTCGTTTTGGAAGAAAAACGGCCCAATGACCGTTTTCGCACTAACGCCGCACCAAACTGTGACTTTTTCGTCATGAAGAGGCAATTCTTGAATCTCCTGAGGATTTTCAGTGGCGTAAATACGGCAATTTTGCTTATTTACGGTCCCATTCAATGTGAAATGGGCTTCATCGGACATGATAGTTTTGTTCCAAAATTGCTCGTCATCATCGGCCATTTCGATGACTCGTTGGGCCCATTCCAATCGACGAGGCTTGTCCGCAGGCAACAATCTTTGCGTCAATTGAATTTTGTACGGGAACAAATGCAAATCAACGCGAATAATCCGTTGTAAAGTGGACCGAGCCATGCCCAACTGCTGAGAACGGCGTTTTTGGGATGTTCTTGGGGACCTCTCAACACTGGCTCGTACGGCAGCGATATTCTCGGCCGATCGCCTTGGTCGACTTTTATTTGGCCTCTTCGGATTAGAAAGAGCCTCACCAGTCGAAAATTTTTCGTATAAACGCTTAATGGTGTTCTTAGAAGGCGCACTTCTCACATTTTTTAATATTTTAAAAGCACGTTGAGTTTTCACAATTGACTTCTTCTGTTGAATGTAAATTTCAACTATTTCAGAGCGCTCGCGTGGCGTGTATTGTTCCATGGTAAAAATCTGCTTGGACTGACGCTTAAACGCGGTATGTCATTAAGCGATCTGACATCTCTGTCAAAAGTTATGGCGTTGCCAGATGGGTCCGTCGAATATGGGCAACCCTGTATACTACGAAAGTATAGTATACTATAGTATACTATATACATATAGTAGTATACTATCTGGTATTAGATGAAGATTTCTATAAGTTGCCATAACTAGACTGATAACCCGGGTATATCCGTCATAATAGAAATGGTCACACAAATTTTACTTTGTTTTCATTACACCCCATTGAATACAGATATATAGGGTGATTTTTTAATCGTAGTTTCCTTAAAATCGAATAAAACAATCAAATTTGCATCATATATTACAATTTCTTTTTGGAATCGATAAATTGATCTTTGCCATTTAGTTTTTAAAGATAACTTCATGTCAATGTTGTCCGCGGCTCCGTCTGAAAATGTCCATTCGGAAGGTCAAATATTTCGTCACTTTTTCGAGCATTTCGGCCTGTATTCCACGAATAACGCGTGTTCTGTTATTCTGTAAGGCTTCAATAGTGTTCGGCTTGTCCACATAGACTAACGACTTGACATAACCCCACAAGAAATAATCAAAAGGCCTTAAATCGCAAAATCTTGGGGGCCAACTCACAGGGCCAAATCGAGAGATAAACTGCTCGCCAAATTCATCCCTCAACATATCCATTATTTCACTAGCAGTGTGGCATGTTGCATCGTCCTGATGAAACCACATGTCAACGGAGTTTAACTTAGCTAATTGGGGAAAAAAAAAAATTCATTGTGGTTGAATAACACATGCCCGATCGCTGAGAACGGCGACGAATTGACATTTCACGATCGTCATTAACACTGGTCGCTACGGCTGCAATATTTTCTTCGGTACGCACTTTTCATATTCGAGTCGATGGTTTTATGTCCAACAAAGTAAATTTGGTGCGAAATTTGGAGATATCAGCACGAATTGTTGATTCAGCAGGTCGATTATGAGGACCACAAAATGGTCGTATCAAACGATGCACATTTGTCACAGAGCACGAATTTTGATAATAAATTTCAACGATTTGCAATCGTTGCTCGTTTGTTAGTTTTTCCATGATGAAATGATGTATACTGTACACTTTTCACTTTGACAGGTAACGTTTGGACGCCAACCAGTGCTGCCAACCAGAAAAACTCAAATCTAACAAAATCACCCTATAAGCATTTGATATAGCCAAAAATGAACATCTAGCAGAAAGCCTTTAAAGTACCAAGGTTTTTTTTTTTTTGAATGTGTTTATGGACTTTTTAAGTCGATTGAGTGATGCCCATCTGTCTGATTGGCTAACTGGTAGACCCAATAATTGTCGTAAATCTGTATCAAATTTCCTAAAACTTGGTTAAGTCCAATATTTTACCAGATCTTATTCGGCGATTGTAAATGAGCTATGTCGATCCACCTTTTTTGGTACCTGCCTTACTAGATGAACTATTTTCGAAAATGTATTTTTCCCCCGAAATGTTATCCATCAATTTGCTATGTAATTTATCCGGGCTTCTTCTGGTATCTCCCATACAAGTGACCGATTTAAACCAAGTACGGAAATGGAAAGCATTGTCACAGCCCTTCCGATACATCCCATTTAAGTTGGTAGATATTTCAAAATTCAGTCTTTCCTCTGCAGTTTCTAATTATCCACCATGTAAAAGCGACCCTTCTGGTACCCCCTCGAATGAATGACCAATTTAGCATATATATTCTTAGTTTGGCATCTTTCAAGCAGCTGAACTGAATTCAATCAAATTTGCCACATATCATGTGCTTGATAAACTTAGTTCTGAAAAATAATATTGATGGCGTTGCCTTACCCCTTCCAATACTTCCCACACAAATTGGTTAATTTGCAGAAATGTCCTCTATAATCCCTAATTCTGTGAAACACCGTGGTGCGATATACATTAGTACGCCCAACTATCGTTCGCATGATTGCGGCTTCAACCCCCCATATATAGCGACCTATGACTATTTGAGGGGCAGTCTCCTTAATATGTCTGACAAACACTTTGAGCAGTCTAGTAATCGACAAGTCTTGAAAATTATTTTCAAACTGTGACATTCGAAATCATCGCAAAACTGTGTAGGTTCCGTTTCAGTGAGGTTAAAAATAGAATGCGTGTAAGCTCACTGAATGCGAGATACTCTCCCATGCCTCATTCAAGAAATGCAAGTGAATTTGTTTTTGTTTTGTTTTAATTCCTAATTCTTAAATTGGTATTGATTGTATTCACCTATAAAGCTTGCTAAAATTGTAAAATGTCTGTCTGATAGCCACGCCCCGTACTAGTGCCTTCTATAAGGTACATATTTTTTTAATTTAACCCACATATTTGCACCTTAGAGTCAGTTATACAAAATTCAGCATAATTTTGAGTGCAACACGCGCTTAACAAAATTAGTTCTGTTAATGAGAATGGATTGCATTGTCCCATCCATTAAAGTCGAAATTTGTCGATTTTGCACAAACCAACGGTCTCTCTAAGCGGAAGACTTTGGAAGGTTATAATTTTACTTCTTTTATCTTGCTTTAATTCAGATCGTCTTTGATAGGACTTGATGACTTTTCGCTTCGCTTCTGGAGCTCTGCACACTTGTGCACCAACGCAAACTGCCCTGGGGTAGGATACGTCAGTACGTTAGTTTACCTAACTGAAATTTCTCTACCGTTTTTTCCTTGTTTAGGAGCTGTATCGTGGTTATACATTTTTTCGATATTGTGATCTCATGTAAGAAAAAGAATTCAATTTCCTTACATCCTATAAATGGAATATGAGAGATCCTCTAGCATTCCATTTTCAGATTCACTGAATGAGACCTGCTACATCAGTAATACGCGTTTCATATTTATAAAGCCACCCATAAATTTGCTTCATTTGTGTAAAATAAATAAAATAAATAAATTTTTTGTTTGTGTGATGTTCTACAAAAATACTTGTTTGGATGAAACAACCATATATACATATTTTGGGATTTGTTCAGATAACGGTACTTTTGTTTTTGCGATAATTATGTTTTTAGCATGTTTCACAATTATAATGCCAGGTTCAATTAGTGAGCTTTTAAAGGTGCAAGCACTGAGATCGATATTGTGAGTATTTTTGTGAAAAAGTGATAAAATTCGGTAATAAAAAAGACATAACGCAAGGAAAACGTTGGACAGAACACGAAATATGGAAAATAATCGCTCACAAGGACGAAGGGTGCAGTGGAAGAGAATTTGGGCGTAAACTGGACAGGAGTTATAGTCTCATTCAAAGATTTTTACGAGATCTTGACGCTTATGGATGTAATAAGCGCTGGCCGGTTCGTTACATTGATTCTTTTGGTGGCGGAAAACCGGGATTTTGTCTCCCTGCTGGCCGGTTCGTTAGATTGATTCTTTTGGTGGAGGAAAACCAGGATTTTGTCTCCCTGCTGACGTGATTGCGGCGTTATTTTGTTGGAAAATCCAGTCTGTGTTTCCATTTCCATCCAGAAATGGGACAAGACTGTTTTCCAAAACTGGGATATAATCTGCTCTTTCATTCTTGAGGATACAAACTCATGCTTCAAACATCCTGTTGCAGAAAATGCTGCCCAAACCATCATATTTCCATATCCAAAATTTCGCTGAGAAAGGAATTTCGGCTCTTTCCTGAAATCATGGCAATAACGCTGAAAACTATCAGGACCATCTAAATTCCATTCCTTTTTTCATCCGAAAAGTTTGCCTAAAATCTTTATAGTTACAATGAAAACAAATCGGTTAATAATTTGGTGTGGTTGCGGATGACCATTTTATGCCCGAAATCCCTACCGGCAAGTTTGTGTTCAGCTTTCAAAGCTGGAATGCATGCCATTCGTTCATTTTTATAAAATTTTAAATTTTTAATTTCCTCCAAACGGTGGGGCGACTGACATTTTTGTCCACAACAGCTTGCAAGTCGCGTAAACTTTTTGATGTGTTGCTGGAACTTTTTATAATTTCTCACTTATAGAAAGTATTTCTTATTCTTCCTGAGCGCTTATTAGATCCATAGACTTTAGGATCTCGTAAAAAATTTTGAATGACACTATGGCTCCTGTCCACTTTGCGCATAATTTCTCTTCGTCCTTGTAAACGATTATTTTACTAATTGAAATTGGCATTATAATTGTGAAATACGCTAAATACAGAATTATCGCGAGAATAAAAGTAACGTTATCTACACAAATCCCAAAGGTTTTGTGCATGGTTGGTTCGTCCACTTTAAAAAGGACATTATAATAACAAAAAATGTACCATTACATAAATAAAACAAATTTTTATGTGGCCTTATAAATATGAAACATACCTTATTTAATGATAATTTCGAACGTTATTTTGAATAGCTCTTACTGGGCTTGTTGACTGCTAGACTACATACGTATTTATCGCGCTACGGTTAGTCTAGTTTATTGTGCTCTCCTCTTAATACGACTCTACCAAAATTTTTGAGGTATCCAGAGTATGAGAATATAACATGCAGTGTGACACTGGACCAACCATAATCAAATTTTAATAAACATTATATTATACGAGTATACGAGATATACCATATTTTCCAAATACAGTCACGAATTTCGTTAAAGCAACAGAAACATTTCATAGTTGTCTTCAGCAAATTTCGCTGGGTAGCATCAGATTTGATGACCATAATGAACATTCCAAAGTGTGCTTATTGGGATTGGTCAACAGGTATGTTATCGTCATTTATAAGCCTGGTTAACAGAAACGATATTAAAAGATAGTCATTTAAAAGCATAGTTAGCAGAAAGGATATTAAAAATAGTTAATAAATTTTAGCCAATTATTAAAATTACGAGGAATATTACCTACAAACATACCGATAGATGCAGGCGCTTGTTGGGCAATTATTTAGCCAGATATTATTTACTGTTTATTGAACATTTAAAGGAGTTTAGTCGCTTGCCAGCGGTGCCATGAAGTAAAGAGGTTTGCGTTTGCGCCACCGCAAACGGGTTGGGTATTCAATTGGAATTGGAAGTTTTCTATGGATTTTATTTGGATTTGGTAACGATTTTGTGAAGGCGTTTGTTTCATTGCGCTGACTACTCAGCAATTGAAGTTGTCGTTTTCGTTCATGCCAAATTTCCAATTCGTATGAAAATGTTGCGAATTGCAATCCTGTTTTGAGATTTGCCATCTCGTCGCGTCGCGCTATGTCTGTCGTCAACAGTATGGTAAAGTACTATTTGGTGATGATAGATATTAAAAATTTACAAGTTGCTAATTGTATTAATTTTGCATGAAATCGTTTTACTGCAATTAAGGCAACCCAGTTGGATCCGATGTTGCAGGGAAGCCTTAGCGTATGTTTGTGCCATAATTTGCTAAGGTAATGCTGCTAAAATTGGAAACGTTTTACGTTAAGAAAAGAGTTCCACTTAGGGGCTCTTAAAACTGAAAATATATATGTACGCAACGGCTTTAGAATATCCACTTATGTATAGCTTTTGAAATTTATCATTTTCGAACAACTGTTGCACAGTTTTTCGTCTCTATAAAATAATTGAACAAAAATAGCAACCGTGGTTACTGATGAGCTCAATATGGTACATAGATTTGGATAATTAAGCTGGAAAGAAATAAATAGGGATTTACTTGGGACATGCTTTTCTCTACCTGCCTTCTTCTTCCATATTTTTTGATTTCGACCGAATTTATATGGGTGATTTTTTAAGATTTAAGATTTTCAGGTTGGCAGCACTGGTTGGTAATGCCGTCCAAACGTCATCTGTCAAAGTGAAAAGTGTACAGTATACTCTGCCATTTCATCATGGAAAGATTAACAAACAAACGGCAAATCGTTGAAATTTATTATCAAAATTCGTGCTCTGTGACAAATGTGCATCTTTTGATACGACCATCTTATGGTCCTCATAATCGACCTGCTGAATCAACAATTCGTGCTGATATCTCCAAATTTCGCACCAAATTTACTTTGTTGGACATAAAACCATCGACTCGAATATGAAAAGTGCGTACCGAAGAAAATATTGCAGCCGTAGCGACCAGTGTTAATGACGATCGTGAAATGTCAATTCGTCGCCGTTCTAAGCGATTGAGCATTTGTTACTCAACCACAAAGAATTTTTTTTTTGTTTTGCCCCAATTGACTGAGTTGAACTTAGTTGACATTTGGTTTCATCAGGACAGTGCAACTTGCAACACTGCTCGTGAAGCAATGGATATGTTGAGGGATGAATTTGGTGAGCAGCTTATCTCTCGATTTGGCCTTGTGAGTTGGGGGGATATCAGGCCGTTAGTCTATGTGGACAAGCCGAACACTATTCAAGCCTTACAGGATAACATAACACGCGTTATTCGTGAAATACAGGCCGAAATGCTCGAAAAAGTGACGAAAAATTGGACCTACCGAACGGACATTTTGAGACGGAGCCGCGGACAACATTTACATGAAATTACCTTTAACAATTAAATGGCAAAAACCAATTTATCGATTCCAATAAAAAATTTTAATATCTGATGCAAATGTGTTTTATTCGATTTAAAAAAAAAAAACTACAATGAAAAAATTACCCTATAATAAGTTAGCGTTTTCCTAGGCTTCACTTGAGAGTGAAATTTTAAAGGAATTGAACCGTGCCTTCCTATACCGCTTATGGGCACCGACATGTTGCCACAATAAAGACATATCAGATGATTTTGCTTGAATTAGCAAAGTCATAGAGTTTGCTTTGGTGCAAAATAAGCCTTACCCATTCCTTCTGTCATCCCTCGCACAATTCTTTGTTTGCGTGCTTACCACGTTTTATAAATCATGCTTTAATACTCTGTTGGTTATCCTTTTTTTGACCAGTTACAAGGCAATGGACAAAAATCTGGACTCCAGTTAAAAATTATGGAAAATGGATTAAATTTCGAAAAATCGGGAGGTGTGATATTCTGAAGCCCTATTTTGTCACACTCTCAAAGTGTAGCAAATGTGAAACAAGCTACTAACTAAAGGATATAAACCTAGAAATATATGGGTTAAACCTGTGATTTGTATGCAAGGTCCCGGAAGGGGCTGTTTCAAAGTTCTAACAAGCAATATAAACCAATAAGAGAGGCAAAAGTTCAATTTGCTGCAGTCTACTGAAGAAAAATTACAGGAAACAAATTGAATTTGTATGGAAGGTACCAGAAGACATAGGTCGAAATAGCCCATTTACAATTCCCAGATATCTGGAAAAAAGATCGGAATTTCCATAAAGTTTTATGAATAATCAATAACATTAAATTCAGTATAATTTTGCATGCGTCGGGCATTTAATGAATTTAGTACTGCAAATGAAAATGGAATGCATTGCCACACCCCTTAGTTAACTGGGCCTAAAAAGTTGGTTAGTTTAACAAATAAATTGGTTCCTATTATTTCTAAGTGGAGTTCTTCAGGAAGTTATCATTTTGTCCCCTTTTTTCGTTTAATTCAAAATGTTTTTGATAAGAATTTAGTGATCACACTTTTGAATAAAAGCAAAATGATATCGGGCTAATGACATAAGAGGGTGGGCCCAAAACTAGCCTACCTAACAAAGAAGACACAAAAAGGTTGGGAAAAATGTTCTTTATTTTTCAACATAATCTGCTTTTAGCTCGACATACTTTCTCCACTGACATTCATAGGTTCTATATCCTGTTTATAATAAGAACAGTCAAACTCCTTAAAATAGCCGTCAACCGCAGACTCCACTTCTTCATTGTTGGCGAATCTTTTACCATCGAACAATTTTTTCAAGTTTGGAAATAGAAAATAGTCCGAGAGAGCTAAATCTAGCGATTAAGATGCGTGATGAAGCAATTTGAACTTTAATTCTTTAATTTTGGCCATCGCAACAGTGCATGTGTGAAATGAAGCATTGTGTTGATGAAACAACACTTTCGTTTTTGCAAAATGCAGGATTTTTCTATAATTTCGTCACATAAACGCTGCAATAAATTAGCATAATATTCGTCGTTGATGGTTTTCCTTTCTTAAGATAATTAACAAAAATAAAAACAGTTTGTACATGGGATCATTTTCGCCTTCTTTTGACAGGATTCTCATATTCCAGTCCACTCCTTTGCTTGTTTCTTTGTCTCAGGTGTGAAGTGGTGGATCTATGTCTCATCCGTGGTTATACGTCGACGCAGAAATTCGCCTTTATTGTGGTGCAATATCGCCAAACACTCTACTTGCTTTATTGAAAGCAAACGCGGCACCCATCTTGCGCACAGCCTTCTCATCTTCAAATCTTCGGTCAATATACGATGTATAACACTTATTAAAATGCCTATCATTTCAGGTAGCTCATTCAATACCATTTCAGCCAACGATTATCCAATACCATTTCGTGGATTTTCTTAACCGTGTCTGGGTGGAGACCTCAATTAGTCGACCACTACGGTGTCATAGCTCATACGGTCTCGTTAAAACTCAGCTACCCAATATTTTGCAGTCGTAAACCAAGACTCCTCCACAATAGAAAATAGCTCGGCTTTAATATTGGTTAGACTGAGACGTTTCAAATGGAAATATTGAATTACAAAACGGTGATAATTTTTTTTTCATGTTTACAAATTCACTGAGGTCGTTTACTTTTGATGGTTCAAATAAAAATACTTATCAGCGTGCTGCTTTGAAACTTTAACCATATGTTTTATATTATAGATCCAGAATATTTTTTCCGAAACTATTGGCACCAACTATTGGCACAATACGACAGGTCGTTATATTTGTAAGTCAGTTTTTCTGTCTGAAATTTCAGTAACATTTGATTTTAGTTTTAGAATAGTTGCTCTTACTCTACCTTAAATGTATCGGACTCGTCTTTAACGATTTTTTAGATTTTTTTTAATATGAAATGTGTGAAGGCTAAATAAGAGTTATCACAGTCTACATTTTTGCGTGATCCCCATGTGAGTTTTGCTTCAAGTCTCACTTTCAACCTATGTTTTTTTAAAACTCCTTAAATTACTGATTTAATGGATGCGTAGTTGTTTTCGAAAGTTTTGAAATTCCATCAAATTTATCGTAGAATTCAATTGTTGCTGCTATCCCACCACTGTATTTCGGCTATTCCTCGTTTTCCCCAGTCCGACTCTGACCTGTCTTGAGTATTCATTAGTTCTCAGGAAAAACGTGTTTAATTTGTGACACAACTTGTCGTTAATACCCAAAACCTATCATAGGTTAAATGAGGCTATGCGAAAAGCATCAAGGACTGCCACTTTGGTTGGATGTAACCGAAGATGATACTGCAGTGGTTGGTGGAAAGATTTATCATTAGTGGTTAATCTTCCAGTGAACGACGCATCACGTTTTAGGGGACAGTGAGTGAAAGAAACAGTTACGAAAAATAAAAATATAGAAAAATGTTTCAGAAAATTGGAAAAACAGTTAAAAACTTAATTAAAATTTTTCAACAATGTTTACGCTTTATTTTACTTTCCTATTTTTACTGCGCCAAGCAAGAGAAGCGGGAGATTTAGCGCAATTTCGTATTTTGAAAGCTTTCGATATAGAATTTCCTTGAAATGTTTTGTATTTCAATCCAATTTTTCAATCATTACAATACACAAATTAATAAGACAACGGGAGATGTCACGACACTTGGTGATTGTTGTGGCTCTCCTTACATAGGCTAGAAAAAGTGCTCCTCCGACACTGGCGGAACGCAGTTTATAGTCAATACCTGAAATGGTACATTTAACTATGGCTAAATTGTAACACATCCATTGTTGTATTTGTTTTAGCCTCTGGAAATTGAAATCATAGGGCTTTTGTTTATGCTGCTCATAGTACGTACCACCAGGCGGCCGTATGCAGATAGCAGAACAGATGAAGAGATTCCAAGTGGCCGACCAACCTACCAACTGTGCGCGCATGCGCACCAGCTACGTTAGCTATGATAGCCGTCGTACAACAACCTTCCATACATACATAAAGTGTACACATCAACAATTTTAACAAAAGATGATGAGGAGAGGACGACTTGTGTTGTTGTGTTCCAGAAGAAAAACTACAACAAAACAACAGAAATTCGGTACAACATTGGCTCTTACAACAAATACTGGCGACCATGAAAAACGTGACATTTTTATGTTTCATGCTACGCTAAATCTTTCATATCGAATATATTCGTAACAAACAGACAGACTGATAGATGGATAGATGCTTCAGGGGCAGTGTGTTCAGTTAGGAAATTATCTAAATCCATTACTTTTCCAATAGATGGCTTTAGTAATCTCTACCTCGTGTTGTATGTACTAATGTACTTATACTTAGACACTTTTGTATTTGCTTGACCCAGCAATGTTGAAATTAGTGGCCTTTATGGGACTGGTACTGTAACATTCAATGATGTGCAATTTTGGTTTCGTCGATTTCGTTCCGATAATTTTGATGTGAAAAATGCACATCTGGAAGGCCAATTTTCAAAAATTTCGATAAAATAATGGAAATAGTCATTACTAACATTCTTCACCAACTCCATTTAAGCTTCGTTCCGAATGCCAAAGAGCTAGACAATGCGTAGAAAAACGGTTGGAATCACTTGAATAATGCTGGATACAAAAGTGGAAGAAATTTCAATGATCAAATTTCCATTTTATATAGCTAATAAATATGTAAATACGAGGTTATCCGTTCAGTGGTTTCAAAACCGCCGGTCTGGGAAGGCTGTCAACTGTTAAATACCTGTCATCTGAAATGTTATTTATTTAGTGAAAGATTTGCCATTTACAAATCGTTTAACAACCGAAGAACGCGTAAAAATAGTTAAAACTTACCATAAAAGTGGTGATTTAAAAGTTTGCTTTCAATCGAGCAAACATTTCTTTAGCGATGAAACTCATTTCTCACTCGGTGGTTTAGTCAACAAGCAAAATTGTCGCGTATGGAGCTCGGAGAGTCCAGAAGTGAAAATAAATTGCATCCGGAAAAAGTGACTGTTTGGTGCGCATTATGGTCTGGAAGTGTCATTGGGTTGTATTTTTTCGAAACTGGAGCTGGAGGAACCTCAAAAGTATCCACAGCTGCAACTAATACAGAGGCGGTCATTTAAATGGTATTGTAAATATTTCGTACATAATGGCAACGTCCAAGAATTATAATGAAATAAAAGTTTAATCGAAATCATAGCTTTATGTGTGTTTCATTTTATTTAATTTAATTTATTTATTCAGGATTGAAATTTTAAGCCTTAAGGTCGATTTGATTACATTACAATATTACAACGTATCTTAATTCGTAATTCAATAACAAATGCATTATACAACTTTACAATACTAATGTTAAAAAAAGTTTGTTTATCTTAATACCAGAAAAATATGATTTACAATATGACGATCTACATCACTTATTTGAATTTTTCACTATGTGTGTTTTTCGTCCTAATATACGGAGTTATAACTTTAATTGGAATTTACTTTATTTAAATGGTAAAAATTTATAACTCCATAACTCATTCTTGAAGAAGGAAAAGGGATTAACGGGTTATTCGTCCATGGACTTGAACCAAAATGGAATCAAACTCTATCAAGGAAGGAAAATCTACTTGAGCCTACTAGTCGAATATTTAATTTTTTGAAAGCCAAAGAGAGTTTTTGTCTCTGTAATATTCTCTTCTGTGGATTTTATTCACTCTGGTAAGCAGATGGCAACTGTCTCATTACCTATTGCTTATTAAAGATACCTAACTTTTTGACGTTTCCAAAAATTAACCCATTATCGCCTTACGTTCTATTTCATTCGCAGTCATCATTTCCTTTCTATAATTCCTCTCCCTCTTATTCTAAGTTCAAAATTTGTGCACATTTCAGCCCGATCATCTGCATAATATCAACCATTCACAGCTAGTACGAGCACAACCCAATATTTGCTGGCCGAAAAAGGTTGTTGCGTCTGCGCGTGCGCACTATTTCGTGTGTTGACATTTGCTGCACATGCTGCAGCAAGTTTACATACATTTTTCTGATATTCTGTTTGATGCTGCCAATGTTGCAACGTTTTTAACGAAATGGCCAAAATCCCTGAGACTTGAAATACGAAAAAAAAAAAATTATTTGAGTTATAGAAAATTAAGTTAAAAGTCTCCAATGGGTTGGCCGTATTGAATGCTATTTCATAGGGATGTAAATAGAAAAGTTTAGAGGCAATTAGTGTGTGTGTATGTGTGGGCATTGGCATCGACATGAAATATAATGCATATATAAATTTGTTGGCGGGCCAGCATTCTGCGAATCATTTAAAGAAAAATTCAATTTACTTCTAATGTGTAACACACGATTTGTGATACAAAGAATTACGACGTAGCAAATAGCATACGAATAGCACAATATTACAAGTCTCGAACAGAAAAAAAAGAAAACAATTTAGTGTGGAAAATGCATTTCTCATTCAACACAGTCTCCTATTGCTGAACTTAATGTAAAACAACAAATGATAGGGAAATGAAATTTGGAAATTTTGTTGTTTCCCGATATAGCGCAGGAGAATGTGAGAAGGAGATAAATCTGAGTTACTTGCTAATTAATGTAAAATTTTTCATTAAAGAGCTGAGCTGAAGCAATTTCAAAGTGTGTTGATTATAACGATTTGTAATACCCGGCAGAACATAGGAAATTGAGTATATTCACAATAATTTCTGTGATATCTTCCATATGTCGGTGTATATACGAGTATACCGGTTTGGTCCCAAAACTAGCAGACCTGACGTATAGATGATGCCAGTAGTTTGAAAAAAATTATTTTGGCGTTAAGTGGCAACCTTATAAAACATATCTTTTAAGTTTTGAGACGCCACATTGCTTAGTATATTTTTTGTAGCCACCAGAAGTAAACGATTTCAGTGAATTTGTGAACATGGACAAAATTGGTCATCGCTATACAATTTAATGTTTCCATTTGAAAGATCTCAGTCCAACTAAAATTACAGCCGAGCTAGATTTTGCTCTTGGGGAGTCTGCTCCTTTGTTTACGACTGCAAAAAATTAGGTACCAGAGCTTAAACGAGGCCGCACAAGCTGTCACGACAAATATCGAAGTGGTCGACCAATTGAAATGTTCACACCAGACACGGTTAAGAAAATCCACAAAATGGTATTGGATGAACTTTGGCTGAAATGGTACTGGATGAGCTGAAATGATAGGCATTTCAAAAATTGATATACATAATATATTGATCGAAGATTTGAAGAAGAGAAAGCTATGTGCAAGTTGGGTGTCGCGCTTGCTTTCAATAGAGCGAACGCAGGCCGTGAAGTTGTTTCAGCAGAGAATTTGCCGATGTTTCAACGCAATAAACTCGAATTTTTGCGTCGATTTATAACCATAGATGAGACATGGCTCCATCACTCCAAACCTGAGACAATGGAACAGTCAAAGCTGTCGACTGGAATGGGAAAATCGCGTCTAAAGAAGGCGAGTGCCATCCGCAGGCAAGTTCATGGCGTCTGTTTTTTTTTTTTTGAGATGCGAAGGCGATTGTTTTTACTGATTACTTCAGAAGGGAAAACCCATCAATGGCTAATAGTTTGCTAATTTATAGCAGCGTTTAGGAGATGAAATTATAGAAAAAGCCGCATTTGGAGAAGAAGAAGGTTTTGTTTCAAACAAACAATGCTTCAGTTTACTCATCCACTCATACACAAAATGCCAACCCAATATTTACAGTGTCTCTTTATCTGAATCGCTAATTCTCCAATAAATTGTTGCTTGACCATAAAAGAATTGGAGTATGGTGATTTTTCTATTCCATTAATAATAACAACAAACACTCATCTAAGACCGATACATAAATCGCACATATTTAGTGAAAACATAGTGGGCTAAACACCATTCCAATTCGCCAAGGATTTTTTAGAATCGGAAGGTCGGCGTAAAAGGTAACAAGAACATTTTTAAACACACATTTTTTAAGTGGTTCATCTTAAAGAATGGTTATACCTTTTTTTCGAAGAAATGAAGACGAAAATTTAATACACAGAAGGAAGCGCTCAAAGTACCAATTATCTTTCGATGGGTAGAAACGTTAATGTCGTAAATCTCTATGGAACTATTTTAAACATTGTCCAATATTTTACTAAGCCGTAGGCCGAGAATGTGAGTGGTTTATATCTTCCAACCCATTCCGGTTCCATCCGTATAAATTTATCGACCATGCGAGTTCAATATTTTTCCTGCATATCCTAATTCTTTGACAGCTCCTAACCTGAATTAATGAATTTGGCACTCAGCATGCGTTTGATTATCTTAGTTCTGGGAATGAATATAAATTACATTATTCAGCCCTTTCTGATCCCTCCCATGCAAATATCTGATTTGACCGATATGTTTTTAGGTTTACCCATGTATGATTCGCCAAGAACGGGTTCAATCTGACATACATTTACCTCATTTATATATTATTTATATACTAAGAGTTTGCGAAAATGGGGTATAAGAATAATTATGGGAACTTCTGATACCTCTCACGAAAACTGGTCGGTTTTCCAATAGCTAATACTGGCCCTGTGGTCTCTAGCCAGTATACTGCCGTAACCCTGATTTTTGTCGATTATACTGATTTCTAATGTTGGGCAAAATAGAGGCAAATTGGCTTCATATATTTTAAGCAACTGTACTGAATGCTGCTAAATTTATTACACAATAATTTAGGTTACACATCATGCCGGCGATATACAGTACAGAAATTTCAGGCGAATTAACCTACATATACCGTCACCCATCGTCCTTTTGCGTTGGTGCAAATGTGTAAGAGGCTCCATAAGGGTGTATTATAACGTTAAGTTTTCATCGAAAAATATTTTGAATCTATTCTGAAGTCCTCCGTTTGGTACATGTAAGGAACATACATCAGTCAAATTGTATGTGTGGAACCCTAAGGGGCATGCCAGTGCAACATATAATTTCTTTCGATAAAGTATTTTCGAATTTCGATAATTTGACTTCACTTTGTATAGAATATTGATTTTTAGAACCTAGCTTACCACATGCATGATAATGCCAAATTTGACTGAATTCAGTACAATTGATTGAAAGACTCCGAGGTAAGAACAGTTATATTGGTTAAATAAATCATTTATATGGTAGATACCAGAATGATCGTGGTTACTTGATAGATTTTTCTTCAGTTTAATGGAAAGTTATTAAGATACATAAAAAAACAAATACTCAATTGAGACCTACATTCCGAATGTCACAGATTGAGAAACATTTACAAGACTTATCGATTAGTCCACTACTCCAAACGTTCGTCAGATGCAACGAGGTGACCACCGCTCAAATAATGGTAGATGGCTAAGGAGTTGAACCTGGGATCATGCAAACGGTGGTCGCGTATACTAACCATTACGCCACGGTCGGTCGCTATAAAGCAACATAATAGACAAAAACTTAGACTGCTGTGTCTTTAGACTACTGCATACTAAATGGAAATTTGAAGAGAAATGATAAAATTTCGAAAAAGCGGTTAATTTATATAGGAGCTGTCAGAAAGGAAGATAAAATGCTTTCTGTTTTTATTCCGAGACTCTACTTTGTCAACCGCCCAACTTATACCATATTTAACTGAATTTAGTGCATAAAAGTGTATAAAGGGTATGAACGCAAAAATATGTGTCTTAGATCTGTTTATCATTTGCATGGGAGCTACCAGAAAGACATGAATAATTGACTGATTGTTTCAAATTCTACCAACCATTATAAACCAACACAATGGAGGATAATTTAGGTTACTTCAAACTATTAATTTAATTTAATTTCGGAAAATACTCAGCCACTATCAGAATACTAGAGATAACAGGAACTTAAAACACGTTCTTCTGTGTATTATATGTAAACTAGCCGACCCGGCAAACGTTGCTTTGCCTTCAAATTTCATTTTTATTGGAAATGTTTCATGCCAATCGGTGTATTATTATAAGAAACGCCTATATTTGCAGAAGAACTTAAAATATGTTTACTCAACTGAAATACAAAATTCTGTTTAAATACCGTTCGCAGGAGCAGAAATAATTGCTTTTTAATTTGTGGTTTGTATAGGAGGTACCACTCCCCATTGTCCAATCCCGCCCATTTTTGCAGCAGCACTTAAGATATGTACACCAAACCTACGCACCAAATTTTGTTCAAATACCGTAAACAGGAGCAGAAATATTGGATATTTAATTTATGGTTTGTATGGGAGATACCACGCCCCATTGTCTAATCCCGCCCATATTTGCAGTAGCACTTAAGATATGTACACCAAACCTACGCACCAAATTTTGTTCAAATACCATAAGCAGGAGCAAAATTAATTAATTTTTATTTTTTGTTTGTATGGGAGGTACCACGCCCCTTGTCCAATTGGACCGAATTGTAAATCTAAACCATCCCGGGCACCACCCAGACGCATATGCAAAAATTTATGCAAAGCGGTCCAGCCGTTTAGGAGGAGTTCACTGACAACGCCCGTACAGTAGAATTATATATGTACAGGGTTGCCCATATTCGACGGACCCATCTGGCAACGCCATAACTTTTGACAGAGATGTCAGATCCCTTAATGACATACCGCGTTTGAAGCGTCAGTCCAAGCAGATTTTAACCATGGAACAATACACGCCACGCGAGCGCTCTGAAATAGTTGAAATTTACATTCAACAGAAGAAGTCAATTGTGAAAACTCAACGTGCTTTTAAAATATTAAAAAATGTGAGAAGTGCGCCTTCTAAGAACACCATTAAGCGTTTATACGAAAAATTTTCGACTGGTGAGGCTCTTTCTAATCCGAAGAGGCCAAATAAAAGTCGACCAAGGCGATCGGCCGAGAATATCGCTGCCGTACGAGCCAGTGTTGAGAGGTCCCCAAGAACATCCCAAAAACGCCGTTCTTAGCAGTTGGGCATGGCTCGGTCCACTTTACAACGGATTATTCGCGTTGATTTGCATTTGTTCCCGTACAAAATTCAATTGACGCAAAGATTGTTGCCTGCGGACAAGCCTCGTCGATTGGAATGGGCCCAACGGGTCATCGAAATGGCCGATGATGACGAGCAATTTTGGAACAAAATTATCATGTCCGATGAAGCCCATTTCACATTGAATGGGACCGTAAATAAGCAAAATTGCCGTATTTACGCCACTGAAAATCCTCAGGAGACTCAAGAATTGCCTCTTCATGACGAAAAAGTCACAGTTTGGTGCGGCGTTAGTGCGAAAACGGTCATTGGGCCGTTTTTCTTCCAAAACGAAAATGGCCATGCTGTTACCATCAACCAGGAGCGTTATCGCGACATGATGACCAATTTTGTGATGCCAATTATTCGTCGAAAGCGTATGAGGCAGTTCTGGTTTCAACAAGACGGCGCTCCACCGCACACAAGTCGCATAACAATCGATTTTCTGAAGAATTTGTTTCCGGGCCGTTTGATGTCGAAAAGTGGTGATTTGGACTGGCCACCGCGTTCGCCCGATTTGACGCCCGCTGACTTCTTCGTGTGGGGACATTTGAAGTCAAAGGTTTACGTTAACAAGCCAAGGACCGTAGAAGAGCTCAAGGACAACATTCGTGAAGAAATAGCCGCTATATGGAAAATGCTGCAAAAAGGGCACAATACGCCATCAACGCTAGAGGCGGCCATTTGAGAGATATCATATTCAAAAATTGATGTAAACAAATCTACTTGGAACAAATTAAATGAATAAGATTGCCAACCGCCAAATTTTTATTTTTTTCTTTGATTTTTTTTTAAAAAAACATGGGTCCGTCGAATATGGGCAACCCTGTATGTATATAAAGATTGAAATGTTCAAACATACATACATTTTTAATTTGAGTAAAATCGGAGGGAAAAAATTTATTTTCGAAACGCCGCCTACTGGATTTAAACATATACAAAATGTTAAAATTATGGAACATACATACATTTTTAATTTGGGTAAAATCGGACCATAAATATAAATTTTCGAAATAAGTCCACCTCAGCGCCACCTACCGGGTTCATTTATACACAAACAAATTTCTCATGATCAAAGAAACACACATTCTGAATTTCAGTTAAATTGGTTCATTAATATAAATTTTTGAAATAAGTCTACCCCAGCGCCACCTACCGGCCCCAAACTTCATTAAAACCTAATTGGGCACCAACCGACCCTATGGTGTGAATATGGCTGCTGTAGCTGTAATCGTTAAGATCTGATGGTCGGACAAACATATGCACGAACATTTTTATATATTAAAATTTGGGCCGTATCAATAAATATATAACTTCATCCCTTGGACCATTTAACAAATATTAAACCATTCAACATATGAACCATTCAACATATATTTTGTCATCATTTTTGCCATTAAAAGCAGTAGTCTAAATACTGTATAATCGACGCAAAATTACTAATTAAGTCGTTTAGCCGAAAATGTAGTTTTGAAAAACCTGTCGCCTACTGACTGATGAAAGAACAGGCTAAACGCTGTTCTGTCATGGTTTCGAACTCATGATTTAGCTAATAGAAAATTGTAGTCATTTTGCAAATTAACCAGTAAACCTAATATCGGCGTCTTTCAAGGACCTGAATCTAATAATTTAAACATTCTTATTTACACTTTGAATTTGTCATTTATTGCATTTTGTCCAATCAAATGTTATGTTACAATAATTTTATTTAAATATTCACAGATATGTTTCATGTTTTCCTTTTTTGTTTTCTTTTTGTTTATAATTATTGATGAAAATTAATGAGTTGAATTTTGTGATTCTTCATTATTTTAAATATTAAATACGAAATTGACTCTTTGATGTTATTTAGTTTCTTTTTCTTAACGTTATCAAGTGCATCATATAGAGTTACCCTAACTTTTGCCTGACAGTGTTCGTTAACACAATAAATCTGATGTTTAACTAAATCGGTTTCTGTTTTTTTTTGCTTTTTCCTTTTTATCACTAGAACCTCAGATTAATAATGTACAAATTTACAATATCTTGACATAACTGGTTCCCGCTATGAGGTTTTTTGTTCTGATTTTGTTTTGATGTAATTAATTAGCTTATCTAGATTTATTCCTTCTTGGCGGCGGCTGGCTTGTCCTTAGCCACTTCAGGGTATTCCAATTTTACACCAGGTTCACAGGTGAAGGTGGGGCAGCAGTATGGGAAGGGGGCTGTTTTGTTGGTCTTCTCTGTGTCCAATTTGCATTTATCGTTGGCCAATGGCAGGGGTCCACAATCTTCAACCAATTCCAATAATCTGTATTGTGAAAGATACAGAGAATTTTTTTTAGCATTTGCATGGTAAAGTTATGGTTAGACATGAAACTTACTTGGTAGGCTCTTCCTCACTTTGGACGCAAGTTGAACGACCACAGAATGGGGTCAATTCCCATGTTTTGCCGACTTCAACTGTAGCACAACGGGTTGAGGCGAAGCACATGCCAGGGAAATCTGTAAGATAATGGAAAGTGCGCAAGTCGAGATTAGAATTTGTATGGAATGTAAGGAAAATAGGGAGTAGTGTTGTGATAAAATTGAGACCTCTTCTAGAATCTTATTGTAGGATATCATAGTTTCTTTAAGACTTTAAAATCATAAAATTGAATTGGGTAAGAAACGAGCAGTTATAATGGCTAAGTTTGTACGAAGTTTGTATGTCGAAGTGCCAACTTACCCTTAAGATACAAGCAAAGATATTGGAGACAGAAAATGTTACAAAATGTCGGAAGTGTAAATAACAGAGAATAGGTCAGAAGTAAATATAAGTCCAATCTTAAAAGTAAACCCAAAAAGTTTTTCTTAAAAATAAAGTGCTCTTATGCAGCTGCATATGGCAAGAAATTACTACAGAAATTTCAATCATACATACAGCTTTACAAATGTATGACGACTTCTAGAAAGGACGTGCAAACATCCTGAATTAACACACAATAAATAAAACAAAACTATATCTTTATGAAGTCCTCTGCTTAGAAATTATAGGTAAGACACCGACTTTCATCCAATCAGTCAATTTATGTGCATTGTACCCTAAATGGCACGACAATAAGCTCTATTTTCACAGTTCAAGCATAATAAGTAAGGTATAACTATAACATTCTGAAGTTCTTCGCATAGAAATTATAGGAAAGACACTGATTTCTACTCTAAATAGTATGTCAATGCATTGTATTTCCATTCGCCAAACTAACTTTACTTTATGACTAATCAGTGCTAAATTCTATAGCATTCCAGGCAATTGAATGAAAGTCACGAATCTAGAAATATATTGGTTAAATTAGACAATTTGTGTGGGAGTTACTAGAAAGGACATGATTATCTGACTGATTTTTTAAATTTTACCTTTATTTTGAATTCACTTTGTAGTAATACTGGTAATACTGTAGTCTACAGGGGAAAATTAAATTTCGAAAAATCTGACAATTTCCACGGAAGACAATGGAAGAGTTGTCGTCATGCTTTTCATTTTTATTCGTAGAACTTGACACATTAAACGCACAATGTGGTTACATTTAAGCACCATCCCTACCGCTTAAAATATTGTGAACCTAATAATACGTGGATTAAAGCGAATATTTGTGTGAGACATTCCAGAAGGGACATGGCGATTTGGTTGGTTTTTTTTTAAATTCTGAATATCACTTCAAAGGTTAAAGACATTTGAATGGAACGTTTGCAAACGAGGCAGGGTCATTCAGTTGATTTTTTTTTTCAAATTCTGATAAGCACTTTAAACTGACACTGCAAACTGTGGGTTAGAAGCTGCGGATAAAGTAATTAATTTTCTAATAACCACCGCTTAAAAGATGTGAACCTAAAAATATAAAGGTTAAAGAGATCATTTGTATAGGGCGTTTGCGAAAGGGGCACGGTTATTCAGTTGCTTCTTTTTCAAATTCTGATAAGCACTTTAAACTGACACCGCAGATAATGGTTTAGAAGATGCGGAAAAAATATTTAACCTCCAAAAAACGGTTTATTTTTGTGGAAAGTACATAATGGGTTAGTCGACACATCCCAATTACTTGTTCTATCCTTACATATCGGCCATAAAGTATGGCCCTCTGTTCTCTATTACGACCTGAAAAGTTGTAAGATGTTTTATTAAGGTTTACAATAATTATCGCGCCTATCAGCCAGCCAACCAGGCGGATGTCACTCCACAGACTTATAAAGTCATGAAATGCGTTTGCTCAAAGAATTACGTTGAACGTTTCCATCTCAGTATCACATTTTTTGGCGTATCAAACGATATAAAGAATAATTGGGGGACTCTTCCTAGAAATCATCTCTAAAACTGTCAAAGTAGATCTAAATCTTACACATGCCAAAAATCTGTGGTGGAAGTTTACACAAAATGTTTAAAAAATGAAGGAGATTGATTTTGAGATATGTGCATATCTCCAGTTTGACTTTTTTTTGAAAAGTCGTGTAAAACACTAATTCCCTGATACCTTCACAAAATTTTCAGTTTTTGCCCATGGACAAGTTTGTCAATAATGTTTACAGAGTGTGGAGAAGTGCATTCATTACGAGTCTAGTGTATCCATTTTAAAAACGTTATAATTTCCGTTATACCTTGTCTAGTGTCCGAAATACACTGTAATGAAATGAAATATAGTACAGTTCTTGAGATTTATTTTGAATCCTCTTTTATAAACAGAGATATTCTGATAAAACAAAACCTTTTAATTACAAAGCTACAATAATTTCCTATGCGATGGTTTCAAATCTGGAGATATATTGAGAACATCTTGATGATTTGTTTCACAGCCGCACTATAGAAATGGAAAATATTAAGCTAACAGAACAGAATATATAATAAAAATAATTCTATGGTAAATCATAATCTTTAATACATTCGGATTCGTTTATATGACATCAGATGATGGGAAGAATAATAATGACTTCAACATACTGCCCGTAGTAATTTTGTTCATCGTAGATTTAAGTTGAAGTCAAACGTTTAATTAAGAGCATTCTAGAAGCGGCATTTATTTAATAAATTGTGCAAAAACCCAGTGCTATTCGCACTAATACAGTTCTGCTGCTAATTGGTATAGTAATTCGGAACGTAACTTGTTAATTATAGTCAACAAATATTTGCATAAATTATTATTGCCGTGATATGCTCCGGGTTGTTTTTTACAATGGTAACAATCAGTCGCGCCTCAAAAGAGTGTAATTTGGTTTATTAAGCTGTTGATACCAAAGTTAAGTTTGTTGTTATGACCAACATTATATGTGGCATTGATTTAAAGCTAATGTTTTCATTCAACTTTGTATGGATCTGTTCGAAATTACTTTCTGACTCGACCTTGTTATACTCGCCCGATTATTTTCAATAGAATTTAATTAAGGTTTTCGTCCATAATTTGGTTGATGTGATGCCAAAAATATTGAAAATAATTCATACTCTTTGTACATCTATGAACGAACGCACTGTCTTGGCTTTTATTTATCGCTTACAATTGCGATATATTTTAATCGGCATTTTATACAACCTGACTGGCATAAAATCATATACTAGCAAAACAAAGTAACGTACTAGAAACTTAGTTATTAGGTTGTTAACTCCAACTGAATTGGTAAATCGCAAATGCTTGATATTCCATCACGACAATGCTAGGTCTCGCCCACTTTTGTAGACTCGTCAAAAAATATTAGAGTTTGGATGTGACGTTTTGTTACATCCAATCTTTTAATTTTGATTAGTCACCTTCGATTTTCATTTATTCTGAAGTCTGCCAAATTTTTTGAAATGAAAAATGTTCAATTCAAATATGATGATGTGAAAACCAAGTTGTTTTGGTGTTTTTCTGAAAAGGATCAATCATTTTTCCAATGTGCAATTAACAACTTGTCTGAAAGATGGCAGAAGATTGTCGATTAATGTCTGTCATTTGAAAAACTTTTGAAATTTAATTTGGAAAAAAACACCGAAATTGCTTTCTTACCCAATGCAATGACGTATTTTTAAGCTGGAATATAACATTTGTTCGTATTATAGGGTGGCGCACGAATCGTGCTACTGTCAACTGTCAAGGGAGACAATTATTTAAAGATATTGAATGAGTTTTTTACCCAGAACTGCGCCGAAGGCGTCTCCGTTTCACAAGCATTTGGTTCCAGCAAGATGCTGAAACTGCACGCAAAGCCAGACCGGTTATGGCGGAGTTGCAACCAAAATTCTTAAACAAATTAATGTTCAGAAACTCCACTTTCCGTTGGACTATAAAGCGAAACCAAGGAGTTTGACTAAATTGAAAGCTGCCCATTAAAATAATAATTGTGGCTATCCCGACATCAACCCTTCAGGTCGCAATGAATAATTGCCTGATCAAGTGTCGCACATGAGTAAATGAGCAGGGAGGTCATTTACGGCTATCATCTTTAAAACCAATTAGTTATATAAAATAAAATTAAAAAAAATTATTTGAATTATTGTAGCACAATTTGTACGCGACCCTGTACCATTATATAGTGCTTTTTATATCGAAATGGACAAATTGGATTCAGACTGTTTTATGCAATTTACGAGTTATGCAAGTTGCGAGTAGCACCATGAGTGAAGTATGGACTTATCACCAGTGCTGTTCTTGTAAATGCTGGAGTTACTCTAAGGGACTGATTCCTCTCAACCTGTGTTCGATAATGTTGCGGCCATTGTGCCGTTCCATTGCCAGTAAAGTGGGCATATCAAAAATACACTCTTATTGCAATGCATTACTCAAAGAGTTCATCTGTGTGTGTGTACCACAAGGAATAAATGATAAAATTGTAAAACAAAATTCTGAAAAAATCATATTTTTCTATAGGAGGGTTTAGTTTTTGTATAGACAAATTTTTCACTATCACGCCGGCTTTCCCCAATTTCGAAAAAACTGAAAGTGAAAATGGGTATTAGCTGCTTTTATGTCGTTATACTTTCAGCCTCATAGACCTATATATGGTGCTTTCAATATACGTGCGTATATTAAGACGAACATGCTTAGATCGACACAGATCTATACAACGATCAGGAATACGTACGAGTATATTTCTTTGGGTCTCAGATGATTATAACTACACATGGCAGAGGGCAAAACAAACCAAATTTGTGGTTGTTGGTTCAAAATGTGTGACATAATCAAAAAACGAACTTAGATACCGAATTAATTCGACACTCCTGAAGCGTAAAACAAAAATACTCCAAAAAAAAAAAAAAAAAACTCTAAATATTCACTGCTTCAATGACGGTAGAAAAACTTGGTAATGTTTTTATAACCATTTATTTTATGCCTGATTCGCAGAAGTTTAATAATTCTAACAGAAATTAAACATTTGTACACAACTAAGCTTTGTTTATGTACATAAATTTGTCGCTAGAATGGTATCAGATTTAACAAAGAGCTAATTATACTCACAGCAAAAAAAAAAAAAAAAAAAAAATTATAGGCAAACATAAACTTTTAGTATAATTTAAAATTTCCATAGACAGTTTCGGGTTGTCCACAATTTCCAAAACGGAAGCCTACAATAGATTTAAATTTTATTTTGATTATTTTCTTTTGCGTTTCATTGTGCAATGTTTGACAAGAACTAGATGAACTACTACGGCACTTTTGGCACCGCACTCTGAGTTCTTCCGATTAGAAGTTATAGAATAACTGTGGATTTTTGTTATATCGACAATTTTTGTGTGATGTGTCATAATGGGCGTGACAATGTAAGCCATTTGCATTTGCATTATAAATTGTTCAGAATTTTGTGCAATTGAGTGAAAAGTATAAATGTAGGAATATGTGGATTAAATTAGGTTATTTCTGGGGGAGGTACCAGAAAACATGAGAATGGTAATCAGGTCGATTTAGTCAAACCTTACGAGGCGATACTTCAAACTTTATAACGTAATACAAATGAGAAAAACTTAAGTTGCTTTAGACTAAGAATTTGGGGTTAAGGAGAAGATGAAATTTCAATAAATACGCGAAATTGTATGGGAGATAATAGAAGGTACGTGGTTAATTGATTACTACTTTACTACTTACTTTTTCTTACAGAGAATAGTAAGCCAGTATATTAACCACGAATCTAGGGCACTAGAGACTATCGATTAGAAGTCGCAGCGAACCGTTTGAATTTCGGAAAATCGGCCAATTTGTATGGAAGACCACAGAAGTTTTATGGCAACGGCCATTCTTATACACTGGTTTCAAAACCGCCGGTCTAGCAATGCTGTCAGCTGTTATACACCTGTCATCTGAAGCGTTATTTATTTAGTGAAAGGTTTGCCATTAACGAATATGGATCGTTTCACAATCGAAAAATGTGTACAAATAGTTAAAACTTTTTACAAAATTGGTGATTCAAACATGATCACTTTTCGTGCATTACAGATTGATTGTGGTCGTCGTAATCGACTTACTGTTCAAGGAATTGGTAAAATTACAAAGACACTTGAAAGCGTTACAGATGTTAGTAAATGTGTGGCGGATAATCCGATAATCCGATTCCAGGACGTTCTCAGCATTGGCTCTATCGTACGGCTCATTATTGTGCATTTTGCATTTGGATTTGCTCCACCATCCATAGTGCTTACGTCAAAATTAAAGCTGGCTGGCCATTCACAACGCCGTAGATATTCTGATTGGATGATAAAGCAAAAAGCTTTCAATGCTGATTTTTCGAATAAAATTTTCTTTAACGATGAAGTTCATTTCTCTCTCGGTGGTTACGTCAACAAGCAAAATTGTCACATATGGGGCTCAGAGAACCCAGAAGTGATTGTAGAAAAGCCACTGCATCCGGAAAAAGTGACTGTTTGGTGTGTATTATGGTCTGGAATTATGATTGACCGTATTTTTTTGAAAATGACGCTGGAAGAACCTCTAAAGGATCCATTGCTGCAACTATCCAGAGGCGGATATTTAAATGACATCGTATGTCGTACATAATGGCAAAGTCCGAGCATTATAATGAAATAAAAGTTTTATCGAAATCATAGCTTTATATGCATTTCATTTAGCTGTTCTTTAAAAACCGAAAAGTGTATACCTTACTTTGGCAAAGGGTCTGCTTGTGACGAATACGGCTAACTTATGAACAAATGCAATGGATAACGATTTGGAATGTGGAGTTGCAGAAGAAATACTGAATCTCTGGAATTCGATTCGGTGGGTCGATATAGCTCATTCACAATCCAATCCAAATTTGTACGCTTCCTTCTGGGTGTTATTATTTTGGCCATACGATATACATCTTCGTTTATGCAACAATGGCATCAAACAGGATAAAAAAGGTTAAAATATGTCATTTTGTGATAACTTTTCAATTTCATAAACCGACAACTTACGAGTATTTATATTTTGCAATAAACAGCACGATAAATTTCAAAGGCAGGTGCTTTGATTTTTTGTAAATATAATATTAAGCATTTAGATGTGGAGTTTGACCTATTTTGAATGGCTTCATATTTTAATATTCTTTGATATTTAAAACAAATTGATATTCTACGCTTTGGTGATTTCCCCCTGAATCAGATTATTTCTCTCGAAATCCGTGTGGTTTATTATTCACACATGTTATTACTATGTAAATTAAAGAAAAAAAGTTGGCTGATATACATATAATTATAATTTTAATAAACCCTCTCTTCGGAATACCAAGATAATTTGCAATGGTCAAGTATGAGATCCAATGATCGTGCTTTGTTAAATAATACTAATATTAAACCTGATTTTTTAGTAATATACTCGTATACAGATATTAAGTCATTTTCATTCATACAACCCTCCTGTTCAATGTATTTTAGGAGTCCAAAGCTCACATATACTCGTACCTGAGAAGGAGCTGCTATAAGCAAACCGGCATTTACTTTTCACAATTGAGTCGTTGGCATCTGGAGCGAATTGCTTGCTGATTTATTGGCATACTTTCGCTTTTAATTGTACAAACGTACAAACATACGATAACACTGTGACCCTGGCGTTAACTTTCTGGTTGACTTCAGATCACATTTAGTGAAAGCAAATAATTTATATCCACATCAGTATGTTTAATTGTGTGAATTAATCTGAATACTTGAATAAAAATGTTAAGAGACAGTTTTTTTTTATAAATGTGATGTTAAGTAAGAAAATGCATTTTGTGGGGTTTGCGGTTACAGATTGAGAGAGAATCGCATTAATGAAATATTGCAGTATTGAAAAATTAAGATGTTATAATATTGAAATGGTGAAATTTCGAAATATTGAAATTTTGAAAAATGGATATATTGAGAAAGGTATTATTGAATTGCAAAAGAATTTATATAACGATATTGACAAAATACGATACTTTGACCTTTGGCTGTGGGGTTCAAAATCATTTATTTTAAATTTTAATGCAGCCTTGCTTGTAGAAATTTTAGATTGTCTCGCTAAGATGGTATTCTAGCTGTTTGGAGTTAAAAAGAGTGGAAGGGCGCAAAGTTGGACATTTTATGGTAAGTGGACGTCTTAAAAAACGGCTTCTATCTATAAAAAATATATCAAAATATTTTCCACAGGGAAATCGAATTTTATTGGTGTTGCAAATATTACATTCATTCAAAGAGCTAATGGTAAAAATTTTAGAAAATTTTGGAATTTTTCTTCATTACACTGAAGGCTTTATTTAGTCATAATGATTCAATTTAGATCAAATATGTACCATTTCCTTCGACAACTTGTCCTTGTCATTATGACTTGTTGCCATTACGGCTCACTCATAGAAATCCTCATCCTTATATGATAATAAACAGCAACAGCAAATTTTCGCATTAACATAATCGAATTTTCCACCGGCATAATCATTCGCCATAGACAGGAATAGGTGATAATCACTAAAATGGATGCAAAATAACTAACCAACCAAGCTTCTCGAGTTTCTGTCGAATCATCATCGATGTGTGTGGCACACCAATCCTTTCCCATTGCCCAAAGCTGGTCACTTCTGGGCTAGTAGTGATTGCGTCATAGTATATGATTCCCTGCTACACAGCAAAATCTTCCCGACTGTTAATAGTGCCTTGGTTATTGTTTCCACCGGCTTACCGCGATTTCACCAGTATTGATTTCGCTCGATATAGTCGAAAGTAATGAATTTTTCATTGACAATCAACATTAACTTTAGAAATTAATCGATTTTCAGCGAAACATAGGTGGAAATTCAGCCCATGTGGTTTTCTTTTTAACTCAAGCGGCACTCAGACATCCAACTCCTTTTTGTATCTAGCGATGTTCAAGTAGTTCAAAATGGTTATTTGTGCAATATTTAGCTCCTAAACAATCGAATCAGTGCTGATATGAAGGACAGACTTGACGATTCCCATTATTCTATTGACATTTTCAGAAATCGGTTCTCCAGAACGTGGTGTATTTTTGGCATTAAAATTACCGAAAGCGAATGCGGAGTTTATTCTTACCAGGACAATTTTGCTCAGTTTTAGAGCTAACATGTTTATGGTAAGAAAATGCTCTTATACCAAATTTCCCACCTAACTCAAGTGGTGCGACATCTATCGTGCTTTAAACACACTGTCGGAAGTTTGACAAAGATTTTTACGTTGATCAGGAATGTGCACAATTTATGGATCTCAAATGGCTATTTATAGGTGGAGGGAATAGATATATAAAGTTATTTCAAATCCAATACTTGTTGGAAGCGTCAAATAACTGCATGTAGTAAGATTATCTGAAAAATATATTACGTCTCTCTAGAGACTAAGGTTATAGTTTTTGAGATATCATGCAACTAAATTTCTAAAATGCATAAATGGATTTCGTTCGGCACTCACAAGTCAGTCCAATTTTGAGGATAAAATTTAAAAATAAAATAAGTATAAGTTTTTATTTCGTTCATTAGCGATAAAGGATGTCTGTAAAAAAAATTATCTACTGAATATTTAAATGTTGCTAGGTTGAAATACTGAAAAATTTAAAAACTGATAAAATGGACACTGAAATTTTGAAATTTGGAAATGTTGAAATATTAAGGAAATATCAATTGAAACGTTGAAATAATAAATATATTAATTGTAAATATATACATATTAATTGTAAAAATACTGTAAAATTGAAATAAAAAGACAAATTTGTATAAAAATATGGAGCTAGTTTGGCACTCACAAGTCACCCTAATGTCGAAGATAAAATTTAAAAAGAAAATAATTTTAAGTTTTTATTCCGTTGTTGGAGGATAAAATTTAAAAATAAAATAAGTATAAGTTTTTATTTCGCTTATTGTCTGTAAAAAAATCATCTACTGAATATTGAAATGTCATATTGAAATATTGAAAAATTTAAAAACTGAAGTATTGAATAAATGAACACTGAAATCTTGAAATCTCGAAATGTTGAAATATGAGGGAAATATAAATTAAAACGTTGAAATGTTTAATAATGAATTGTACAAATATTGCAACATTGAACAAGAAAAGAAAGCTTGTGCAGAAATATGGAGCTGGTATGGCACTCACAAGTCACCCTAATTTCGAGGATAAAATTTAGAAAGAAGATAAGTATAAATTTTCGTTTCACTAAAAAAAATTTATTATCTACCGAATATTGAAATGTCATTGAAATATTGAAAAATGTAAAAACTGAAGTATTGAACTAATGAGCACTGAAATCTTGAAATTTCGAAATGTTGAAATATGAAAGAAATATAAATTAAAACGTTGAAACGCTAAATACTAGCTTGTAATAATATTGAACAAAAAAAAAAAAAAAAAAAAAAAAAAGATTGTATAGATATGGAGCTGGTACGGCACTCACATGTCACCCTAATTTCGAGGATAAAATTTAGAAAGAAAATAAGTATAAACTTTTATTTCGTTTGTTGTCGTAAAAATACGTATATGTCTCTAAAAAAGTATTGAAATATTGATAAAATTTGAAAACTGAAGTACTGTACTAATGAACACTTAAATCGTGAAATTTTGAAATGTTGAAATATGAAGGAAATATAAATTAAAACTTTGAAATGTTAAATAATGAATTGTAAAAATATTGCAATATTGAAATAAAAAAATTTTTGGAATATAGAAAATTGTCGAAATACTGATAGTTTGCAAAGTTATGATATCAAAATTTAAAGTATTGATATGTTGAAATATTGAAAATGCCGAAATTTTGTAATGTCAAAATATTGAAATTGCAATATATCAAATTGTTGACACATGTTGCTAATGGGGAATGTGGTAACAGTTGCCTGGCCGTTTTTTCTTCTCGAATATTCACAAGTTTTAACATTGCCAACTGGTACAACTGCGGACTTTTATGGTGTCTTTGCAATTTTTTCACAATTGTTGCAGATTACATAAATCCTATGCTCGTTGCAAACATATTTGTGGCAGTCCCCCCACACACATAAGTATAGTTAAAATGGGAACTGGCTGTGGCAAGAACCGGTTTCGCCTAAACACCACTGTCGTATGATTTAGTGCAATTATTTGCTGGGTATTATGAATACATATTTTTTAGGTTTTATTTTTTTCTTTCTGCATTCGATTATTATAATTAGGTCACGAAATTTTTTGTCTTGAAAAGTTTGAAACACAAATTGAAAAAAATGTTTTTTTTTCACAAAATTTCCATAAGTTAAATATCTGATAGTCAATTTAACCGGCCGGTCAAAAAAATACCAGTTTTGTTCAAATATTTGCAATGGGTGGTTCCCATAGAGGTGCGGCCGTTGCATTTTGGCTTCAAACACAAAGCAGATTTAAGATTAATGATCTTTTTTTCATCATACAATTGCCAAGAGGTTTGTAGACTTCACAAGTCATGGTGGTTTATATGGAAAACTTGTTTCAGATATTACTTTTCACTTTTCAGCATCTAACATTTGGCACTATCATGTTCCCATATTTGTCAGGAAGAGGCCGGTCCGCAGAAGTATCCGTATGTATAATTATGACTAGGGAGCATCAATGCCGGCTCCTGCTGATTTATTACTCATTCAAGTCAGGTTACCTACCTCTGAGCACATCGGCTGGTATAAGACGTTTGTAGACTTTTAAGGATCCCTCGCTAGCAGCAGCATCGCTTTCTTTGCTTTCTGGGGCGGCATAGACGCAGGCTACGACCAAGATTGCGGCGAATGTATTGAGCAAGAATTTCATTTTGGAAAATTTGTGTGTTTTTATATTGGGGTTTTTTGAATTTTAATTAAAAAAGTTTCGTTGCAAATTTTTTTTTATTTTTTATTTTTTTGAATTGCAGATACACGCTTTTAGCCTCTAGACGGAAATGTTTGATGTTTTTATTATCGTTTGTATGTTTGTAAGTATTTGAAGTACAAATAAACGAACCCACGAACCGTTGCAAGCGAAAGTGAGCACTGAATTAAATTTCAAAATTGTTCAAACACTCGTATTTATATGTGCGGACCAAACGTCAACTTTCCAAAAAGACAAGTTGTGCTCTGGCTTGGTTGTTGGTGGTTTTTTTTTTCATATGGTTTTTGTTTTCAGTTTTGATTTTGGTTTTTTTTGTTGTTAAACAAATGGTTACGCCACTGTAAATGTTAAACAAGTCAACGCGTTATGGGGCGGTACGTAACGACATGCGTGCACCCTCACCCACGACAGGGTGAGCGCCTGCGCGCCCTAGCATTTGATAAAATACCAAATAAAAAGAGTTTTTACAGAGATTCAAATGCTGTCGTTTACACAACGCAACGTAGTTTTTCCTCTTGTTAGCCATATGAGATTAAATTTTTGTAACTCATTAACGGTGGTCTTTAAATAGGAAAAAGTTCTTCTTTTATTTTCCAATTCTTTTATTTATCCAATAAACCTATAATTTTCTAGAGTTTGCAAGGCTATATCTGTTTTGATGCGATACTAATTATAAATATAAAAAATAAATGTAAATATTATATATAGTTATAAATAAATATAAATATATAACTAAGTTTAGTACGATTTTAAAAACTTTACACGTTTTACATATCTTCACTAGTTTTCGAGATACTCTGCGACGAAGTTAAAAATTATAATATTTAACATAACATTCACCCGAAGGGAAAAGACATTCAGTTCGAAAGGAGCACTGAATAATTTCAATTTGGCCACTCTGATTGTTATTCATGTGGAAGTAAGAAGAAATTGATCAATTTCAGATTTTCTTCAGCACCTCATCGGGTTAGGTACTCTGTGGTGAAGCCATCGAACATCCGTCTGATGCTGTCTAGTTGTGTAATCTGAAGGACTACCACAATTGATGCTTCTTAGACAACTTAACTTTTTTATACTAGTCCAAGTACAAGGATCAGATCCAGAGGCCTAATAAGTTACACGACTAAACGTCCAAATGTTGGCGATTGTTCGCCTGCGTTATGCCATGATTCAATGATATAAGCCTGCCATGTCCGAATTGTTTATGGAAAGGAGTCTCCGTCCATTTGGCAAATGCCCCCGCAAATATTACAATAAAAACCATCCCATCCAAAGAACTTGGATGTGGATTTGTAGTTGGCAAGAGGCTTTAATACTTCGTCTAGCAGATGATCTAGTGATTTATAGGTAGTTCTGTAAGACGTCGAGTTAAGCCGAGGTACTTTGCTATCACGGATATTTGCGCGCTAGAACCGAGGAAAATAGTAAACGCCGAGACCAAATATGTGTTTTATAATTACCTTAAATTAATATAAGAACGCTAGCCCTATACCGATTTTTCTAGGAAGTTCCGCTTAATCTTAGCTCAAAAGTAAATTCTTTCTACATAACGACAAGGAGTTAAACTCGCGAGAGACATAGTAGGAAATGGAATTAGATTCAAACATAAACATATGCTCAAGCAACTTGTGTTGCCCCAAATCAAAACCCGATCAATCTAGTCGCATAGTATAATTTGTGGAAAGCATGTTTAATTTTGGTAGTGGCAGAGACCGGGATCACCTCCTTACAGTGACTATCCTTATAGTGACTAAGGCACTCTCGACATTGAGCAGAATGTACGTAAAACGTACATAAGCAATGATAATGGAAGCCGAGACAGAATTACAACTACACATATAGAAGGTATACGCGTATTGCATTTTCGATGGCAACTGCCGCAAAAGCCATATATGGATATGAAAATCCACTTAAAATATTGCATTGCTTTTGAAGAAAATAATGCAAAACTGGCAATGCTGTAGCCAATGTCGTAGTGTAACCCGTATTGTGAGGGAACGCTGTAAGGAGAATAATAATAACGAAAATTTTAGCAAAATACCAAGGGTAAAAGCTGTAGTAATAGTTTTCCCTCCGTTAATGGCGGTAACTGAAATTTAGTCACAAGTACCCTTAGAGTGTAGAGAGGCAGCACAAGTTCAGCAACATAGATAATTATCGACGATGACACATATTGGCTCTTGGTCCAAAATAGTAACATCATATGCTAAGAACAGTCTAACTGGCAGTTTCAATGGTCTGACGGCAGAGTCGCTTAAGACTGGTGGTGATGATCAGATAATGACTACGACTCCATTTATGATCTAAGCGTCTTATATTCCTTGTAAAAAGACAAAAAACAATTCGATTACGACACGTGACAGACATTCAACATACTCGTATAGATGGTCTTTACAATGGTCACATGCTGTTTTATATGCATATGATTTTCCTGTGATATTACTGACCGAAAACTATGATAGAACAGCCCACTCAATCATTGAATACGAGTTAGCAAAAGCGAACTTGGCAATGGAAGATAATTAAAGTAAAGTATTTGTTCCATAAAACAAATAATCGACTCTTGTGGAGGTTTATAAATTCAGCCGAGAAATTATGAAAGTTATCATGGACTAAACAAGCGATTTAATGGAAAAGTCTTGTTACGAACGTTAGTCCCACATATCTTGGTGTAAAACGTAGAATCCCGGGTTGCGGAATAAGCAGTTCTGAATCATGAATCGTATATCGACGTTGAAGTGGTTAAGCGCATGACAACACAGTGACTGCGTTGGACGGATTATACTGTTTGTATTAATCAGGAATACAATAAATTACAATAAATTCGATGGGCGGCATGGAAATGAGCGACAGAACACCATTGGAAAATCCAGGTTTTTTTTTAACAAAACTAAGTATGTGTAATGAATTGGAAAGTAATACCAGAATACCTTACCGCTTTAAGTTTTTTCTACGGTAGTCATCATTTACGCAGGTAAGTAAATAGTCTGGAACAGTAAGGCTGGGCGATGGGGAGATAAGCAGATTAAAAGTGCCCTTGCTAATCGATTGAGTTCTTCAAAATTTGCCAGGCATCATAAGGCAATGCAACGGACAAAAATTTATGTTGTTGCGACCTACAATTTAAGAGTTAGGGGCGATTTTTGAGTCACGTCGATATCCCCTACCGTGATCTGACAAAATATTAAGGTGACAAACCCTTCTTAAGAATATTCACAAAGATTTGCAACCGTTATCATGTCTACCAGCTAGCTAGCCAGTCTAACAGATGTCATCGCTCATCAACTTAAATGGCAAATGAAACACATTTGGTCAAAAAAACTTAATGGTTTAGACACTTTGTTTGACAGTTACATTTTTACCGTATCAAGTCCTATACGAGTATACTTAAATAATCGAATAATACATTCCGTTGGGCATTTAGTGGTTTCAGAACCGAAGGTTTGACAAGACTGTAAATTGTTAAATACCAGTCATCTGAAGTGTTATTTACTTAGTGAAATGTTTGTTATTTACGAATATGGATCAACAACCGAATAACACTTTAAAAAGAGTAAAATTTACTGCAAATGTGGTTGTTCAAACCTGGGCACTTTTCGTGCAATACGGTGTGCAAGGAATTGGCTAGATTATAATGAAATTTGGGGAGACTGGAAGCATTACAGATGTGGTCGGGCCTTTGCATCAACACAATCTACGCACTGCGAAAAATATCGCTTCTGACGTTATTAAAGAATATTAGAAATATATAATTTTTGACTATTTGTGTGGGATAGATCGGTTTTTAATACGCCCTTTTATCTTACGATAAGTCTAAACCCCGATTACGTATCTTCCCAAATTTTTACCTGTTCACTTGTTATTGTTGATTTATTTACATTTCTACATCGGCATATATTTGTGTGCTAATATATTGAACAATATTGCTAATTACATTTGCTCCAGACGGTATCATCCAGTTTCCAAGCTCAGGGTATTGGTAAACAGAACAATTTAAATGATATCGTCTGGGGTCTCTAAATGTAAATTATACGAATTTGTGTGTTTCGTAAATTTGGTATAGATTTAAAATATTGCAGTATCGCAGAAGACTGTTACATTTTTTAGACAATAATACTAAAAAGATAGCAATGGAAAAAAATATGTGGCGTTATTTGTTGATTAGTATAATTTGTAACGTTTCCATGAAACTGATGGCCGACAAATATTTCTGAAACAGTTTCAATAATAAGATATGAAGTGTAAAACACATTTTCTTCTAAAATAACCGATGAACTGATTGAAGAGTACATTACAAATTTTAAAAATTGCGTTTCTTGAGCATATTCCAATGCTCAAAAATGAGAGCGCTCATTAGCCATACTTTTTCTCTACTAGCCGGTAAGTATTTAATAATCATGCCAGATGTTGTGCGAAATAAATTAAAAAAATTTACCAAAAATATTGTAATAACCTGCTTTTTTGATCACTTGCATTCACTGAAATTTTACATGGCATAGTTTAGTACATATATACATAATATTCAGATGGTCTTTTTCAAATTTCAAATGCTCTTTTCCACTCTCGTTTTAAGAAATCTAAAATGAATAGAATTAAAATTTTCCACATTAGAGACTGAAAAGCTTTATTTTAAATTGCCGTATCTCCTTCAAATTAATTAAAAGGTGTAATCAGAAAGCTAATTTTCAAGATAAAACATTGCACAAGTGTGTGACAGATATCGCACATTTCCATTTTCCTGTGATCATTTACGTTTGTTTTTTTGTTAAACAAGACTGAAGCGTTATGGAATGGATAAATTCTAAGCCGCAATTTTATACAAATATTTTGTAGAAGAAACTGCACCGGAGGTTGTCAATTTCCATATGCTGTTTTAGTCATTTGGGCAACAAGATCAATTTGGAAATATAGAAAAATTGTCTGCACTGTCTTCACCTGAGAAAGGAGGGTAGATACAGTATAAAAGGTGTAGTAAAAAGAAATCTGCATGGCATGAAAGGCTTTGTATAGCACAGTTGCAAAGAGTTGATTTATGTCAAATACGAGTATGACCAACCGTGGAGCAATGGTTAATACACGAAACTATTGTTCGCATGATCTCGGGTTCAATTCCGCATACAGCCACCTATCATTATTTGAGCGGCGGTTACCTCGATGTGTCTGACAAACTATTCGAATAGTCAAGTAATCAACAAGTCTTGTTAATGCCTCTCAAATTGTGACATTCGGAATTGTCGTTAAGCTGTCGGTCCCATTAAGTGAGTCTAAAAATAGAATGAATGTAAGCTCACATATGTAAGCTCACATATGGGAGAAGCTCTCCCATATCTTATTGATGGGATGCAAGGAAATTTGTTATTTTGTCTGCGCAGTACAGGCCAGAATTAAGAGTTTGTTGGTAGATGAGCTGCACAGAGTAGATGATTCCCTACAAACACATATCAAAATCTTCCTGGTCGTCAATTCTGTTTTGGTTACCGTTTGCATCTGTTCATCCTGATTCGAGCACGATCGTTCCCACTTGATGTTGTCGAAAGTGAACGACGTTTCGTTACCAGACACCAATCGTTTCGGAAATATGTCGATTTTTTTGCGATTCAGCAGCGATTCGCAGATGGAAATTCGTTCCATAAGGTGTTTCTGCGTTAACTCGTTTGGTATCCACGCATCGAGCTTTCTTACTACATCCAGCCTTATTTAAGCGGTTCCAAATGGTTTTTTGTGCAATGTTTGGCTCACGGGATATCGAAGCAGTGCTTATATGGTCGGACTTGGCGATTTAAGTTATTTTATAAACATCTGCGACAATTAGTCTTTTTGACGTTAAAATTATAGGAAGCCAATGAATGAATGAAACAAAAAATTATGCATATATGATTATTACAGTATCTGAATCGTAGCCCTTATTCACATTTTCAGCTGCCTGACTTGCATTTTCTCGTTTATGAATGAAAATCTGTAAAATATCGCAGAATTTCTGTTTGCTGGTGTTCATCTTTTACATGCGTTTAAACGACTCTAAGTCAAGTGATCGCAAAAGCGTTTCTGCAGTTTTGTGAGCACGAAAACTTATCATTCCAACGCCATATATCATAAAGTAATCGCACTTATACAACAAGAGATACTGATTACTAAATTCACCTATTGCAAAAATAGTGAATTTCTTTTACTACGATTTATACAAGGTGGCACACCAATTGTGCTACAATAATAAATATAAAAAATTTTTTTTTAGTCAATGAATTTCATTTATTTTCTTTTATTGTATAGAAAATTCAACTTTCTTTTATACTGGAGCCAAATGCAGTTAAAACGGATACGTCTTCGTCGCAATTCTGGGTAAAAAAAACTCCTTCAACATTTTCAAATAACGGGTCTCATTGACAGTTGATAGAAGCACGATTCGCGCGCCACCCTGTATGTCACAAGAAAGCTTTTCAGGGTCCAAGTATTTTTTGGCCAAATGTGTTTTGCGACTTTTTAGTCTATTGAGTGATGTCAGTCTTTCTGGCTGTCTAACGAGCACTATTGGTTCCGTAAAGCTTTTGGTATAATATAATATTTTACTTGATTGTGGCCGGTGATAGTAAATTAACTACATCGACCTACCTCTTCCAGGTCATCCAATGCAAATTGCTATATTTTTCGAAATTAAGTTTGTTTCCAATAAATCCTCACTGGTGGACTGTAGTAGCTTAAATTTATGACCATCGTTTCGGATTATTTTTCAAATTTTTTTAAGCCCTAAAGATCGAATTTGAGAAAAAAAAAACAATTGATTGTCTAAACATGCCGCTTCTGGTGCCTCTCATTCAAACGGCCTATTTAACACATCTATTCTTAGATTCAGATCTTTTATTCAGTTGCATAAAATGTAGTTAAATTAGGAGCAAGTTATGCATCCCTTAAATTCGTGTCCGAAAAAGAAAAGGGGCAGCAATGTCACGCCTCTTTTAGTTTCCCGAGTTAAAATGAACCAATTTTACGAAGTTCTATCTTTCGTCTGTAGACCGTAGTAGCCTTGATTTTTGTCCATTATATTGTTTTATAGTGCTTGATATATTTTGAGGGAAATCGACCCATCCTGGCTCCCCTTCACATCATTCCCCCATACAAAGGCAGACCTGTCAATCTCGATGTCCTCTTTTTTGCAACTTGCAGACATTTAGTTATGGTTAGGTAATATGATGTGGCAAGTTTAGTAACACATTGTTCAATACTTTGACATGGCCCTCAGAGAAATGAGTTATTCAGCTTAGTCTTATATCTCCATGAAAACATATATTTAATTGAAATTTTCCAATATTGCGCATATGTATCTCAATGTATTAAAGTTATATTACACAATAATGTGTCTAACAACGCTGTTTCGCATAATATGTTGTAGGGTGTTTTATATTCTTTACCTATTATAGTAAAATCTGTACATCTGTTCATATTTGTGCTTGTCCACTTGTTTTCAGTTATTGCCAAATATTAATTGTTGATTGATAAAATATCAATTACCAATCGCATCGTCGATATCCTTTCACGACCATCTCATCTGCAACCTTGTTTTTATCCATCTTTAGGTAAAACCGCAGTTCTGCAAGTAAATCAATAATCCGTTTAAGTTTCGGAATACTGTTTATGTTCTAAAAAAAAAAAGAGAAAAAAAGTTAGTATTCACTAAAAAAATTAAACTAATGAACTACATTCAGTATTATTACATAATGTCTGCGAACGTTGACCATTGTAGGGTGTCGCGAGAGTAACAAAATCACCACGTATGAACCCAAAGAGAGACTTGAATTTCATCAAACCTTTTTTTTTCATACAAACAATCACGACAAATATTAGTTAATCAATTATATCTAATGATGTGGCTCAAGTTAATCTCTTTTTTTGGTACAGATAATTGTTTTCTGTCTAAAATGAGCTCTCGTACGTACATGGAAATTTGGGGTGCATGTGAGATATGTGACGTTATTATCTATCTGTTGGAATGACACAAATAGTTCAAAGTTGTACAAGTATTGAATTTTCCCCGGTTGCAGGACTTTAAGACTGCTTTAAATCTCTGGTCCACTCCTAACTCCTAAGTTACGTGGTCAAATCAAAACTTCATAGGAGGGAGTAAAAGTGAAATGTTAAGAGCTGAATTCCAGTGTTTACCACATTAAAATTGTCGTTATAGGGAGAAAATTTTATACAAAAAATATTACCAGATCTTGTTTAGAAGGCATAAAATATGGGCATACAAATTAGACAGCAGGCAAAAGTCGGCCGGATCGAAGTTTATATTTTCTTCACCAAGGATTGCAACCTATTGTTGCAGGTAAAACGCCCTCCTCTCCTATCTAATGCTCCGACTTACTTCGTTTTCCTCTCGAAATATAAATTGCAATATATCGATGACCTCGATCACAATTAGAATGGTATCTATAAAAATTATATGAACTGGGGTGGCTCCTTCTCTCAAGCAAAAATTTCCTTCGTTCGGTTCTATTGTTTTTATAGCCATCACTATTGAATGGACTGTATATTAAGTTTGTAATGCTATTTGCAACAAGTAGATATACTCTTTGTTATAAAAATTATTAGCGATGCATGTCCGTCAATATTTTTTGTGGAAAGCATGATAGAGGTAGCACAGATTGTGCCTGAAGGTTGAGATTTGGCAACTAAGTATGTCATAGTAATAGGCAGATTAAGGTTGAATTTGAACAAAGTCAAGTCAGTAGGAAATTTTTTGGTATGTAAGAACTGAATTCACTCCTAGAAGAATGGATATTTTCTAGGATTTGTTAACAAAATTTTATCATTTATTCTGAAATTTGCAGCAATATCGTATGGGGCATTAGTGCGTAGATACTGGAAAAAATCTTCCCGATTTATGTATATTTTTAAAGTGCTCTAATTATGGTGTGATTATCAGAAAAATAAAGGTATTCTTTCTATTTTTCAATTAAAAACAATATGCGATAACAATAACTACTAACTAACCATAGACCATAGACCATAGACCATACTAACTGTTATCGCATACTGTTTTAATTGAAAAATAGGAAGAATACCTTTATTTTTCTGATAATCACACCATAATTAGAGCTGTATAAAAAAGAACGAGCCATAACAATTCATATTCTTCTTAGTTGACATTTTATTGAAAAAGTACTAGAAACCCCATAAAAACCGACTTGCATATTCCTTCACCCAGCTTCCGTTGACACAAAAGTGTGAGGGGTGTTCGAGAAAAAATTACAAAAAATTTATAACAAAATTATATTTTAACAGTGTTCTTCGCTTACAAATTCTAGAGAAACTCTTGACTTTTGATAAATCGACAAATTCGCATGTATGATACTCTAAGGAACGTGGCTATAAAAGCAGTTGAATTAACGCCTGTTTGAAAAATAGTTACAAATTTAGGATTATATGAGCTAAATTACGTAATTTGCATAGGTGATACCGATAGGATCAATTTCTATCAAATTTTAACAAGCATTGTAACGTAAAACAATTGACAAAAATTTATGATATCGTAGACTGAGAATTATAAATTACATTAAGCTGCGATAAATCGATCAATTTGTAAGGGAAATGACAGAAAGGGTGGAAAATTGTGAGGCTAGGAATATATGAGTCAAATCAATCAATTGTGTGGGAGTTACAATAAGAGACTTGGTTATACATTCGATTTTTTCTCAAATTTTATTAAACATTAATAATGAAAAAAGGAAAACAATTTGCGTTACAAAAGCTATTAATAGCAACTACATGTACGACAGTTAAGGCATTAGTGGGAAGACGCCTAAAATGGATGTAAAATGTGTAGTAAAAAATAATAGAAAACCCATGAAAACCGACTTGCATATTCCTACACTCAATTTCCTTTTGCATTGGCGCAAAAGTTTGAGGGATGCTCGAGAAAAAATTGGACAAAAATGTATAACAAAATTACATCTTACCAGCGTCCTTCTCTTAAAAATAATGGAGAAACTCTTGACTTTTAATAAATCGACCAATTCGCATATGTTTCTCCAATAGTTGTTTTAGTAATCTGTATCTCGCGTTGAATAAATTCGACTAGGTTAGCTCTGGAAGTTAAGATTTCGAAGACAAACAAAAAAATTAATTCGGCCATATTACAAGTGCTTGATTTAGACTTGCTGGAGCTCCCGTTAAGGATGGATGCGCCATATTTTACAGTTATTTTTATAGTGAAAATGCGAGCCAGGCGACCGGAAAAAATGTGAATAACGGTCACGGCCCTGATACGCAATTTTGGTCAATTCCGCTACCGCAGCTTTAATGTCAAAGATGCACCACGCTCTGGAAGTTAAATTGTTGAAAATGCCGATAGAACAATTGAAATTAGCAAGTCTGAACATCATGTAATCATGTAAAAATTGCACAAAACCATTTGAATTGGCCTGGATACAATAAGAATATCGATGAAAAGGTGCCACACGTGTTAACGCGGAAAAAATCTCATGGACGGAATATGCATTTGCGAATCGTTGCTGAATAGCAAAAACATCGATACATTTCTGAAGTCGATGATGTCTGATGATGAAAAGTGGTTCATTTCTGGTACCGTAAAGGGGGAAACGACCTTGGTCGAGTCACGGTGAGCCGGTGTAGACGGTGTCAAGCTGGTATTGGGGGTCAGGAAGGTTTGTCTGTATGTTTGGCGTGGTTAGCAGGGAAACATCTACTAAACTCTGCTCCTGTACGATCAAAACCTTAATTTGCACATTAACTGTCAATATTGGACCGTCTAATGGAAATAATAGCCCAGAAGCGGCCAGCATTATCCAGTAGAGTGGGTTGGTTGTGTTGTGTCATGATAACAAAGCCAGGCCACACGCATGGATGGATAGTGATGCGCCAGAAACTCTAGAAGCTGAATTGAGAGATTCTAAGGCATCCATCTCATAACACGTTTCTCTCTAAAGCCAATGATTTTGCTGTTGAAAAATATGAAAATAAGCTTTTGATAACCCACAGTTCCAGTTTCCTTTTTTGCCAACAGGAACTAGTGTTTCTATTATAGAAATATAATGAAATTACCTCCAAAATGCCAACAAGTTGTCAAACGAAATAGTGCATATTTCACTAAAATCTAATTATTCTAATTATGCTAAATAAAATCTTTAATGTTATTCAAAAAGAATGGATTTATTTTTATCACACCTTATATTACTAAGCATAGATGGACTGTCGTCGTGATTGCGTATTGCAAATATACATGTCAGTGAATAATATTGTATTAAAAACTGGGCTGTGGAATCGGTTTTGCATACTGGCGTTTCTATTAACATTTTTAATCTCTTACTGCCATTTTCTAGTTTGAGTCTGTATTTTGGTTTTGAAATTGAATGAAAACTGGAGAAGGGGATAATAAGCGTTATGGAGTGATTGTAAAAATTTTGATACTGCGTACTTTACGATAAACTCTTGATTTTACATGAGGAATAATAGAGGAATTGTGAATAGTTTAAACAATGTGACTTTGTATCGTAATATACAGAAATGGAACTAATATAGCCAGATTTTTCAATGATAACAATGTTTTTACATTGATTAAATATTCTATAGGGTAGCAACAGGTAACAATCTACAGGAGTAGGCGTTTGAAGTGTCACCCATTTAACGCATTACGAGTATAGAAATCAAGTTGCTAATGACAGCGCGCTCATTTTTTTGCCATGGGTTAGTCTGTTATATTATTCACAAGCGTACGGGAATATATCATTTTACATCGAAATTGAAAAAAAGAATTATTGAAATGGAATTTATACTGCTTTGTATTTGGCTGGAAAATCGCAATCAGCGATTATTCATGAGCTACGTCATTTACATGTGAACGAAATGTCTGTATATCGAACCATACACTTTACAATGATACTGGTAGCGTAAAAACACCGTCGGGGTGAACTTCCAAAAACATTAACATCCCCAGAAATAGTTTGAAATATGAAGACCAGAATTCCACGTAATCCACAACAAAGCACAACTGAAATGGCAAAAAATTGGAATGTGTCAGCTCATAGTATGGGTGCATATTAAAAATGAACTACGACTGTAGACCTCCATATAAAATACAAAAAGAGACAGATTTAACAAGCAGTTTGCCTGTCAGAAGCAAAGCTGTTGCAAAAACTTACATGTTGGTGAAGGGCCTTTTTAAATACAACTTTTTTACGCGTTCATCAATATGTAAACAGTCAAAACAGTCACGTATTGTTAGAATGCAAATCAAAAGGCAATTCGGACCAGCGGATTGGCCTGTGAAAGCAAGCTTCCGCATTAGTAATGGTTTGGACCGCAGTAACTGCCCACCATTCGTTTTCATTGAACAAGGCACAGAAAAACTATGAACGACTTTGTTAACTTCAGCACGTAAAAATTTCATAGAAATTATTGGGTGTTTCGACAAAACTCGGCACCATCACATAAGGCCTGTAAAACTGTTTTTACAAGAAAATTTTCCCAGATTAATTTCTTCACAACAGTTGTCACTATATTCCCCGGCCGTAAACCCAATGCATTTTTTCCTATAGTCCATTCTAGAAGCCAAGGTATCAACTAAAAAATATGAGACGGTCAAAATCTTAAAGATTGTTCGTCATCGAGAACGCGACAAAATACAGCCAGGCCATATTCGTGCAGCCTGTGAACTTCCTGGACATGCTGATATCAGCATTAAAAGTGGATACATCAAAAAATAACATATTTTTCTTCAAACTTGAATTGTTTTTACAATACATAGAAATTCTTAAATAAAAGAAATCATATACCGAGTTTTCGGTTTTATGTATAAAACACACATAAAGCTATGATCAGGATGATACTTTGTCTGCCATCATGTACGAAACACAATGTCATTTAAATGGCCGCATCTGGATTGGTTGGAGCAGTGAATCTTTAGAGGTAGTTTTCGACCACTTTTTCACACATTTCCTGCGGTATCTTGGCGATAACTTGACGAAAGTTGGTTTTCAAATGCCTCAACGTTTGAGGATTACCCGGGTAAACACGGCCTTGGACGTAGCCCTACAAAAAAAGGTTTAACCGCCTCAAACTGCTAGATCTTGGTGGCTTCGGCAAAACGTAAAATTACGTTTTCTGGAAACTTCTCATGCAAAAAAAAAAACCAAAACAGATAGTATCTTGTGGGTCATGGCACCGTCTGAAACCAAGTATCGCCCAGTTCGTAATCTTCATTTGTAGGGAAGCAGAAGTCGGTTATGATACGGCCACAGCGCACTTTCACAAACAGAAGCGATATTTTCGGCAGTGCGTACATTGCGATGATGCAGGGACCTGACCACATCTTTATTGCTTTCAATCTCTTCAAATTTCTTTGTAATCGTGCCAATAGCTCGATTATGGCAACCATAATCTCCCCATAATGCTAAAAAATTCTCCACGTTTGAATCACCATTCTTGTTGCAAGTTTTAAATATTTTCGCGCGTTCTTAAGTTGTTAAACGATCCATATTCGTAAATAGCAAATCTTTCACTAAATATAGGTAAATAACACTTCAGATGACAGGTATTTAACAGCTAACAGCCTTGCCAGATCGGCGGTTTTGAAACCATAAATGGATATCCCAGTATATGCCTGCTTAAAATTTGAGTTTGTTATCGGAGTTAGAATCGGTGTAGAAATCGCAAATACTTTCGGTTTTGACGTCGAAGTTGATAATTTTAAAATTGCGGAGTTGCAGCAAAAAGTTTGAAATTTTGGCAAACTCTACAGCAGCGACTAAAACACAAAATTGCAGCAGTTTTTATTTAATAGGGGTGCAAAAGTGGGAATACCATTAAAGGCCATCGAGCAACAAAATAAATTTACAATTCATCGAAGCCTTCATCTTAGAAATTATAGATGAAATATCGAATTGAGAGAATCTGACTAAATTGTTTGACTAAGTGCTAAGTAATAAATCGGTCATCTACAAGTTGGCTGTCAAATATTGCCACATTAGGAAATCTAACAACATTTAACATTTTCCTGGTTCACATGTTTTTTCTTTATTTGTTTAAAAAATATTGTATTTTTATTAGGCCTTTTTAATGGCTTTTAAAAACAATTGAAATTAATTAAACTAAATGACCTCCATGCTCGGTGATGCGTGACCGACATTATTACTCATTACAGCTTGAAGGGTTACAGAAGAAATTGACTTAAATATTGTGCGAAAGCGTTGATTTAAATCATTCAAATATATTGGTTTTGATTTGTAAATTTTTCGTTTGTAACAAGCACATAAATGAAATACAGGTGCACTAACGTCAGGACACCTTGGGGACCGACAAGGCAGATCTGGCTATGTTAAAAGTTGCACCATTTTGTTGAAATCACGCAGAGTGGAAAGGAATTTTCCCTGAAAAGAACAAATGTTTTCCAGTTATTTCAACCCTGCGCACGGGAGTTACAACAACCAATCAGCTGGTTAAACAGACAGAAGGACATAGATCAATTGACCTAGAAAGTCATGAAACACATCATGATGGCGTTGATTACTTTAGGAGGCTGATTTGGCTTGTTAAAATATTCACCTTGTAAAATGATGCATTCCTTCATTTCTTCTGGGTAAAGGTATAACAAGAGGGTAGATGCAAAGGTAAACGGGCGCCAAAATGTCGGCCAAACTAAAGCCTTTTGTCGATATACTATACTTTATAATATCAGTGGCCGTGGGGAAAACATTTTCCTCTTACAGGTGTAAACTCTAAGGTGAGTGCAAAAAAAACCAAATTCCCGAAATTTTTGCCAAACCATTACAGATGTATATGACCTGGTGTTGTCCTGATGGAACACAAGTCTTCTCCTATTGGTTAAAGCTGCCCACTCCTGGTTACTGTTTCCTTCAACCAGTCCAATTAGTAGGATTTCTAGCAATCACACCAAACATACACCAAAATTTTCCCGAACATGAAACCTGGACTGGCTACCCTTTGTGTTGGTTGGCTGGCTGGTGTCTGGTAATTGGACTATGACTGTTTTGGATTGACGTTGTCGTAAGTGACATACTTTTCATCACTACCCGACATTTTACTTTTGAAATGGGATGATTTTGTTGCGATTCATCTGCTATTCGCAAATAGTAGTTCAGTCTACGGGATTCTTTTTGTATCCTGCTATATTTAGATAGTTTCAAATTGTTTTTGAGCAATATTTGGCTCCTGGGAAATAGTGCTTACAAAACGATCGAACTTCATAATTTCCATTATTATGTTGACATTTCCGAGAATTGATCTTCCAGAGCGATGTACATATTAGACATCAAAATTATCGGAACGGAATTTTCGAAGTTAAATTGCGCATGATTAGCTGTTACAGTATCAGTTCCACGAACACTGTTCACATTTTTAGTTTGCCAAGTTTGCATTTTCGCCTTCATCGAAGAAAAGCTGTAAAATTGTGTATCTTCTCTTTGCTTGCCCATTTTTGACGAGCTCTTAAACGATACTGAGTCAAGCAATCACGAAGCTGTCCTAGTAGCTCAAGTGAGTATGAAATCTAGCGTGAATCTATCCACCTTGTGTAACGCACTGCCCTCTACTGGAAAAATAATGGATTTATTTTTACTATACCATATATGTTGAAAAAAGTCTAACTTTTGTTTTTTGCTTGGACTGTTCTTTGCATTCTAAACCAATTTTGCCATTTTGGGTACTACAAAAGAACATGCATGATGTCTTTTACTCATCGTGAAATAGGAAGGCGTGGCACAAGCACCTTCTTGTCATATGTAAAATGTCAATTTATTTAATTTTTGCGTTGTGAAATCGTTGTTTTTTGCTGTTAGTCAATAATCATTACTACAATTAGTACGGCTATTTACTGATATGTTTAAACTGGGGTGGTTCCATCGCATATTTATTTACTTTGCCTTATGTTGATTTTCGATGTGGAATCAATGTTATTAGTATTAGAAAATGTCAGAAAATGGTAAAGTTGGATTTAGTCTTTGTCTATTGTTTCCCATTTGTTAGACCCAGGTTAGAGAGCGTATCAAAAACGGTCTCTTCGTTACATCGAATTCGATTATACTTATTTTCTAGTAGAAATCAGATTTTTTGGCAATGACGCCCATAATAATGAGGTTTTCTTAAAGGTATATTGGTTGGGATGGTTCTATTCCACATCTAATATTCAGTCATCCGTGCTAGAAACTTACATAGTCCTGCCATATGTTCTGTTACACAATTTCCAGCGCTTATTGTTCAAAACTTCTTGCGGGAATAGAACCATTAACTTTTTTTTTCAGAACACATGCACTGATTAGTGAAGAATACTAGTCAGTTTAGTTTCAGTTTGCAATCTATTAACATGGAGTGGGGCGTTAAAGAGAATCGAGTCGGCGTAATAGCGTTGCATAAGTGCGGAAAAAGTGCTTTCGAGTTGCTAAAACCACTCGGAATATCAAGAATTTTCGCTTATCGTGCTATTGCTCGCATCGGCGAATTGTCTGGAGTAGAAGACAGGCCAAAAAGTGGTCGCCCGCGCGTTGTCCGTACGAGTGCGGTAATAAAGGCAGCGTGTGAAAGAATTCGGAGAAACCCCCTTAGAAAGCCGAAAATCATGTCCAAGGAATTGGATATATCAACCAGATCCATGTCTAGGCTGATTCGGGATGATTTGCATATGAAAGCCTATCGTCGGTCCACGGGGCATCTTCTAACTCCTCAGCTAAAAAAAATTAGGCTGGAAAGATGCAAGCGACTTTTGCAGTGGCACGCGGACAATGGCCATGAAAACATTCTGTTTACGGATGAGAAAATTTTTACCGTGGAAGAAGTGGAATGACAAGATTTATGCCACTTCATCTAAGGAAGCGAAAAAGTTGTTCCAAGGGTTCAACGTGGCCATCATCCCTCTTCCGTAATGGTTTGGTGGGGGGTCTCCCACCATGGTGTCACATCCCTCCATTTCTGTGAAAAGGGCGTAAAAACTGGTGCAAAGGTTTACCAAAAAGATGTGTTAGAGGGTGTTGTGAAGGGTTTGACCAATACCCTTTTCAATGGACGTAGATGGATCTTCCAACAGGACTCTGCTCCTGCGCACAAAGCTAAAACCACTCAGGAGTGGCTAAGAGTCAATATTCCTGGCTTTATGGCAGCATAAGATTGGCTATCAGGGAGTCAGATCTCAATCCACTGGATTATGCTTTGTGGTCAGAATTGGAGAACATGGCTTGCAAGACTCCCCACAGAAATTTGGGAAGTCTTAAAACAGCATTAACCAAAGCAGCGTCCTCGATCTCCATGGAAATCGTACGTGCGGCTATAGCCACACCGTTTGAAAGCTTGTGTTAAAATAAAAGACGGCCATTTCGAGTGAATACAATTTTTTTTAATAACCAATATTGTCTTCCAATTAAATGAAATAATTTTAAATACAATATGAATATTGGTTTTTTTTTATCACGTTTTATATTTGTAACAGAACATATGGCAGGACTAGGTATTATTGTCTGAAGTCCATATTGCACAGAACGATCTACTGATTTGTCACCAAGTAATAGAACGTGTCACAAGCTCCCTATCCCTATAAAATACTCGTTTACATATATATATATGTGCTGACATGGTCCACTTTAATAAGGAAAATTAATATTATTCAGTTTTATTGCAATATCCATGCTCATATTTAGAACGGTTCATAAAAGCACCATATGAATTGGAAAATAAAGTGAAATATTAATTCAGCTATATGTTGCTGATAATTGATTAAAGAATTGTAAGATGAACCAGCACAGATGAGCCCTCATGCAAGAAATATGAGGGGGGCCAGAATGATCGTAGCAAAGAAGTCGCTTCATTTTATAAAGTAACTAGCCGACCCGGCAAACGTTGCTTTGCCTTCAAATTTTAGCAGGAGCAGAAATAATTGCTTTTTAATTTGTGGTTTGTATAGGAGGTACCACTCCGCATTGTCCAATTCCGCCCATATTTGCAGTAGCACTTAAGATATGTACACCAAACCTACGCACCAAATTTTGTT
>JAHXMU010000661.1:143726-202980 GCA_019455685.1 Philornis downsi
TTTTGTTCAAATACCGTAAGCAGGAGCAGAAATAATTGATTTTTAATTTTTTGTTTGTATAGGAGGTACCACGCTCCTTTGTCCAATCCCACCCATATTTGTAGCAGCACTTAAGATATGTACATCAAACCGACGTACAAAATTTTGGTCAAATACCGTTAGCAAGAGCATAGATAATGGATTTTTAATTTGTGGTTTGTATGGGAGGTACCACGCCCCTTTTTCCAATCCCATATTTGTAGCAGCACTGGAAACATTTACTACAAACATTTAAAAAAAGAATTAGCCAAATCGGTGTAGCCGTTTTACAAGTTTAGATAAATCAAAAAAGTGGGCGTAAAAGTGGGCGTGGTAAATTTTTCTTTCCATAAAAACCTAAGTTGGACTACGACGAACATTTAAAAAAAAAAATTATTCAATTCGGTCCAGCTCAACTGATGTCCTTACCAACGGACGGCATTTGATTTTTATTTATATAGATAAGAATTAAGGCCCAATAATATAAGGAATATTACAACTTTCTCCTGCTTATAGATTACACAGGGATCACTGATTTTTGCTAAGTCGGCCCATTTGTATGCGTGGTAACCTAAGAAGAATGACAACTGAGTACATTTCCATTAGGAGCAGTATGTTTACTAAATGCCTGCTTGTTAAACGTTATGGAATTTACTGGAATTGAACGAAAGATAATTTGTACCAAGAGATATCCTTTTTTATTTTTTTTTCGAATTTTAACGAGCTTGGTAGGGCAACGTAATAGACAAACATTTGAGTAATTTCGGTATTTGAATTAGGAATTACAGCGGAAATATGGTTTTTCGATTAATTGACCAGTCTGTTTGGGAGACTCCCGAAGAGAGGTGGATGTGTGTTCATTTTCAGAACTTACTTCACCAAACCCGTGATGTGTTCCCAATTTGGTTGTATTCGGTGTGACTACCTGAAAGATATATATCTAAAACAAATGGGTTACATCGGTCATTTACATTTGAGGTTTAAGAAGGGCCGCAGTTATTTGTTAAACATTTCTCAATTTTGCAGAGAATTATAAACTAATATAATGGGTTCGAAATTACGACAAAAATGTAGAATTTCGGAAAATCGGTCATTTTGGTTAAGAGGTATCAGAAGGGGTAAACTGTGTACTCCCCTTTCATTTTAAGAACTACATTCATTCGTCTTCCAACTATGGCTATAATCAATTTTCATTTAGTCTGAGATAGTAAAAGTAACAGAATTAGAGAATGAATTGTGATAACAAATTTAATGAAGGGATTTTACACCACAATTTTGAATAAAAAAATTATTTTTAAATGAATCTTTGAGCTCTGTTTCCGTATATCGTTGTTTTGTTTTTATTTTTTTGTCTTGCGAATTTAAACTCTGGAATAACTCTGTTGTTTTGAGTTGAAATATAAAACTCGTTCAGAAGTACCGGTCTTTAAATAAATTAGAAAATAATTACTCTTGATCATATTTTAGGTTAGTTTATGTCTCATAAAATGTCTGTTTCAAAAAATAATTTACATATTCTTTAATACCAATTCCTGGTCTTTGGAAATGCGCGATTTCTTTGTCTTGCCGATTTCAAATCCGAAACTCCGTCGTCCTGAATTGAAATAAAAAATTCGTTTATAATTACTAATCTTCTAATAGATTAGAAGATTATGACTTGGTCATATTTTAGGCTAGTTTATGTTTCATAAAATGATTATTTCAAAAATTAATTTTGCATATCATTTAATATGCATTTTTGGTCTTTAGAAATGCAAGACTGAGATATTATCATTGAAAGTTGTGCGTAAAGTTTTGTTATGTAAATATATGTGAGAGGAATCAGCTACATTCGCATATTTTTAGTGCTCAATGCAATTTTTGAAGATATTGGGATTTTCTATAGCTTTTTATACTATTTGGAAATTTAGGAATTGAACTGTAATAAGCTGTGAAACATTTCCTGAAAAACTCATTCCACATTATAAAGCTTAGTGTCAAGTGTGGTCAAAAAGCTGTAATGATTGTGGTGCCAGACTTGAATTATATATCGTAATTCCAATAGACAATTTTGTAAAATATTTCCAAAAATGTCGATTTTTGGTAGCACAAAACCGCCATCTCTCCTTTGTTTATACCATATTTGATCTAAATTCTTATTTGTTGTGTTGTAGTTGTGTATAGAAAAGAATGTCTCTAACAAGTATAAATTAAGAACAAAACTAAAAAAAATTGGATAGGCACAGAGATGGATATGAACTATGTTTACAATTGTAAATTTACTTTTTGATATTATACATATTTTAAACCCGCTACTAAGATGGTTCTGCACAAATTTATATTAAAAGGGGTGATTGATTTCTTACTTGTACGTAGGGAATAAATGTTACAAATATTACTAGTATTTTTCAAATGTTTCATCCTTATATGAGCATGTCTGTACTTACTAGACCAATTCAACCGAATTGTGATGCTTCCAAGCCATAGTATTGTGGACGACGTACAGACTCATCGACAGTTAAATAAGCCTTCGTCTCATACATAATATTTCGATTTTGCTCGTTTTTCCAGTAATCCAGTAATTTGCAATAATAAAGTCCGTGGTTAGGATGATTTCTAAAAGATTTGTGACACATGATGTAATTATTCCAAATTTGATTGCGGTCGATTATGGATAAGTTCTTCCGTAATGGACGGATTTCGCCCTCCTGTAGTCTATAGTGTAGAAAACTATGTGCCCACCCATTTCCACATAATATATGGCATTGCCGATGAATGGAGTTATTTCTTCCCTAATTCTGCCATCCAAAATGTTTATCTTATAGAATTATTATCTCCATCATTGCAGCATACTTGGTATAACTGCGATCAGATTTCTATCGTTTGTCTTACAAGAAGAAAGTCCTATTCGAAAACTTTGACTTTTTACCTCTTGGTAAAATTTTCGGTCTTATTTACTTCCTGAATCATTCTATATCATCGATCTACCGCTTTTTCCGCCATCGCAAGTTCTCCTTACAGTGTTCCTTCGTAATAAGCTTTACAACTGACTGAAGCGTTACCATGCATTCAGCGTCCTTTTCATCAAACACAATGCTATACTACTCAACATAACAGGGCTTTCAGACAATTTGGTGATTTTTATTACCAAATAAGGTTTTGGTTTCGCTTTATCAGGAGATACTAATACTGGCTTATGAATATCTTTACATGGGAGTCGGGTTCCACTGATAATAATGTAGAGTTATCCATTTAATAGTTTCACCACCGTTGGTCCTGCAAAGCTGTCAGCTGTTAAATACCTATCATCCAAAGTATTATTTATTCAGTGAAAGGTTTGTTATTTACGAATATGGATAGGTCAACAAAAGAAGAACGTGTAAAAATAGTTAAGTTACTACAAAAATGTTAGTTCAAACTTGTGTATTTTTCGTGCATTACGGGGTGATTATGGTCGTCATAATCAAGGAATTGGCAGGATTATAAAGAAACTTAAAGAGACTGGAAGCATTGCAGGTGTAGTCCGGCTCGTGCATCATCGCAATGTACGCACTGTCGAAAATATCGCTTCTGTTAGCAAAAGTATGGCAGATAATTCGAATTTCAATTCATAGTGCTATGTATGATAACCGACTTTTTTTGATCTGCAATTAACCGTTATGAAGTGGACGATATATGGTTCAGAAAGACGGTGCCACGAGAAGAAGTTTCCAGAAAGCGTAATTTAATGTTGACGCCGGCAGCCATTTTTTGTAGTTCTACGTCAAAGACCCTATTTACGCGGACAATCATTATGCGTTGGAGCATTTGAAGACCAATATTCGTCAAGTTATCGCTGAGATACCGGACGAAATGTGCGAGAAAGTAGTCGAAAACAACTTCAAAAGGATGCACTGCTGTAACCAATCCAGAGGCGACCATTAAAATAACATTGTATTTTGTACATAATGGCAAGGCCCAAGCATTATAAAGAAATAAAAGTTTCATCGGAATCATAGCTTTATGTGTGTTTTATTTAATTTTACTTTTGAAACTGAGCAATGGATAAGCCGGCTTATAAAGGAACTCATTAAGATTTCCTGCAGCCGGCTGAAAACTGCCGTTTACTGCTGCGATGGTCTTCTGAGCGAGCCCACAACAACATTCTGGCTTTCACAGCCTGTACAATTTAATCAGCTCACTTTTATTTATACAGGGTGGCTCCCCAGTGCACTACAATAAAAAATTCAAAGAACTTCTTTTAATCAATTTTTATTGTTTAGAAAATTTAATTTTATTTTAATAATTAATTGGTTTTGAAGATGACAGACCGTAAATGACCCCAAAATCATCGACCTAATTGCACCAGGCTTTTTTTATGAGGTCATGACATGTGAATGAGCATTCACATTTATGCAACAGCTGAACAGAAAATTATCTATTTCGGACTGAAGGGTTGAAGTCGCCTCAGTCATTGTTTTCATTGACTACTTCAATTCAGTCAAATTCCTTGGTTTCGTTTTGTACACACATAAAAAAAGCCTGGTGCAATCAGGTCGGTTATTTTGGGGGCTAGCGGAAGGCAAAGTTTTCGAATGTTATTTTGTTTGGGCAGTTTCTTTGGAGCTCATAATCGCTCTGGCTATGTTGCTCGAACTGAATGGTGCTGAAATGGATATGGGTAGAAAAAAACTTCTTCAACATCTCTAAATAGCAGTCCCCATTGGCTGTTACACCGTAGCACGATTCGTTCGCCACCCTGTATGTTTATTCCATGAATTCAACATCTTTAAATAATGGTCTTCATTGTATGTTACACAGTGGTGCGATTCGTGCGCCACCCTGTATGTTCATTCATTCATTCGTTGTTTATTTTATGGCCCCCCGACTATTAACTATGCGCTGTAAGCTTACACTACTGTGGTAGGGTACCCTCGAATTCATGGTAAACTGTTTAATATTCTCCGAAAAGTTTAATATTCTGTTTGTATTTTATTTCTTTTGTTATTGTCTGTTTAGTGGTTTTTTTTTGTAGTTTCCATAATGCGGTTGGATGTTGGTAGAATTTTATTCGTTATTAGTCATCGGTGCCAAAGCAATACTTATGCCTGAATGACTAACTAATTATAACTCCGCAACTCCCATACGCTCGTATCTCTCGCTCTCTATCAAAAGTAAATAAAATCAAATGAAACAACGTTCATTTAAATGGCTTAAAACACAAAAATATGTCTTAACCCTCTGCGATCGACCAGCATTCGATACTTTGTTTCAGCCAATTAGGTGAGTGAACATAATGGCGATGATTGTATTGTTAACAGCTAACTCGTGTTGACTTTTGCCATTAGCGTAGCTTCTGGCGGTTTTGTCTGAATGCGTCATTGATGAGATTTCGTTAGTGCTACCATTTGTAAGAAATTATAGTGAAACAAAACAAACAAACATAATTTATTACCCAATATCACCAAAAGTGGCATAAGTGTCAGTTTGACATTGTCACCCTCTGAATTAGTCTTTTGAGGTGACAGTTTAAATGACGATCGCAATGGTAGAATTGCATGTTGGCGTTGTTGCATTGCATGTACTTAACTCCGTCACGCTTAGTGGAGTGTCCCATTGGTTCAGCTCTCACCCTTTAATCAATTGTAATTAATCAGCCAACTTAGTTCTGTAATTCAAAACCATGATTTCTCCTAATCGATGTACGGCAAAGGGTTAATCGTCACCGCAGTAAACACTGAACATTGTAACCTCATAAAAGCGCTTGGCTGCAAAACTAGTACAACCAGCGTTGCAAGCGGAACTTTAAAAAACAAAGGCTTTGTAAACCACTCATTTAGCTCTACAACGACTACAGTCAATCACAGAAGTTTTGGTCACATCTCTGCACAAATAACACAAAACTGAGCAAGAGAAACAAAGAAAACCATTTAACAATTTTGGGCAATTATGTGACTCGAATACTAAATGCAATAAATTCGTTTTCCTATCAAACGGGGAATTTAACATTAACAACTACGTGAAATTAAACTGAATTTCAACTTAAAACATTTTCAAACACAAATTTAAATTCAACAACAGTTTATATCTTTTTATACAGAACTTGTATAAATTGAGGAAGGAATTTTTTGAATCGCTTATCACAATTTTATTACCAGTCATGGATTTATTATTATACTCATTTAAATGCCAACAAATGGACTAAGCTATACAATCACTTTCGTGATAATTGCCAAAACAGTCATACATAATCTTAGAAAACGTCAATACAATGAGAATAATTTATTTGTATCCGAACAGTTCGTTAGTTATTAGATCATATCCATTAATTTGTGACTAGGAGAATGGTAAAACAGTCATGTAAATCTCCTAAAATGTTCTACAAATATCGTTACTATAGAATTATTTATACATATCTAACTACTAGAATTATTCAGCAATCGTTCAAACGATAGTAAACAAATTCATAAGATTTCATGAGCTATAAAAAATTCTAAATTTTTGACACAACGAAAGAGACATCTCACATTTTAACGCCTCAAAGTCTCGCCCCTTAAAACGTTTATGGCATTAGAGGTTATGCATAGTGGAGTCATTGCTATCAATTCACAGAATATGAATTCAAAGTCCTTGTGGAAGTCCTTTAGAGGAAAACATCTCAAATAGCTCTAATTGTTTTTAGCAACATGTTCACATTAGTGAATGAAGTAATGAAGGTTGTAACATGTATCGAAATTTAATTCAGATGAAATTACATTACATATACTCGTATAGAGGCGTGTTCAAAAAATAAGGCCAATTTTCAAATTTCGCGGTCTACGTACATTCGACTTTTCATTATTATTTTTTTTTTAGGTTAGTGCAATCGTCTCGAAGATATGTTGACGGTTTTATCCATATACCATCTTTAGTTTTTTTTTGAGAGGCATAAATAAGACAAGTGTTTTGCGTGTTTGGCGATTTTCAACTATCGAAAAAAATGGATCAAAAAAGTTGCATCAAACTTTGTGTAAGAAATGGAATTAAGTGCTCGAAAACACTTGAAATGATGACAGTGGCATACGGTGAGAGTACTCTGAGTCAAAAAAATGTTTACAAGTGGTACAAGCTTTTCAGAGAAGGTTGAGAAGATGTTAATGACGACGATTGCTCTGGACGCCACAGCACATCAGTAATCAATGAAAATGTTGAGAAAGTGAAGAAAATTGTTATGGAGAATCGTCAAATCACAATTAGAGAAGTTGCTGAGGATGTCGGCATATCGGTTGGCTCATGCCATACAATCTTTTCGGAAATTTGTGCATGAAGCGTGTGGCAGCGAAGTTCGTTCCAAAATTGCTCAATTTTGACCAAAAACAACGTCGCATGAGCATCGCTCAGGAATTGTTGAATGACGTCACCTATGATCCAGATTTGCTTAAAAGGGTCATAACTGGTGGCAAATCATCGGTATATAGTTATGACATCGATATGAAAGTCCAGTCGTCTCAATGGGAGAGTCCAGGAAAGCCAAGACTAAAAAAAGCGCGCCAAGTTCGATCAAATGTCAAGGTTTTGCTCACTGCTTTCTTCGATTACCATGGCGTAGTGCATCATGAGTTCTTATAACAAGGTCGTATGGTAAATGAAGAGTATTACCTTGAAGTTATGCACCGTTTGCGTGAAACAATACGAAAAAACGTCTGGAATTGTGAAAAAAAATGTATGGCTTCTGCATCATGATAATGCACCTGCTCACTCATCAGTGCTTGTGAGAGATTATCTGGTCAAAAACAACACCGTTATCATGCCTCTGCTAACGTATTCACCAGATTTGTTCCCTTGCGACCTTTTTCCTGTTCCGAAGATTGAAGAGACCTGTGAAAGGAGGGCGTTTTGCGACGATTGAGTAGATAAAAACCGAATCGCTGAGAGATCTCAAAGACATACCAAAAAGTGTATATCAGAACTGCTTCGAGGATTGCAAAAAATGCTGGCATAAGTGTATTATATCTGTAGGGGACTACTTTGAAGGAGGTAAAATAGAAATTGATAAATAAATAAATATTTTTTGTGAAAAATGAAAATTCATCTTATTTGTTGAGTACACTTCGTAAGCAATAGAGAGCGTGGTAGCAGAAGGATTACGGAAAACGTAGCTTCGTTTAAAAAAATTTATAGTAACGCGCAATAAAAATGGAAAACTTATATATGAACTCCATAAACGACCTTTTTCTACTACGTATTTTGGTTGAGGACAGTTAGAAAGAAAAATACAATTTGTATAGTTTTGCCTAATTTCATTCAGTTTTTGTGCAAAATATGACTGAATAATTTTACGTTGAATTTCGTTTTTTTTGTTGCCCATCTATTGAATGGATGGGGATGATGTCCGTTGACAACAAACGTAGTTTACAACCAATAGGTATTCTCTTGATTTGATATATTGCAAACTATTTTTAAAAAAAGACCTCGGGTGATTTACTCTTGAGTTATATATCCTCCATTTTGCCATCAAGTATATGCAAACATAAAATTTAATATTAAGTGCGCAACTGAGTTCTCGCTGTTTTTTTTTCATAAAAATGCAACTTTATTATGAAAACATGCTTACAATTGGTTTGTTGAAGGTATTGCCCATTGCTAGCTACTACTTTTCTCCAACTTCCTGATTTCGTTACGGTAAAACTGTTCATCTTTTGAGGCTATCAACATTCCTTCATGTCGTCATATGAGAGGAACTGCTGGTCAGCCAGACCGCGTGCTATCGAACGGAACAAATGATAATCGGACGGCGCAAATCTGGAGAATATAGTGGGTGATGTAGGACTTCCCATTTCAAGTAGGTTTTAACGGACAAGGCCACGTGAAACCGAGCTTTGTCATACTGAAGAATTACTTTTTCGTGCCTCTCCTTGTATTGTGGGCGTTTCTCGCACAGAGCAAAGCTCAATCGCATAAATCGATACCCATCCCCAGTGCTTTCACTTGGTTACATCAGGTTGTAATAAATAACACCGACCTGGTCCCACCAAATACAGAGCATAACGTAGAAGCATGACCGGGCAGCCCCCATGATTTTCTTTTCTTTGGATTGCCGTAATGAATCCGTTTTTCACCACAGATTACAATACGATGAAGAAACCCCTTCCTTTTGTGTCTCTAAAGCAGCCGTTCGCAGGCGAAAAAACGACGGTCAACAACCCTTGGTTTCAACTCATAAGAAAACGGTCCCTTGCTTGTGCATCATTGCCAACGCATGCAATTGCTTGGAAATGGCTCGGCGGGTAACTTCTAACATTGAAGCAAGCCCTACTCTATCGAGCAATGCCGTCAATTCAGTATCTTCGATGGTTTTTTGTCTTCCTTCACGCGAACGGCCGTCAACATTAAAATCACCGTCTTAAAAGCGACAGAACTAATCTCGACACGTTGTTTCACTCAAAACGGCATCTCCGTAAGCGTTTTGAAGCTGTCGATGAGCTTCAGCTGCCGTTTTCTTCGACTGAAAGAAGAAAATGAATACTTCCCGACGATGACGATTATTTGGCACAAAATCATACATATTCACACAACCAAATGAATATGACGTCAAAAGAAAAATTACTATTGTGTCGAGGCGGTATGTTTACCATATGCCTAAACTGGGCTTATGACGTTTAGGTTATGGAAGAATCGACTAGCACTTACTGTTGGCGCCATCTATTGGAAAACAGCGGGAACTTAGTTGCGCACATAATATAATCCTTACCATACTCGTACAAAATTGTTTTCAATGTTTGATATTTGATTATATGGATATGGTTTTTTTTTGTGTTGCTTTTATAATTTTTTTTAATAAAAATCGTTTTTTACAGTGGTTGGTAATAACAACTTTTGCAATAGGGAGGGTAGGTGTTAAAATTGTATAAATCAGGTACGTATGGACCATGTTTTCGTTTAAATGATTATTTGAATCGTTAAAATGTAAACGATCTCAGTGAATTTGTAAATATGGAAAAAATTGGTCATCGTTATGCAATTCAATATTTCTATTTGAACGGTCTCAGTCCAAACAATATTAAAGTCGAACTAGATATTACTTTGGGGGAGGCTGCTACTTCGTTTATGACTGTAAAATATTGGGTAGCAGAGTCTAAACGAGGTCGTACGAGCTATCTATACGAACACTGTAGTGGTCGACCAATTGAGGTGTCCACGCCAGATACGGTTAAGAAAATCCACAAAATATGTTGGATATCGTGGGCTGAAGTTGCGTGAGCTAGCTGAAATTATAGGCGTTTCAACAAGTGCTATACGTCGTATATTGACCGAGGATTTGAAGATGAAAAAGCTGATGGTACCCCGCTTGCTTTGAATAGAGCAAAAAAAGCGTCGTGAAGATGTTTCATTAGAGTGTTTGGTGAGTTTTCGCCAATTTATGATTATGGATGAGACATGGATCCACAACATTTCACCTGAGACAAAGCAACAGTCAAAACAGTGAACTAGAATGTTAGAATCGTGTGCAAGGAAGACGAAGACGATTCCATCAGCAGGCAAGATAATGGCGACTGCTTAATGGGATGCGGATGGGATTATTTTTATTGATTACCCTCAGAATGGAGAAACCATCAACGGCAATAATATGCTTATTTATTGCAGCGATTAGGTGACGAAATTATGAAAGAAAGACCACATTTTCATCAAAACAATGCTTCAGTGCACACATCCATTATTGCGATTGCCAACATTAATGAATTAAAATTCGAATTGCTCCATCATGCACCTTATTCGCCCGATTTAGTTCTTTCGGACTACTTTCTATTTTCAAATTTGAAAAATAGGACTCGGTGGTAAAAGATTTGTCAACAATGAAGAGTTGCGGTTGGTGGAGTCTGAAAATTTTGGGAAGTTTGACAGTTCTTACTATAAACAAGGTATAGAAGCTATTGAATATCGCTGAAGAGGTGTATCGAGCTAAAAGGAGATTATGTTGACAAATAAAGAGTCTTCTTCGTTAAGTCGGGTAGTTTTGTTTTCAATCCATTTAAGAAGTACAGATCGAAGACCTCACCAGTCCACAATCCAAAAAAAAAAATTGATTTTCTGTTGATTTATTGTTATGTGGTAAAATTTGTTTAGGATAGAAACGTTTCAAATCGTCCATACAGAAAAGGGTCTCATAGTTGAAGATGATTTTGTTGTCATCGTTAGCAGAAAAAGATAATAAAGTTTTATCATTTGCGTATGTTGCTCGACGCTATAATATTCCAAGGTCCAAGAAATTGTTGTAAAGAAAATATGTAATATAAGTATAAATTATATGATGATTTCGAAATATTTGTAACACGATAAAAATACTGATAACTATTTAGAATAATACGGTGTAGAAACTGAAAACACATAACGTGTTTTTGGGGTAGGCTGCGTGAGTGAAGTCACAATGGTTCTTTCACTTCACACACTAAAGGAGTGATCCTTTATTTCAGTTTGAAAATAATTTTCAACAAAATTTAAGTTTAAGTTAAGTTTAAGTTTTAATACCAAAACAAAAACAATAAATAATAAATATTATAAAAAATGCAGAAAATAGTGTAAGAATTATTACATGTCGTATGAATTATGCCAATCTTTTATTTTTCCATACGGCTAAGGATGATATGGAGAAAACACAGGTTGGCTCACGAATCGTGTTACTGTCAACTGCTAACTATCAATGTGGACCGATATTTAAAGATGTTGAAGGAGTCTTTTTTTTTATTACTGCATCGAAGACATATCCGTTTCAACAGCATATGGTTGTAGCAAGCTGGAGCAACTGCGCACATATTCTGACCAACGAAAATTCCCAAACAATAATATATCTACATATACATATAGAAACTCCTTTTTCATCTGGCCCCCAAGGACGCCTGATCTGACTGTGCCAGAATTGAACTTTCTATACACTAAAAAAAAAAAATAAGTTAATAAGTAACAAATGAAATAATTTTCCACAAATATACCTATTAATTGTAAGCTACATTTGTCGTAAATGTCTCTAAGAGTGTACAGATTACATTCTCTCTTAGACAGAACAATTGCCCAGCCCTCACCCGTTCATAACCATGTTAAGTATTTGGGTATTCACTTTGATCGACGTCTCCCCTGGAAAAATCACATTGACTCAAAAATCACTCAATTGAAATTACAAATGGCTTAACTCCACTGGCTTACTGGCTCCCAGTCTACTCTCAGTTTGGAAAATAAAATCACCATATTGAAGCCAATATGGACATACGACATCCAGTTATGGGGAACGGCATCGGCTACTAACAAAATAATAAGCTACAGAAAAGACAATCAAGAATACTGCGTCAAATTTTTGGTGCCCCGTGGTATATTAGCAATAATAACATACAAAAGAATTTAAATATTCCTTATATTTTCGAGGAAATAAGATAATTAAGCAGGTCATATATATCAAAGTTGTCCTTCCACTCAAACCCACTCGCTCGATACCTTCAACATTTTCCCGGTCATATACGGCTAAGAAGAAAGGACACGTTAGGCTAGGTCTAGGTCCAGTGATACAAAATTCGGCTCACCAAAAAAAAGATCTGGCAATGGCAGGATACTTTAGTTTAAGATAGGATTACGATTTGAATACTTATTTTAAATTTCAAAAGAAAGATTCAATAAAGAAAATGAATAGAGAAAAAAAAACATTTATTGTTAATGGGCATGCAAAAAATTAGCCCGATTCATTGGATAGATCTGTAGAAAGTCAATAAAAACGAAATTCATTCAAAATAATTCATTTTGCAAAAGTAGTCAACTTGTATTTTTCTCTAACTATCCTCAGTCAAATACCATTTCTTTTAAAAAAGCTCGACAATCGAAAAATCATAAATAACGCTTCTCATACAAATTTGCACTTCACTAAACGAAATTTACTCAAATCTTCGAATTAAATACTGATTTTTGATAATTTGCCAGTTTGTAAATGTGGAACCTTATGGAGCACGGCAATGTGTGAAAGTCCATTTTTGATTGCAGAACTAATTTTATTAGACGTCAGGCATGTAATAAATTATAATAAATTTAGTGGAATTAAATTAATGAGCGACCAGAAGAGGTTTTATCATCCGATGATTTGTATGTCCGGCCAAATATATGATAAATTATAATGATGATTTATATACCCAGACAAAAAGTGGGAAGTGCCAAGCCTATTTTTAGAAGTCTTTTATAGTAGCCGAAGTAGTTAACCGATCGTCAAAAAAATGAAACAATATATTGCTACTATTTTAGGTTGTGATAGGAGCAGGGGACGTAGCACTGCCAGAACAACTCTAACACTTAAAACGATTATGCCTTAGGAACTTAACGTGACATGAATAATTGGTATAATTGCTTCATATTTAACCGGTATAGAAAGGAGTATATCTAAGTGTCAGTCCTCTTTTTTAAAATCTATTGTAGCCGCTAGAGTAATGGTCGAATTTTCACGTCATTCTTTTATGACGATTTGTTGCTGTCAATGAGGAAATTGTAATATTTTAAATCGGGTTACGATTGGGAAACGGGACGTGGCGCCTCCAGCAAAACTTAGTATTTTGAGGAAGTGGAAAAACTAGTACATGCCCACAGTTCCAAAGTCGGCGGAGATAAGTTATTTTTTAAAAAAAACCGCTGCTGCAATAAAAGCAAAGGGCCGGCGACCACCAAATTTATCTTGTGGACCAGATTTTGGTTGAAAAAAGGGACGTCACACCACCTGTACAATATACAGATTTAGACTACCATACCTCATAAATTGCACGAGGTATGATTATGAGGTTTGATACATATGTTACGGGAATAAGAATTAACATGTCCAAAGCAAAAGTGGGGGGCGTAATGGAAAGATCGTCATAAGAATTGTCATGTTATATAAAAGTTATGACTGGAAAGGTAGGTTGGGTTTTGCCTACGCAGCGGAAAGTCAAACGAGTATCACGTATTCTATAATAGATATAAATGTTAGATTTGTCAGACATGCTACTGTCGTATAAAGAGGTTTGACCCAATATATGTCTATTTAAAAACTAGACACCTAGATTTGTGGGCGTCTTAAATATGAACATATTGTAACACTCGATCAGAAAATTGCAAGTTATATAAGGCTGTTATTTGAAAGAGAGGCGGAGTACTGCCTATATAACACAGAAATTATCACGACTACAGCTTATTCACTATTGTGGTATAAAAATGTGGTTTGTTGCTGGTAAAAACCACAATATAGACTACATAACGTTGGACTGAATTTCATTAAAATCTGATAGAATAAAAGGATGTAATCACATCAGATTACATTTGGAAGCAATTAAGCATATAGTCGTGACATTGTCCAAATTCCCTTGCATTCTATTAAGGAGATATGGGAAAGCTTCCCACATTCAGTGATCTTATAAGCATTTTGTTTTTAGACTCACTCAATTCGACCAATAGTTTAACGACGAACCGCCGATTACTCGAAGTGTCCGCCAGACACACAGAAGTAATCTCCACTGGAATAATGTAAAATGGTTGTATCGGGATTAGAACTCACGGTCATATGGTTGCGTGTCCTAGCCATTATGTCACAGTCTGCCATAAAAAAGTTTTTTGTTTATTTTCATATCTTCCAATAGTCTAGTATTAGGGTGGTCTGTAGATTGTCGAAAATGCTTACTTTTGTGCAAAATGACTCCATTGGTTTATCTCCCCCGAATTGCATTACTAATGACACGATTTTCTTTCTCCTCATTAATAGTTTCTATCTGTAGTCATACATTTTTAATCGACTATTCAAGCGCATTGGAGCATAAATCTGCGTCTATTGAAAGACTAGTTTGCTTAGCCGATGTTTTGTTTTTCTTGTCTGTTTTTTTACATATATAGAGCTAATGTTAGACACATTGACAGACGATTGGGCATACAAAAAAAAAGTGAATGAAATATTCGATCATTTGCGAAATGAAGACAAAAATCGAACACGTTCATTCTATACCCTACGCAGTGTTGATGATTTATATTTTTTTTAATAATGAAAGAATGCCAGTATTAATTAAATGTAATTCCTTATTTTGTATTATGTGTCCAAACACCGTGGGAAAACTCCAAAGAGGCGAGTGCATTACGAAAAGTACATTCGTGTATGTGATTTTTCAAATTAATTACTGTGATTTAATATTTAACACGCATAATGGCACCTCAAACAGAACAGCTTATAAGTTTGGACAATAAGTCTGAGCTCACCTTTTTTTGAATTTAAATATTTAATGTACAGACTTAATAGAAACAAAAATAATTTTTGATCTAGTTGCCATACGCTTTGCACCCACAATAAATTGCACGGAATTTTGTCTTTTGTGAGAAAAAAATACCTCGCCTCTGGTACGATGCCTTCCTACGTAGCACATTTGCTTACTTAAATTTATTATTTATCTGAAATATTCTAAAATACCGAGTGTAGCTCTCCGTCAGATGCAAAATTTGCATGTGGTTTTAGAGCATGCGCATTGCCAATCAATTGTATTGACATCTGAGTCTGCGTTAACGAAATAAATTTGAATTTAAATATTAGTTGCTAAATCGCCGTTAAACTGTTAGATATTCACACATTTTTGGATTTGTAAAATTGCGTTAATATGAATCTTTTTAGACCATTCGAAACTTGTTCGATGGGGTAATTTTATAGCTATGAGATCTACTTTGAAAGTAGTTTGACAAATTTATTGGCTTATTTTATTTGTTTTGTTATCGTTTAGTTGCGATCACGACCTGCTTGGTGCAGAAACATTAATACATATTAATTTGTGAAACGGGAAAGACCAAATATGGCACCAAATAACACATTAATATATCATGTTTTAATTAAGCTCGAATGATGGCGAAAACAAAAGAAAGCATAATGGGGGATTTTCGGAATCCAGCTGTATTTGGTGTAATCTTTAACATACGTCGTGCTGCAAATGTACATAACCAACTAGCTGATTTGCTTTCCTCAATACTTCAAATGACCAAAAAAAGATTAGAGATTAAATTATTTAATGGGAAACAAACGCTGACTAATTATTATTTAATAGTCTGCAAAGCACTATCATTAAGATTTCGTGATAATGTTTGAAATACATTTGTTGGATTTCTATGAATATTGGATATAAAATGAACCAAATAGCAAACAATGAACGAAAAAGCTCTGGTTTAATCTCGCTTTTATCCTCATTTCTAAATCAATGAGGGTGCATATCTGATGCCGTGAAAGTGAAACGCATAAATCGAGCGAGAAAAACCAGATATTTTTCCTGAATAACTTGATTTCAAAGACTTCTAATTGGACTGATATTACATAAAATTTTTTTTTGCAGTCACCTACATAGATGTGCTTCATATTCGGTGCAGTAAAAGTGCAAAGCATGAATCAAAAGTTTCTTCTGTCTAAAATTCAAGTCAATTAAGGCAGCACAACTACACATTTATCGATGGCGACAATAAAGTTGCGGCTTTAAACTTGCATCTCAAGGTGACACATAAAACAGGCAATGCTATTTTGCAAAGTATATAAAAATCAGCGTCATCCCTAATTCTTTGGCGTTTGGGAATAAGGTCTTAAGTCATATACTATAGTTTTTCGTAATGTAAAATTGAAACTTATTTAATTGTTTGCAAATCAGGATAAAATTTGTTTGAAATGAAATGATGGCAAACAAGCATGGATATGATTTCCTATAGGAACATTAAGAATTTTTTTAAAATTTTTTTTACATTACATTATTTACATTACATTTTACATTACGAAAAACTATAGTATATGACTTAAGACCTTATTCCCAAACGTGAAAGAATTTATCTACTGGTTTATTCCTGCAAGCAGCTTTTTTGTTAACAAAGACTTTATTCATATTTCGCTTACTGGTAAGGAGCTAACGAGAATTAGCAGAGAGAAAATCATACTTAAGTATGCGAGAATGCAAAAACAGAATTCCTCAGGGTCGAAAAATAGGTTCACAACTAATTGACGTCAAAGAAAGGTGCAATTACGCTTTCTACAAACTTCTCATTCAATAAAGCCGAAATCAGTCGTAATGTGTAGCCCATGGCATCGTGTTGTTGAAACCACATATCGTCTAGTTCACAATCTTCAATTGCAGGCCGAAAAAAGTCGGTTATCATAGCCATAGACCACAGGGTTCTGAATTGAAATTCGGATTATCCGTCACACTTTCATTAACCGAAGCTATATTTTTGGAAGTCCGTACATTGCGATAATGTACAGCTTTGACCATATCTGTAACGATTCCAGTATCTTCAAATTTCTTTATAATCTTGCCAATTCCTTGCAAAATAGGTCGATTATGACGACCATAATCACCCGGTAATGCATGAAAAGTGGCCTCGTTTGAATCACCATTTTCGTAGTAAATCTTAACTACTTGTACATGTTTTTCGGTTGCTAAAGAATCCATATTCGTAAATGGCAAACCCTTCACTAAATAAATAACACTTCAGACGACAGGTACAATATTTAACAGCTGGCAGCCTTGCCAGACCGGCGGCATTCTGCCAGCATTCTCTCTTGTAAATATTAGGGACCTTTTATATTGGATATTGTCTTACTTATTGTCTTGTCTTGTCTTGTAAGACTTCCCAACATTTGCCTCCAAATACTCCATATCTATCTTGAATGAGAGACAACTGTTTATCACAACGCCCTGTTATTTCAGACTGCCCTTTGTCGCAATTGAACATCCGTTAATATTCAATGAAACATATTCCTTAAACTTTCTATCGGTAAATAGCCATTGTGTTGTGTTTGGCTAGTTTCAATCCCATTGACATCAATTATTATAGTGTTAACGCAATTCACAACAGTAATCGCTTCCAGGTTATATTTTGCAGAGACTGTAAAAGCAATTATCCTAACAAATCGAAAGTCTCAGTCTCGATGCTCTATCATACATTATGTTTCACAGTAGTGGCCTAAGCACTAATCTTTATTGTACACCATTGCTTACACTGTATCCTACCTGTTAGTGTCGTGTACGGGCATTCAATATTTTTTATTATTGGACTATTTTTTAGTATAGGACTATATTAAAGTTTCGCACTCACTCTGCAATATTGAGAGTATTTTTCGCGTCCGACGGAACGGCTTCACAGTATTGCCCTGAACCATTTCTTCAAGTTCCATCCTCTATTGCAATTCTTGCCATGTCAACTGTTACCATGGTAACTTTTACCATGCACCTATTGAATCCATATTGGCTATCGGACAACCCTAATTCATCGTCAATACATTGGTGCAATCTCTTTCAAATTATATCGGATGGTTCGGAAAGTTCGTTCGGTTTTTAAAACAAGTTTATTTACGAATTTATGTACATGAAAACAATTACTTTAATCGATTATATAATCTCACCCTTTTTTAATAACTTCTTCCCATTTCTCTGGGAGCTTTTTAATTCCCCTCTCATAAAACTCGCGTAGTTTTTCTAAAAAAGGCGTCCAATTCGATTTTTCACTTCCTCGTCGTTATGGAAATTCAAATCCTTCAAGTGGTTGCTCAAACTACGAAGTAGGTGATAATCGGACGGGGCGGAAATTGGGGAGTACGGTAGATAAGGTAAAACTTCCCATCCAAGCTCTGGCAGCTCTGACAGCGGCGGGTTCTTAAGGCAGTGAGTGAGGTACCCACACACACATCGAGGTTGCTCACAAATCCGAGCCTTTTATGGCCCCGTGAACTGTTGAGACTGATTTCTTGATTATTTTAATAATTAAATCTCTCACCTGCTTGGAAACAATTTTTTTTAGTCGCCCTGATCTGGGAGCGTCCGTTACAGAGAAGTCGCCCGTAGAAATTCTTTAAAACCCTTTCCGGCAAGTTCTTTCATTTGGTCAATATTCTTCATAAGGAGACTTTATTTTTAGGCTGGCTTCAGCAGCCGTTCGACCTTTTCGAAAATAATACGGCTGATATGCCGCTTGTTAAAACTTTTTTTGAAAATCGCTATTACCAATCACGGCCAGAACGAGGACACAAATAAATTGCAAACAGTTTAGAGAAGGGGTGGGAGGAAGTTATGATAGTGTTTGCAGGAAATCTACGCCAGGAAAAGTGACGTACGGTGAACAAACGAATTAACCAAACGAATTTTTCTAACAACCCAATACTTTCCGAAAGTCTTCCGTATGTATATATTCTGGTACACACAAAGGACCATAAAATGACTGGTTATTTACGATTTTCTGTCTCTTTCGTGGTACCGTGAAGGATGTTTGTCACAAACAAGTATTAATTAGTTGTAATACCCGGCTAGGGCGATATCGAACCCGTTCGCTTAGCGCTACAGAGGATATATCTTCGAGGAACGGGGCTTTCCAATCCTCAAATTTTAAGGTATCAGTTTGAAGAATATTCGCTGCATTTATTGGAAAATAGATGAAATTAATTGATCTGTAGTACAACAAGTTCGACGTGTAGCAGGTATTCAGGCGTCATGTAATGATTGCTTGCATCCCTATTTTTGGTCGTTTGGGTTTCTTCTTGGTGTTGTCTGATTAATCTGAAATTATACGTATAACATTTCTATATTCTTGGCAAAAGTTTGAAGGATGGAAGCTAAACGTTTCGAATGTTTAAAACTAAAGATATCTCTCTAATGTATAAAGACTGTATGCTTACTTCATAACTACTAGCTAGCTCTGATTCTTTTAAAAATCAACAACTTCCAAGTAATTTATGATTACCCCATAAGCAAACCGTTTTAGTCATCATATTTTACAGCTCACATGCTAAGGCCAACTGTGTACTCGTAATGTCGAGTTTGTCTTTTGGCCAATAGTTTACTAAGTCAATGGGTAAGTGCGTCAATATTTGTGGTAAATATTTGTGAACTATAATAGATGAATGTGAATAGCTAAGCGGTGACCATGATTTTTTTTATACATATCATAGCTTAGTTACAAACGTAAATTTAGTATACTCGTTGATAGCGTAAATAACATCGTATGGAATACGTTTTTAAGTATATATAAAATAACTTGCAAAAACTATAGCTTTTTTTTCTTTCTGTTTCCACTGAAAAATATGTGAGTAGGGGGGTTACTCTGCATCCGCCGTGGGTACTGACGGACGATATTACTCATTCTCTTACCGGTCGCTCGCATGTACGTCCATATATCACGTCACACATCGTTGCAGCTTGACTTGTGTAATATCTGTATGTAGACTCCAAGGTCGACAAACAGCAACAAAAATTGACTAATTCCAAAAAAAAAAAAAAAAAAAAAAAAGAAAAAACTAAATATTGCTTTATTTAAAGTCACAATAATAACAATGTGAGAAATAAAGATCAAGTCTTATGTAGTAGGATCATACATGTGACATCATTCATCTAGATTCATTTGAACGCAACTTTAAGTTAGTGTGTTGGCTAATAAAATGCTCATTAAATTCTAGCGGGAGTTAAATTTCAAATTTAATTTGACATTGCTTAAGCGTGCCATAAGCGTGGAAATCGTCAGTAACATAATTACGCTCATTGACATACAATAATATTCGCAAAATTGAGAAATATTGTACTATAACTAGTTGAGGCCAAACGTAATTAATTGGAAAACTCAGATAAAGTTGTATGAATATGACATAAACATTATCCTTAAGCATGAGGGTAGACTAAGGAAATTTAACAAATCATGGTCAATGAGAGGGGTCAGCAACTTCGAAGTCAATGTTGTATCTAAGTACCCCTATAATGAAAACACTTTGCTACTTGAAACATCATTTGAGTTAACAATCTAATGATTTAAATATTTCTGCTAGACACAGCGCTGGAGTAAAAAAATCCAAGTTTTTAAAAGCAGGACAGTTTGTAACGTCTTATATTGCTCTAAATTCTAGCAAAAGGTTTAACATATGTTTACTCCTTACCGCAACGGTGTAGTTTTGTGTTCGCTTTTTGTAAAAAATGCAATCCTATAAGAGCGTTTATGGTTCGTTTATGGTTTCACCCTCAGACGGTGTACAAATTCCGATTTTTTTGCTCCTACTTGGGGTGAGATAATTGCCCTGAAATATAGCTCAACGAGATTGTGGGTATACGAGTTAGACCACACAAAATATGTACTGATATTTTCCGTCTGTCCATGTACTCTTGTGATTAAATTAAAGATCGAAATTATGAATTGATTTTATAAGGACGAATCTTACTTGAACTCATTTACATATATACGGTGATTTTTTAAGGTTTATGTTGGTAATGGCGTTCAAACGTCATCTGTCAAAGTGAAAAGTGTACAGTATACTCTGCCATTTCATCATGGAAAGACTAACAAACCAGGAACGATTGCAAATCGTTGAAATTTATTATCAACATCCGTGCTCTGTGGCAAATGTGCATCGTTTGATACGACCGTTTTATGGTCGTTATTATCGACCTGCTGAATCAACAATTTCGTGCTTTCGCACCAAATTTACTTTGTTAGACATAAAACCATCGACTCGCATGCAGCCGTAGCGACCAGTGTTAATGACGATCGTGAAATGGTTTCATTAGGATGGCGCAACATGCTCGTGAAACAATGTACATATATGTTGAGGGGTGAATTTGGAGAGCAGCTTATCTTTCGATTTGGCTCTGTGAGTTGGCCCCCAAAAATCTTGCGATTTTTTTTTACTAACAATGGCAAACTAGTACTGTGGACCGAAGTTCAGCTATCGCAATCTATGGGTAGGGAGTTAAAGGGAATATGGGAAGCACGTGAAGTAGTGGGTCGATGTGGTTCATTTAGAATACCCGGCTACAATGGGTCAAAATATTAGATTGTGCTAAGTTTTAAGCAGTTTTTTTTTTATATGCTTATGACAGTTATCGTACCTATAATTTAGCCAGATAGCCAAACAGGCCAATATCGCTCAATCGACTTAAAAAGTCATGAAACACATTTGGCCGAAAGATGCTTTCTTTAAACGCTGCCATAGGCTGCTGTTTGTTTACTATATTAAATGACAGGTAACGGGTTATCTATTTTCGGGGTTCGAAAGTAAGGTTAAATAAAACACATATAAAGCTATGATTTCGACGAAACTTTTATTTCATTATAGTGCTTGGATCTTGCCATTATGTACCTAAATCAATGCCATTTAAATGACCGTCTCTGGATTGGTTACATTGGATCCTTTTGAGGTAGTTTTCGACCAATTTTTGGCACATTTCAGGCAGTATCCCGCCGATAACATGCCAAATATTGGCTATCAAATGCTTCAATGTTTGGCTTGTAAACACGATCTTTGACGTAGTGTCACAAAAAATGTGTAATGGCGTGAAATCGTCAAGACGTAAAATTATGTTTTCTGGAAATTTCACTTGCAATAAATGCAAAATCTGTTGTGTTGTGTAGATTATGGCGCTGTCTTGTTGAAACCAAATATATTCCAGTTTATAATCTTTAATAGTAGGTCAAAAAAGTCGATTATTATATGGCAACAGGGCTCTGAATTGACGGTAACGGTTCCTCCAGCATCAATTTCATGAAAAACACGAATGCCTGTTGCTGTAGCACCTAATGAATGCCTGTTGCTGTAGCACCTAATCAGCATAACTAAGGCGTTGTGGATGGTGCCGGGTTTAATTGTTGCGTGAGTTGGACTCTATATGGATGGGGGTGTAAATCCAAATGCAAAGTACGACTTAATGAGCTGTAAGATAAGCCTAATTGCTGAGAACAACGTTGAATCGACAAATTCGAATTATCCACCACATTTTCACTAACAGAAGCGATATTTTCGGCAGTTCGTTAATTGCGATGGCGGGCCGGGCTATCCACATCTGTAACGTTTCCAGTCTCATCAAATTTCTTTATAAATTTACCAATTTCTTGCATAGTAGGTCGATTACGACGACCATAATCACTTCATAATGACCGAAAATTGTCCACGTTTGAATCACCACGTTTGTAGTAAGTTTTAACTATTTTTACGCGTTGTTCGGTTGTTAAACAATCGATATTCGTAAGTGGCAAACCTTTCACTAAATAAATAACACGTTTGACAGATGTTTAACAGCTGACAGCCTTGGCAGACTGGCGGGTTTGAATTCACCGAAGGGATAACCCGTACTTCTTCGACAAATTATAATTAGAGAAGTGTTGGCAATTTTGAAATTTTTGTTGATGCTACCTAATAGAATAATTGCATATGACATAAATTATTTGCTTTCCTAATCGTACATTGTGCTAGCCTTTTAACAATATAAATGCGTCTGCTTGGCGCAACGGCTGGAATTGAAATTGGAAAATGTTGAAGTTTGTGTATATTATGCAATTATGAAGTTTTGAGTTCGTTTCTGAAAAAAGGTGCAAACTTGGATGAAGATTAACAGGTCGTCCATAAAGGGTATACAAATTTATTAGGGGTATACTGAGCTTGATCTGAAGTTTGTCACATACAGAAGTATCAGAAGGAGGTTACACAAAATGTATAATGATTGGTTCAGTGCCATTTTTTAGTTCATCTATTGGTTTCAGCTGCTACTGCAACTTTTTAGTGTAGACTTCCACAGTTGTTCCTCGAAAATTCCATTTTCATACAATCCATTATGCGGTAAGAGGAATGTGCTCTTTAAGTTCGGTCTTTTCAGCTTCAGCCAGATCTAGGCCGATTAAGTTTTTGTCGCATTTATTTCCTATTTAAATTCAAAAGTCGGTATTTTCATTATATTCTAAGATAGACTGCATACTTGTAATTTCACAAATTTAGTCTTGACTACATGGCTCTAGGTGGCTATGCCATTTATGTCCCTTCCTTCCTTGTTTGTACCATAATTGAATACATTTCAAGATACATCCTTACATTGCGACAACGACGTAAGAGGAATGCACTATTGGCTTAAGCTGCAGCTTCGGTCGGTTAAACTGTATTGAACGGTCCACTTTTGACCCCTTATTTCCCCGTTTTATCCGTAAAAGAAGGAATTTTCGAAAATTCCCTTTCATCGCGCACATACCTTGACAGGGGAATATACAATCCCTATTTAATGACTAAGTTTATTCCAGTCTAACAGACTAATTTTGTGATAACTGTTTTAGATCTTCAAGGTAGGATTTTGAAAAATGTTCTTTTACTGTGTAATTTATATTAGTAAGCTGCATTTGCCTAGATTTTTGTACATTAAAATGAACAAAATCGACTAAGTAGTCACGCCCCTTTTGATATCATTAACGCAAATCAGCAGTTTGCCCTATGTCTTTCAAGAAGTTGTGCTGAATTTTGCCAAATTTGCTACATATCATGCGTTTGGTAAAGTAAATTTTGGGAACGAAAATGGATGACGTTATCACACCCCATCGAGTATCTCTCATACAAATCGACCGACGGTATAATACCCAATTCTTAGGCTGAAAATACTTCAATTTGTATCAAAAATATCTTGAGCACTGCTTATAACTTCGTACCAACGCAAAAGGACATTGGGAGAAAAAAAATTTAAGTCAGTTCACCTGATCAAAATTTCTGTATTCTCTTTTCTTATGAAATTTGTTTGTTTCTGCTCCAAATGCAGCACATTTCTCTAAGAAACGAAATCGTCATTGCGTTGACTTCTCTTAGCAAACCTTAATCTCATTGTTTCTACTGGCATAGTAAAAACTTGAAATTTGTACATGATGCATCATGTTTTAATTCAGAAAATGAAATAAGTATTTCGTAATGTAGAACATATTTGTTACGAAATGTTGAAATTTATATATAGGTATATTTGCAGAAATTTGTTGCCATTCTGTTTCAGGAACATTATGATTGAGGACGTTCTATCGTAGTAACCAAAATAGTTTATTTGAATATTTCCAAGCACGATGAGATTGTATAAACACCAGAATACAAATTTTGGTCGGGAGAACTGTCTTATATAGAGTGGCATACGAATCGTGTTACAAACACAAAACGCGGACCAATGGGGACAGTTATTTAAAGATGTTGGAGGAGTTCTTTTATCCAGAACTACGCCGAAAACCAAGGAATTTGACTGGATTGAAGCAGTCTATTAAAACAATAATTGAAGCGATCTCGACTTCAACCCTTCAGGTCGTAATGAATAATTTTCATTTACGATCTACCATATTAAAACCAATTAGATAGTTATATAAAATAAAATTGAAGTTTCTATTCAATCAAGAAATGAAATACATGGATAAAAAAAAGTTGAATTCAAGTTCAGGTTTGCAGTGTGCCAGAAGCAGTGTGGTAAATTTCTATGTTTTCAACAAAAGTCATCTAAATTAACACAGAAGCCAAACTATAATTTACCGAATTATTCAACTAACAAATTATGGAGAAACTATTGATTTTTGAAAAATCGACCAAATTGTATATGTGGTAATCTAAGAGGCATTGCAATGTAGCCCAATGTAGAACGAAATTCACGAAATGCGTGATACCTTTTAAACTGTACGAAATAAGAAATATACGAAGTAATAAAGGCGAATGTGAACCTAGGTTATGTGTGGGTTAAATTAGGTAATTTGTATGAGAAGTACCAGAAAGGGTGTGGTTATGGATTCGATATTTACAATTTTTAGAAAGCATTGTAGCGCAATATTTTTAGCAAAAATATAAGTTATTACATTTCGAAATGCAGATTACAGGCAAAAAGAAAATTAAATTTCCACAAATCGTTAAATTCGTATCGGAGATGCTAGAAGGTTTGTTCCAATGCAATCCATTTTCGTTTTCAGAACTAATTTTAGCAAAAGCATGATAAGTGCTAATTTTGATTGAATTCGGTACAGCTGATTGAAAGGTATGGAGCTAAGAGTACATGAGTGGCGTGATTAGATGACAGCTATTTCGCAAATTGAACCAGGACTCGGAATTCAATGCAATGGACAAACGCTTAGATTACTGTATCATTTTAATTAGCAACTACATATGAAAGATTACATTTCGGAAAATCGACCAATTTGTATGGGAGGTAAATGGAAAGCAGTTAATTTTCTTGTCGGACTCTATTTTAGCAAACGCCAAAGGTGTACTAAAATTGGTTGAATTTATCGCAACAAAGTAAAAGGTTGGAATCTAACAATATAAACGGTTGAACCGGTCGTTTGTATGGAAGATATCACAAGGGGAAGTAATGTATTCTACACTAATTTTTGAAATTAAATGTACGAAACGCATGATGTTCGCCAACATTTATGTAACAAAAAATTTATAAAGCAAATTTTATATAACAAAAATGTAAGTTGCAACGTTTCGAAATGTAGGTTACAGGGGAAAAAGTAAAATTTCTACAAATCGGCTAATTTGTATCGGAGGTGCTAGAAGGTGCTAGAAGGCTTGTGGCAATGCCATTCGTTTTCATTCTCAGAACTAAATTTACCAAGATTAAGAATATATAAGGCTTAGGAATATTCTTATGTGGATTAAATCGGCGATTTGTATGGAAGGTAGTCGATATGTTGCTGAACATTACATAGTAAAAGAATGAGCAAAAATTCAGGTTGGGAAGTTACATGGAAAAAATTGTTATTTTAAGACTATCAATTTGTAACGGGTTATGTATGTAGTGGTTTCGAAATCATCGGTCTGACAATGCTGTCAGCTGTTAAATACCTGTCATCTAAAGTGTTATTTATTTAGCGAAAAATTTGCCATTTGGTTCGTTTAACAATCGAAGAACCCGTAAAACTAACTAAAATCTACTACAAAAGTTGGCATTTTTCGTGCATTACGAGGTGATTATGATCGTCATAATCGACCTAAAGAAATTTGGAAAAGTGGCTGTTGAGTGCGAATTATTGTTTGGAGGTGTCATTGGGCCGTATTTTGTCGAAAAAGACTCTGAAGGAACCATTACCGTCAATTCAAAACGCCATGGTCGTATGATAACAAACTTTTTTTTTGGCACGTAATTGGTAATTATGAACTAGACGGTATGTGGTCTCAATAAGACGACACCAAAAGCCACACAACACGACGGTTTTGGCTTTATTGCTTGAGAAGTTTCCACCAAGATTATGAAATTTGACGCGAGGATTTGATTACGGGGATAATTCCCACATGTTAGAGTATTTGAAAACCAACATTCGTCAAGCTTTCGTTGAGATACCGCCAGAAATGTGGTCAAAAACTACCAATCCAGAGGCGGTCATTTAACTGACATTGTATTTCGTACATAATGGCAAGATCCAAGTACCATAATGAAATATACGTTTAAATCATACCTTTTTGTGTGTTTTATTTAACTTTACTTTGAAACCGAAAAATCGATAAACCGTTACGTATATTGACACCATAATGAGTTGGTCGATGTAGTCCATTTACAGTCCCCGGCTACAATCTGGCATAATATTAGAGAGTGCAAAGTTTCAGGGAATTTCGTAGGGACAGACGGGCGTCGCTTGATTAACATAAGAAGTCATGAAAGAAAATTTGCACTTTAAAGTCTTCATTCAGAGTGTCAAATTTTTGACATATCAAATGTTATATTTCTATATTCATTCAGTTGAAAGTATGGAGGTATGAAGCTTAATTTATGTGACATAGCGTCCAACCGGATTATAGATCGTCCTCTGTTTCTTAAAAAATTTATTGCTAATTAACAAAGTTTCAGGCTATCTTATTGACCTACAATTGTTCTCAGCTAATTCTTTTTCAATACTGGGAATGGGAGCGGCATATTTCAGTATAGTAAATGTCCGCCCTGTCATACATCCATACATAAATCTATAGAAAGCTTCATTCGAACTCCCAGTTTACTTTGTATCTCTCACATTTCTAAGTAATTGTGAACGAAAATCATGACATTTAACTGACTTCTGATAATTTGTGTATAATGTTACGCGAAAAAATAAATCCAAGAACTTGTCAACCAGTCAACAACAGCTAACATTTCAGCCAAGTTAACGCAATCACATATAGATGTTAGCACAAACAAAATGCGCGCGTGTGCCGCTCCCCACTCCCGCACTATAGGAGTCATCGTTAAGGCATGGAGAATACGATTATGGCATTGGTTAATCTTTTAGAGCTCTCATGGAAATGTCACCCGTAATCAGAAGTGTTTGGGGCTCGTTAGCATTTGTAGTCGCTACAAGACGCACCCAATTGCTGCATCGTTTCACCATCTGTGGCAGCAGGAAAGTTCGACTGCGTACATTTGGGTTACTACGAATCAGTAGCAATGAGTTCTGCGAAATTAATGAATAATTTCGATTGTGAAATTTGTGTCACAATAACTTAATTCTTCTGCGTTTGGAATTTGTGGTCTACTGCTGGTGGTGTTGTTTAAATTCTCATAAATATTAATTACACTTATTATTGCTATTTTCCTCATTGGATTGTTGGGGTTTTTGGAATTATGTATTTGGAATTCCTGCAGTGAGGTGCTCCACAGGCGCTTGCGTGCCATTAATGCCTATTTCAAGCCGTAAAACAACATTCGATAAAGGAGAAAACCTCCTCCCCGTAAATTGCGGTTGTTGCATCCATGGGAGATTGCTTGTCCGTTGCTTGAATGTCTGCCTCCCTCGTGGTCGCTCTATATGAAGCACCCCATTAGAGACTCTGTCAAAACAACCGCCTTAAAAGGCCACAACACATAATGTTGCAGCGTGTCCGTCCGACCGTCTCTCTGTCCGCCTGCCTTGGCTGTGTTGTATATTGTACAATGTCCGTCCATTTGTTGTCTTGTCTTGTGTGTTATGTTATCCAATAATGGAGTTGAAAGTTTCAATTTACCACCTATTGAGATTTTTGGCAATTGTTTCTTAGTTGTCTTGTTCCAAACGGCAAATCTGCGGCGCAAAAAAAAAAAAAACTCTTAGCGCCATATGTGAGCTGATATTTTTCTAATGGAGATAAATTGTAAATCATTTGTGGAAAAGAAAAAGTTCAATTAAAGTTAACGAAAATTAAGTTTTTAATGATATTTCAAAATGTACGAAAGAAATTTTTCGCGCCGTTGATGTTTTAATACGAAAGTCAATCATGGTGCATTAAAATGTTTTTAAATGTTGAAAAACTTTCCAGGAAGACTTTAACCTAAGGTCGAATAAATTTCATAGCTTTTACCAAAAGTAGAAAATGAAAATGATCAAATACAATCAAGCTCTTGGAAAGTGAAAAACACAAGAAAACGTAATTTGCAAGAGGGTTAAAAATTTGGTTAAAAATCAATACTTTCAATTTCGAAATCTGCACCACATAAGAAACTGAGTAAATAAGTTCACTCGATACCATTTGCTACAACTTATCTTATGTATGAAACAAAGTCTTATCGCAATTAGCCTTAGCAAGATGATTTGCCAAGTTTTACTGAGCGCTGAGTTCTCTGATCGTTATGTGACGAAACGGCCCGTACGTCATTGTTATAGGATCCGCACTATCAAGTTTATATTGATACGATACGAGGAGTTTACATAGGAATCAAACTTTTGTCCTGCCTTCCTATGTATACGAGTAGGCTGAAACAAATTCGTTCGCGAGGATTTAGAACTATGCTAGACTATGTAAGTTTCTTTTTAGTGTATTGAATGGTACGGTTTTGTCCAGTACTTCTGGGTTTCCAGTCTCTTTATTAGAATTTCTTTTCTACCACCAAAGTTTAGAAGTTAGGTTATCTACTGATTTAAATTTTTATATCATCTAATTGATGTTTCCATAGGAGTTGATAATATAAAGTCTGCACAGTCTCTACACATGAATTGTTCAGGTAACTGGTTATACATGGAAACAATTTTGTAGTTATTCGTACGTAGTTGAAGAAATCCATAATTGATTGACAGTACATTAACTAATTAACTATTATAATTACTGACAACCACTTTGTTAACTGCTGTTCAAGATTTTTATTGGAAGAATTCCAAACTAATTTTCTTGTTGTTTCGCATTATCGAGATGAAAATAAATATAAAATATTGTCAGACGCGGATTAATTTTTAAAGGTAAGGGAAATATAATATAAATATGTTCTACATCCAAACTATTTACTTTTTTTAGCGAACGAAGAGTCGGATCATTGCTGGCAAGCGTCTTGAAAGAAGTAAATATCTTAGAAGACACTTTTCATATAAAGAAACGTATTCTGCTATGAAATGTTATGTTGAAAGGTGCCTATCAAATAGAAAAGGAGTTTGGAAGAAAAATCTCGCTTAAAGAGAAGAGTCTTGAAAGCACTTTTCTGAAGGAGAGCCTTGTAAGACACTTCAACTTCTTCTCTAGGACACTTTCCTACACGATTATTTATATATATATTTCAGAACAATTACCTAAATATAAAGTATCATTCATGGCACATTTTTATATGAAAAGTGGCTTTCACGACATCTTTGATGATACTTTTCTGTACGAAAATTATCGTTTATGCCACTTTTTGATACAAAAAGTGTTTTTCATACGAAAAGAAAATGTCTACACAAAAAGGAGGACTTGTAATATGGAATATGCTTTCTAAGACACTTTTGTAAACGCACTATTCATAGTTTCATTCAAGTGTCATGAAAGAAAGTATATTCAAATTTCAATCCTTGTGAAGTAGCGGCTCTATATGTATATATATATCCATCTACCTGTTTACTAATATAAATTCTGTCAAAAAGAAGATAACATTATAAAAATTCGCCTAAAAGGGATTGCCAAAATTGTTTTGTCACTAATTAGATTAATTAATATATTGAATTAGATTATACTTATTAATGTTCAAGGTATTTCATCAAACTTATGTATGTGAATGAGTATGTTATATTGCTGGTTTTAATGAAAATCAACACATCACGTTATTATTTAAGATCATCAAATTTGCTTATTATTGTTAAAATGGATTGCAAATAAAGAAAGAAGAAAAAAAACTCTAACTGGCATGATATTTTGTAAATGCGATTATCTTTCTTTTATTTTTTTTTACTTATATCATACATACAATTAAAAAATGTTTAATAGATTTTAATAATTACATAGGTTAAGATGTAAGTAAAAGTATTGCGGCAAAGGAAGATATTTTATATTTCAAATAATAATCTTTGTCTATGAAAGAAGAAACAATTAAAGGAAAAATATAGGATAAAACCTTTAGGAAGAGATATCACAGTTATTCTTCTAGATTCTACAACAATCCATGATGCGATAGCCTGTTTTGATTCTCGAATATGTCATTTATCTTGCCAATGTAAGTATATAGCATATCCTCCTTAAAAAGATCATGTATGCGACGAGTTGAATACCTCATGTTTAAGCCGTGTATCCGTTTTAAGTTCTAGTTTTGGATGACTTGGAGTTTCTCCAAATGACTTTTCGCACATTGGACGAATGCACATTTTGTAAATGAGCAGTTTATTTTTGGAGTTTAAATGAGATCTACGGTTAAGTAAAGGGAATAACGCTCGTCCACATTCTATAGCTTTGTCTGCCGGACTTAAAACATGTTCTTTGAAGTTTAAGTGTTTGTCAAGTATTAATCCCAGGTATTTCACTGAATTTTGTAAAGGAATATCAGTACCGGCTATATTGAGTTTGAGCACGTTTTGGCGATTTATTGAAGGGGAAAATTATAGCTTGTATTTTGCCTTCGTTTATTTTCTTTTTTCCATTTCGTGAAATATTTTCCAATATGAGCTAGCGATTTCTTCATATTCTTAACAATTGCATTTGAAACTTTTCCACTTGACATTATGGCAGTGTCATCAGCATATAATGCTATAATCTCATTTTTAAGCAATTTAAAATCTGATGTGAATATGGCGTACAAAGTTGGAGACAAAACCGAACCTTGCAGTACACCAGCTAGAATTTTTCGGGGTGCGAACTGCTCTTCGTTGAAACTAACAATGAATGATCTGTCGGCCAAAATACTTCTTGCCATCTTTTGTAACTAAATGGGAAATTCAAATTTGTTAAGTTTAAATATTAGACCATTATGCCATATGGAATCGAAGGCTTTTTATATGTCTAGAAAAATCATTCCAGTACTTTTCCGATGTCTTTTGTTGCTCAAAACCGTATTTACAATTCTTTTTATTTGGTGTATTGTCGAAAGCTGTTTCCGAAAGCCAAATTGTTCCTCTTTTAAAACCAAATTATTCTCCGCGTGTGCCTTTATTCTTTCTAGAGTTATATTTTCAAAGATTTTGTCCAGACAGTTCAGCATACCAATTGGACGATAATTTTTAGGGTTCTTGGAGTCTTTTTCACTTTTGAGGATCCGAACAACTTTAGCTTTTCTGAAAGGCGCTGGAAAATAGCCATTCTTTAGGCACCAGTTAAAAACTTTCATTATAATATTGAAAAGTACGTCAGACATTTACTTCAAAACTATAGGTTTAACTCCATCAAGGCCTGGAACTTTATGATTTTTTAAACCTTTTATAAAAAATTTTACTTCGTCCACAGTAGCTGGACAATAATCGTCTGTTGAAACTATTTGTCTGTCAAGCCATTTAATATGTTTGGCTACACTTGATTCCTTCGATGAAATTACATTTAAGGTAATTTTATGTGATTCTTCAAAAACGTTGGCAATCATATTAGCCTTTTCTGTGTTATTATGCACATGCGATTATCTATTGTGCATACAGTCGCAGATTCTATCCCCGATAGGCACCTCGCACTTGTCTGACAACTTCTTGAGTACTCGAATAATAAAATAAGTTCAATAAATGCTTCTCAAACTTATAGGTAGATTCAGAATCGCCATTCATGGGACGAAATCGAATTTGTTATTTTCTTTTTCAACAAATATTTGGAAGCCCTAATCGCTCAAGTTTTTTTACATTAATTAATTTGATTTATTATTGAATATTCATTACAATCTTTTAGTACTAAGTGTGACTTGGTGGCTTGCGGAACATTAGTTAACATGTTTGTAATGACGCCAGATTGGGAAGCAATTCTTCCATTTTTAAGATAATATCAACAAGCAGGCAATCAGCTGTTTATTCAAACATTTTCGAACAAATTTGCGAACGCCTAATAAAAGTACGAATTCCCTTAGTCTTAGCCCTGTCTAAGCGAATTAGTAGCGTTAATGTACACTCAAGTTTTCACATCAATGAAGCCATGTAATTTTTTCACTCGTTTCAACTAATTTAAATCCATGTCATCCATTTCTCCAGAATTAAATCACCATCATCATTGTGATACAGAAAACGGTGGAAGACATCAAGGCTGCAAAAGATGTCGCGTACATAGTACGTACTCGTATGTCGCCAATAGGTCTTAGGCTAACGAAGCTATTTTTAGTTTCCCAGCTAAAATAAATACGAAAACCGTAACATGACGCCTCCACCAACCAATTCATTTCAAAGCATTCCCAACGTTAGCGTCTGCTCGCAATGCTACGCACGTTTCCTGAAATCGAAAGAAAGCAAGAAACCAAAACTCCCCAGTGAGCTATCTGAATGACTCCAAGTGCCGCCGCGCAGAGGAATGAAAACAAATTTCGTACTTACATTTCAGCAATCTGATCTGATCTTGGGTGACTGTTGCGTGCGTAGGCGGCGATGTTGAGATATGCGAGCGTATACGCGTTCGCCAGTCCGTCCAGCCATTCGTCTTTGTTTGACTTTCAAATGCAGCTGTAGCATTTTGGTAGCTGTAATTCTTCTTCAGCCAAAAGAAATGGAAAAACGCGTCTTAGAGGCTGACAAAATACACACCATTCATTATGTAGCACAACAAAAACAGTTAGCAGCGTACGATTTCATAGGGATGAAGCGAGGGAGAGCCACATTGCAATGGGACGGACGGATGGCCATAAATGCAATGTTGCATAAACGTATACCCTACATTTCACTGGTTAGTTGGCTACACTCATCAACATCAACATTAAAACTTTAGTTATTTTAGGAAATTATGTATAGAATTTAAGCGATAGCGCTGCTGGCAAGCTAACCTTTAGTTAAAATTTTTGTTTTAGCTAAGGCAATGACGTTCAATTTATGCTTTTCACAAGACCTGCGACTCCAAAAGTTAGCATATAAGATTTGTGGGCAAAGTTTTCCACTTGATCTCAACGAAATTAATATAAATTCATTCATATGTATTTGGCATTGATACTTTAAGAACAAATTTCTTTGCATCCTATGAACAGATATGGGAGGACTTCTCAAATTCGATTCAAAATTGACAAGCATTCTATTTTTAGATTCACTCTTAGAAATTCTCTCGATTAGATCAATTCCACAAAGAAACGATTTAATATTGTGTCAATATCGATTACTTTACCGAGCCTGGTGTAATACAGTCCGCGCCACCAGAATAGGTTAAAGCGTTTTGATAGAAATAGCAATGAAGTGCAACAACAACAACGGGAGGAGAGGGCTGTAACATTAGTTAGAATAGAGCATTAAAAATGAATGCAAAATATTTTGGTTTTTATCAGCAAAAAAGTATACATAAAAATACGCCACCAAAATAGGTTCAAGAGCGAAACGATAGCTAATTGAGCTAGTCTTTCGCCTAGCGCCAAGTCGTCTAAGTTAATTTGATTAAACGATTATGAGCTGCGGTAAAGTTCTTAGCACCGGAGAAAAAAAACAAGATTCTAGTGCTACACAATGAAAAGCTTACAACTCGATAAATTGCTAAAAAGGTGGAATGGAGCCAAAATGTAGTACCAAATTTTTAAGAGATAAGGAGAGCTATAGAATGAATATGATGGGATGTACTCATGCTACCACATCGTCTGCAGATCGTAGGGTCATCCTCATGGCTGCCTCCAACTCTGCTGGTTCTGTACCCAAAATTAAGGCTAAAACGGGTGTGGCAGCGAGTCTTTCTACAGTGAGGCGAGTAATTAAAGGAGCCGAGCACTTAAAAAGAAAAAAAAAATTGCAGAAAAATCCTTCATTAAATCCCGATCGGAGAGAAAAACGATTAAACCAAGCCAAGCAACACATGACATGGAACAAGGGGTGTCATTCCGTCGTATTCTCCGATGGTCTTGATGGTCTGGATGGATATAAATTTTATTTCCATGATCTAAAGAACAATTACATTTGGACAGTCGGCATAGATGCGAAGGAGGAGTAATGGTGTGGGGAGCGATTTCCCACTATGGCCTAATCGATTTACAATTTTTAACGACAAAAATGAATGCTAATTGCTACAAAGGCTTTTCTGGATTTTTCCAACATTTTAGGACCCTTACAATGGGCGTTCCAACAAGATAATGCTTCTATCCACAATGCAAGTGTAGTAAAGTCATCGTTAAGCGTGCAAAACGTCAATGTCTTGAAGTGGCCACCGTACTCGCCAAACCTTAACATCATCAAGAACGTGTGGGGATGGCTTGTAAGAAAAGTTTACGGGTCCGGTCCACAATTTGATGATAAAGCCACTTTAATTTTGGCGATAAAAAAAGGCTTGGAATGAGATTAACAATTTTAAGCAAAGACGGAAGTACAAGTTATTAGTTTTAGCCAAACTTACTGTTAAAATAAAAATAAATATTAAAAAAATATATTTTTATGATAAAAATTACTACTGTTTTACTTGAACGCATATGACGCATATTTAATGTATGCATTTTTGACGAGGCAAACAAAAGTAGTCTCCGCAGTGGTACGGTAAATATTTTTCACTTATTTTTTCTGCTTTATTCTTAAAAACGTTTGTACGCAGCATACAAATAATGGTACAGCCCTCTACACCTCTTTTTGTTGCAGCACTTTGCGGTTATTTCCGTCAAAATGCTTGAACCTATTCTGCTGGCGCAGACTGTATAAGTCCGATGTGAAACTTTTTTATACTTTTTGCGTCCCTCATTTATATGACTTTCCTTAAAAAACTGCTACCTATTTTATGAAATTATTAATTCTATAATTTGATGATGTCTCAAAATTGATCGTTTAACCTTTCAATGATTTGTTGATGTTTCAAACTTGGTTATTCAACGATTACAGTAATAATTTTGTTTGCGAAACATCATGTATTTTAATTAAAGTTTCAATATTTGGAACTTTTCTAGGGAATTCTTAATAAAATTTAGGAGTTTTGGGCCATAATGTCTTACAACGACGTATACGAACGACTTAAATTTGACTTCAATTGTCGCAAGGGATTAAAGCTTAATGAACAGACACTTCAAGCTCCATTAATTTCAAACTATTTATTTAAAAAAAAACAGATACTTTTGTCAGTATGCGCCGTACATAGGAATGAATTTCAAGCGCTCCGTTAATATCATGTTTAGGTTTGTGATTTAAAAGCTAAGCCTTTTCTTAGTCGCTCTCTTCGGCGTCGCTCATCGAGTTTTTTTATCGAAGCGTTTTAATGCTGGAGCGAACGCATTCGCTGCGTTTTGATGCGCTGCACCACGTCGATGCCTGTGTACAGCTAATACAGTAAATGGTTCATATAACGCTGATAGTCTCTGTTAACGATGATCGCTCCATACCTTTCATAGAGTATTTTTCTTCAAAGTCCTCCGAACTGATTCATTCAACTCCCTGCGCTTTACTGCACGATAGGTAGGATTGTCAGCCAGAGTTTTATTTTCATTCATCGAAAGAGAGCTTTGTCATTAATATAATATAAGCAGCATCTCTTCTCCATTGTTAGATTTATTGACAGCGAAGACGAGTAAACGAAATCATCTATCACTCCAAATTTATAGCTGCCAGTGATCATGCAGCATATCATTGGAGCAGACTCTTTGATCGTAGAAAATTTTTTCTAGAAACGAATAACTTTGTTTATATATTTCCTTTTTTACCGGCAAACCGGCAAAATTGTTGCTTTCAGCCCATGTACGCAAGCATCATATGGATTTTAGCAAATATGGTAACAGCCAAGATTACCAGAAACCTGAACTTCAAAATTACCTCCGAAAATATATTGAAAACCTAATCCTGTTTGAATTCTTTTTAAATATAAAGTGACTCATTAAGGCTTTTGCCTATCTTTACTGAAGAATTCGTGTCTGCTAATGTCATCTCATATGGACGTAAAAGTTTCACAGGAGTACAAATCTGGGTCAAGGTTTTTGCCATGTTGGACTTTTTAAGCAGTTGAATAGTCGTGCATGTTTTCTACGATTTTCTTTAGAGTAAATACTCACTAAGACCTCTGTCTATTTATATTTTAGACGTAAAAGCTTCGCAGAATTATCTCAGCCGTACTTTCACATGTTTTTGAAATATCGGAGTCTCAAATAAAATGGCAATTTGGTTGTTTACAAGTCTGAACCGTTAGGCAAATTGTCTAAGTCTTGCACTACATTTCTTATGAGTTTATATCTTTTTGTGTGGGAGCTGCAGTTGATGGCATTGTTTTTGAGCCGAGTTCATCTTTTCTCTGTCGATCGCAACTTCTGGATAGTGATGATATTAGCTTTATATTTGCCAAGGACATCCGCTGGTTGTGTAGAGGCTCTTTCCCAGTGTACAGAAATATTCCAGGTGCATATCTTTGGATCATGGTGTTTATAACACACATTTGGGTGGTTCGTTTCTTATATTTCTCTTATGTTTAATAAAAACTTTCATTTAAGATGATCAGCCTATCATGTCATCGCGTACGATCCTGGTGTTGAATCCGGCAACGATTACTATGCTGGTATAAAAGCTAGATTTCACTAATTTATATTGTGTATTTATTCAAGACGCGTCGGTACTACCATAATCATACTGAATCTTCGAATAAGCCTTACCATATTAAAGACCAACAGATAGCGCCCGATGACATTCTTAAGGAACACTTGCCAGAAGGTCGAACAAAGTTAGAGGGCCCGAATTAGAATGTATCCATTCTCCATGTGCGCAATTTCACTAATGTTGCGAGACCATATGGCAGTTAACCGATTTTGTGTAACAGTTTTAGTTTATATTTTGCCAAGAAATCAGTAGCAGGGCATTGACCATTCAAAAAGCCTGTTCAAAGATTGTGAAAATTCTTTCTGTCGCTAAGTTGGCACAATTGTTTTCTACACTGACGCGGAGTTAGAGAGCGATCTGTTATTCAGTATGCTTACAGCGATCGATTTTGTCAATTCATTTCAAGTGTGTTTTGCGACATTTACAATGGATACGAATACCGAACAAAGAATTTGTCTCTAATTTTGTATTGGAAATGGAATTTTGTATGCCGAACCGCTAAAAGTGTTACAGAAGGCTTACTTATCATGTGTGAATAGTACATTGAATTCAAGGTGGAAGATTTGCATTACTCTGGTAGGTCATCAATATCTTCGAATGACGATATCATCGAAAAAGTAAAACAAATGGTGGCTGAAAATCGTCTTAAAAGTTTGAGAGATATGTAATGTGAAAATTGTGTGTCTCACGAATCAATTCATACTATTTGACATGATTATTTGGGTATGAAATGAAACGGGTGGCTGTCCGAAAAACATGACATTTCTTAAAAAAAAGCAAACTAGAGGGAGTCAGTTCCAACCTCAAAATCATAAAAAGCCCTATAATAAGACATGGCTTTATGAATTTAAACTGTAAATACCTAAAGAAGCTCTGGAATTGTGCCTTCCTGCTAAGCCGAAACCGAAAATAACATGCTAAGATCGATAAAAAGTTGAAGTAGTTTTGACTTTCTTCATTAATTACCTCAATGTTACAACGAGTTCTTGCGTGAAGTTCAGAAGGTAAGTATAGAATATTATTTGGCGTTATGAAGTATTTGAGATAGCAGGTTTGTAGAATGAAACCTGAAGGTTTTTGCAACATTATGATGCACCATCTCTTATGAATATCAGTTGTAAACGAATTGATGGTAAAAAAACCCAACAAGTATCATCGAACAACCAGCGGATTCACCTGATTTGGCTTCTGTTGACTTTTTCTTCTTCCAAAACTCCAATTACCATTTCGAGACACTCATTAACGGAAATGTTAGAAAATATAAAGGAGAATTTACGGCACTGACTGAAGTATTTTCTAGGAGATGCATTTAAAAAATGCTTTGATGATTGCATTGTTCGTTGATTTCGGAAGAGGTATACTTTGAAGGCGACATAATAAATTTGAATGTATAATAAATATTTTGTCTTCTATTAATCAATTCCTGATACTTTTTTTTGGCAGAATGAGTAACAGAGTTTATGCATTTTCTTCAACTCTGTCCTATCCATCGCATTTGAAGAGAAATCTTTCTGTCAGCTTTGCAGTCGCCGACGACATCTAACTTCAGCTAAAGGGTTATCTTTATTCATGACTGCAAGCTTAAAAATATCTGTATTTTCCGCTTCAACACCATTCCATTTCATTGACACAAATTGTTAAATCAAAAACACGGCAGACTCGTTCCAATATTGTAAGTCCAGTAAAACTATTTGATTACCACTTTCTACGAATCCATTTGAATGATGTCATGTAGGGTAAAACAGGCCTAGTTTAGACGCGACTTATAACTTCAAAATATTTCAATATACTTGCAGTTTGAATGTATGTGTCGTTCCTTCTGCACCATACAAAATACCACTAAGCCTTTTCTGTTACAGTGTCGAAACACCAAAACCGCCAGTGCTAACAGTTGGTGGTAATGTTATTCTCAGCACGTGCAATTGCAATTTAAACTGAATCATACAACTGAGTATTGTAACATTTCTGGCAACCTCCAGTCCCTTTCTTAAGCTTAGAGCATTACGTCGTCTATTTTATGGACGGACGGCAATAAAAAACAACTGGGAAGTTTAACATCGTTTTTGTTCTATTGTGGCCTTCAAGATGTTTATTATGAGTTCTTCTTGTACGTAAATATGTAGGACGCTGTAAAAGTAGCGGTCTTTAATATTTTGATGAGTTAGCATTTATTGAGAAGAGAAATTTGGGGCTATTTGAGGGATTTCAATTAAAATGCATTTTGGGACTATTTGGAACTGTAGCTTAAGGAAATTTGGTTAATATTTCAAATTTGCTTTGCTTTGAGATAGAAAAATTGAAAGCAAAAATTCAATTTAAAATACAGACGATATAAATTTCAGTTCAGAATTCTAGTTAAAATTAAACAAGTATTCAATTTGATCTGACTTTTTGTATATGTATATAATACAGAAATGATGAAAAGAAACACAGAATTTCCATTTTAACAATAGCATTAAATAAATGTAGAAATTTTCTTTTGAAGTTTATAAAATATTAATTTGTATTATTTTAACATCCAATACCAACTTATTTGACTATTGAAACAAAACAATATTAATATAAACGGAAATTTCGTTTCAAATTCGCCTTTTATGGGAAAATTTGAAAACAAAAATTTCAAATTAAAATGCGGACGACATAAATTTGAGTTTAGAATTTCTAACTAAAATCAAAGAAGTATTCAATTTGACTTGGACTTTTTGTATACAATCCAGAATTTCAATACAGAATTTCCATTTTAACGACAGCATGAAATAAAATTAGAAATGTTCGTTTAAAGTTTATATAATATTAATTTACATTGCTTTCATTCCAATAACAATTGTTCGACTTGGAAACGAAACACACAAAATTTCGGGGAAAAGTAGTTTGTTTTTTTTTTAATTTTTGTGACCGAGTTTCGAACGAATATTTCGGCTGTTAAATGTGCATTAACACTTTTTTTGTATCGACCATTGATCAGGCAAAATCAAATAAGGATATCTCAGTATGTAAAAGTTCTGCCAAAAAAGGAGCAGGAATTGTTCAGTTAAACGCAAAATATTTATTATTCTTTCAAAATTTATTGCATCGCTTTTCAAGCAAACACCTTCCAAAATCATACACCACTTCCAACGAATCCAATCCAAACCTCGAAACCTTTTTCAAGCAAATTTTCCGGAAAAGACTTATATTCTCACTGCAAATTCTCCTTCATGTTATGAAAACAAGGGCCTTGAAGTCGAGACGTTAGCTTTGAAAAGAGAAAAATGAATTTGAAACCATATCAGGTGGGTACAGTGGTTGTTCGATGTTGTTTGTTGAGTTTTTGGACCGAAATTGATTCTTTTTTGGGATAGTGAATTCTTGTGGTGCAAAATAAATGGGATTTCTTTCCACACATATGGCCTCTTTTGACGAATTTGTTCTCTCAAATGTCGCATACCGCCCACAAAATATGTTTACCGTCTGACTTCCGGGCAAGAATATAGAGTGCATAACTTCGGGACAATTAAAGGAAACATTCAGACTAACCTTGACTTTTGATCGATTTTGACATGGTTTTTACCTTGCCTTTTGATCGACTTTGATATGTTGTTTTTTTTTTTTTGTTTCGGCCAAGTTGGGAGGAGGCGCCTTTCAGAAGCTTGTTGATTGATTTACATACAAAATTCGTCAATTCATTTCCCATCATGTTAAACATGTAAATCCATTCTTCATCAAGTCAAACTCGTAAATCCATATGTCACCACACGTTATAACATGATTTTTTTTTTATGGGGTATATTACGCGATAAAAGTTTTGAAGAAAATTTTTGTCTTACGCAATTAGTCGAGTGTCAATGCATTTTATACCCAAACAGTCATGTAAAATGGTACACATTAATTCACGAGACACAGAAAGTTCAGCTATTATCTGTCTCAAATTTAAGAGAAAATTTTCAGTTTTCACTTTACCGATGTTAACTTTGCTGTTGATTTGAAAACTTTGATGACCAACCACATGCTGGGGAAAATCTTGCATTTATTTATTCATTCATTTCAATTTATTGGGCTGAGACCTTACAGATCCATTCTTACAACTAAATACTTAATTCTTACATTAACATTAATCCTTATTTTAACACAATATTGTTGAAAAGTGATTTTTTAAAAATTGAGCGAATCACAAAAAAAATCTAAATGATGAAATAAGACTCCTCGTCACAACTTTGTTTAAACCATAATAATGTCTACAGTAAGAGTCATAAAAAAAATATCAAAAATTCCAAAATTCAAATTCCTCGTAGACATATTAAACGGTACTAGTTGTAAAAGCTCTGGTGAGTCAATTCTACTGTAAATAACATCCTTGATAATATAACATTATGTTCCACTCTTCGCGGCTTCAGAGTATTCAAATTAAATAACTGATAACGAGTTTATGCCACCATATTTCGACTGCTTTTAAATGCAGTGTACCGCTTGTCACGTTTGAGATAAAATCTATTTACAGTAAATAAAATATGAAATAAATTATTTATTTGCTGTTGTTATCCATTACAAAAATCGAAAAACAGATATGAGATGAATTGACAAATTCGCACGCTATAAATAAACTAAATGATCGATTTCAAATTTTATGTTAGTAAAGAAAATAGTTGTGTTAATTCAGCGACAAAATGAATTTTGAACATTTTCAATACATTAGATATTTTTTATAACGGGCACTTATTAAATAAATTATAAACCGGTTTTCAGGTAATGGTCACTCTAATGTTGATGTAAAACATATTAAAAAAAAAATTTACTAGAAGGAGAAGAAATACTTGAAACCACTTCTTGATACCTATACCTTTTCCCAACACCTTTTTATATACCAAATGATATATAGTCTCTATGTGAAAAAAAGGTATCCACAATTAACAGAAACATTTTCCTCTTGCTTTGATGCACTTACTGATGATGATTGATAATTTTTTACAAAATATTTGACGAACGTCATTTTCAAAATAAATTGGTATTTAATGAAAACAAAGCTATTAGCATTGATTGCGAATATTCTGAAGATAACATTTGTAGTCACATTTAACTGTATTAATAGTGATTTCCCAATTTGTTTTTTGAAATAGGCAATCAGTGATTCTAAAAAAGCATATTTAAAACCATTCATAGAAAATTCTCCCGAGGTATAACTAAAGCCTAGATAGAAGAACTGCAAGTGTTTTTGAAATCTTAAAGCTTTGTTTTTTAAAGGATCTAAAAATTAAAAGCGAAGTTCCGATATTAAGACGCTCCGAAATAAGTCTGAATTAAAGCCTCATCAGGGTTTCAAATTTCTAATCCTAGAGACAATATAAACCTTTATAAATATTTCAGTGAGATGAACTGACTTACAACAATAGGCGACTTGATGTATACATGGTGCCAGTAGTTTGAAAATAATTATTTTAGTGGAAAGTAGCGGCCTTATAAAACAAATATTTTAGCTTTCAAGGTGATACGTTGTTTAATATTTTTATTTGAACCATCAAAAGTAAACGGTCTGAATGAATTTATACATATGGGAAAAACTGGTCACCGTTATGCACTACAATATCTCCATTTGAATGGTCTCAATTCAACCAATACTAAAGCCGAGCTTGATCCTACTCTGGATGAATTTACTTCTTTGTTTACGACTGTAAAATATTGGGTAGCAGAGTTTAAACGAGGCAGTACGAGCTGCAAAGACTTACACCGTAGTGGTCCACCACTACGCCGGACACGGTTAAGAAAATCCACAAAATGGTATTGGATGATTATCGGCTGAAGAAGCGTAAGCTAACTAAAATTATAGGCATTTCAAAAAGTGCTACACATTGTATATTGACCAAAGATTTGAAGATGAGAAGGCTGTGCGTAAGAAGGGTGCCGCGCTTGCTTTCAATAGAGCAAAAGCAGTGTCGTGAAGATGTATCAGTAGAGTATTTGCAAAGTTTAACCGCAATGAGGCCGAATTTTTGCATCGATTTATATCTGTAGATAAAACATACGTCCACCACTTTACACGTGAGGTAAATGAATAGTCAAAGTAGTGGGCTGGAATGGGGGAATCGTGCCCATCTGCAGATAAGATCATGACGTCTGTTTCTTGGGATGCACATGAGATTATTTTTATTGATTACCTTCAGAAAGGGAAAACTGGCAAAAGCGGAAATTTAATTTCATGCAGCGTTTAGGTGATGAAATTATGGGAAAAAACCCGGATTGAGCGAAAAAGAAAGTGTTGTTTCATTAAGACAATGCTACAGTTTACACATCCACAATTGCGATAGCCAAAATTAATGAATTAAAATTCGAATTGATTCATCATGCACTGTATTTGCCAGATTTAGCCCCGTCGGTCTATTTTCCATCTCCAAACTTGAAAAAATGGCTCGGTGGTAAAAGATTTGACAGTTCTTACTATAAATCAGGTATAGAAGCTACTGAATATCGCTGGGGAAGAGTGTATCGAGCTAAAAGGAGAAAAGGAGTTAGGTCAGCTAGTTTTGGGACTGCTCTTGTACCTTCACCCAACGTTCTTTTGCACTGCTATAAAATCAGGAATGGTGTCAGAAGGGTAATGGTATATTGCAGGTTTTTGTCAAAAATACTCTGAATTAAGCACAATAAAAGAAACAAAATTATTACTCTCTGGTCCTCCACTTAGATATTATAGAGGCGCGATTGATATTTGCTAAACTGGACAATTTGTATACGTGGCACCCTAAGGGACGCAGAGTGCATTCTGATTTCATTTGAAGAGGTGAATGCCTTATGCATGCTAAATCTACTTATTTCTAATCTATGGGCGAAATAAAGTAATTTGTATGGAAGATATCAGAGATGTTGATTTTTCCTAATTTTTAGTGGTTTCAGGAGAACATTTAATTTTCTATAAATCGGTCAATTTGTATCGGAGGTGGCAGAATGACAACGTACACCATTTTCATTAACCGAACATACTTGACATAATATATTCGAAATTTGTCTGAATTTAGTTCAACCTGTTTAACAATATGGACACAAGAGTATATAGATTAAATCGGATATTTACATTTGAGGTATCGGGATAAATGTATCGAATTTTCTTCATTTTTTGTGAAGAATTATATTGCAATAGAATGGACAATAGAAATGACAAATGCTATTGAAACGGATACGACTTCGGCGCAGTTTTGGGTAAACAAAACCCCTTCAACATCTTTAAATAACGATCCCCATTGACAGTTGACAGTTTGCAGTAGCACGATTCGTGTGCCACCCTGTAATTGTAAATTGCAGAAGAATCATTGAATTTCGGGAAAATCTTAAATTAATAAGGACGTATCACAAAAGTTGTGGCAATGTGGGTCATTTCCACTGTAAGCCTCTACTTTGGTTAGCGCTCAATGTGCACAAAGTTCGACTATATTTATTGCCACTAAATAGAAGATACAGCGTGATATTTTAAGATTTGAGTTTTTCACGTTGGCAGCACTAACTGTTAATGGCATCCAAACGATAACTGTCAAAGTGAAAAGTGTACAGTATACCCTGCCATTTCATCATGGAAAGACTAACAAACGAGCAACGATTGCAAATCGTTGAAATTTATTATCAAAATTTGTGCTCTGTGACAAATGTGCATCGTTTAATATGACCATTTTATGGCCGTCATAATCGATCCGCTGAATCAACAATTTGTGCTGTTATCTCCAAATTTCGCACTAAATTTACTTTTTTAGATATAAAACCACCGACTCGCATGCGTAGAGTGCGTATCGAAGAAAATATTGCAGCCGTAGCGACCAGTGTTAATGACGATCGCGAAATGTCAATTCGTCGCCGTTCTCAGAGATTGAGCATGTCTTACTCAACCATAAGGAAAATTGTACACATCGATTTGGAAGTCTATAAAATTCAACTCAACTCTAATTTTTGGTGAATGGGCCTTAGAAAAACTCAATGAAAATCCACTGTTTTATCGAAAAATTGTGTTCAGCGATGAGGCTCATTTCTTGCTGAACGGATACGTACACCAGCAAAACTGTCGCATCTGGAGTGATGGACAGCCATCCAGATGCGACAGCCACTATCATACATGAATTACCGATCCATCCCGAAAAAAAAACGACAGTCTGGTGTGGTTTATAGGCTGGTGGCATCATCGGCCCATTTTTCTTCAAAGACGACCTTGGAAGAAATGTTATCGTCAACGGCAAACGATATCGTGCCATGATACGCGATTTTTTTTGCCCCAATTGGCTGAGTTAAACTTGGTCACACTACTCGTGAAACAATGGATATGTTGAGGGATGAATTTGGTGAGCAGCTTATCTCTCGATTTGGTCCTGTGAGTTGGCCCCCAAGATCTTGCGATTTAACGCCCCTTGATTATTTCTTGTGGGGTTATGTCAAGTCGTTAGTCTATGTGGACAAACCGAACATTATTAAAGCTTTACAGGATAACATGACACGCGTTATTCGTGGAATACAGGCCGAAATGCTCGAAAAAGTGACGAAAAATTAAACCTTTCGAATGGACATTTTGAGACGGAGCCGCGGACAACATTTACATGAAATTATCTTTAAAAATTAAATGACAAAGACCAGTTTATCGATTCCAATAAAGAATTTTAATATACGATGCAAATTTGAGTGTTTTATTCGATTTTTAAAAAAACTGCGATTAAAAAATCAGCGTTTATAAACCGGAGAATATATGCGCTGAATTTGTTGTTTGTATGTGGTGTTCGAGAAGGTGTGCGGTTTGTCGGTCGATTTTTTCAAATTCTGCCAAGCATTATAAAGCAATACAATTGACAAAAAATGTAGTCTATATATTAGGAGTTACGGGGAAAAAAATAAATTTTCAAAAAAGTCCATTTGTATGGATATTAGAAGATGTTTGCGTCATCTACGAACTGGCAAAATATTATTATTACAAGGCAGTTATCTTATCTTACTACCATCCAGTAAGACCGACGGATATCGCTCATTCGGCTTAAAAAGTCATAAAACACATTTTGTCAACACGTACTTTGTGGATGTTTAATCCACCATCCTATGGAGGGGCATATCTCAAAGGGGTAAAATCTCTGGTAATTAAATAGAAATGTCAAATGGCCTAAGATCAGCTGCATTCATTTCTCACAATATCATATATCATTCGTCCGCATTCCTCTCTCACATTTTAATGGAGATCTGATTTCATAAATAAATAAATTCCAATGTTTACAACTTCAACTTTGAAATTTCACAATAATTTCCATTTAATTTGCTGCGAACATTACGAACAAACAATCTTCCGTAGTGCAGATGTTTCAACATTTCGCTTGTGCATTGAAATGGTTTGAAATGGATGTCAGCATTTAATACATTTCAAATTAGCTTCCAGTGAATGGAGCTGTACGGTGTTTCACATTTCGAATAAAATAATTCTAGGAAATTGTCGTGAAATTAAGAAATTCCGAGGTTTAATTGGTGGTTTACCTAAACGAATTTGTGGAAATTACCCGGAAAAGGTGACGCTATTAGAATCATATATTCGATAAATGCTCACGTATGGGAATATTTTTATAAATGCCGTCAATATGATGGCGCAATAGACTGCAATCTAGATACAAATATGAATAATGTACATATAAATAATGTAGCTGTAGGAATTTACTAACCGACTGCAAGGTGAGTACATGAAAAAAAATGGCAATAACTTCTGTTAATAATTTTGATGTTCGTTTGTAAGCCTGTAACATTAGGGTGATAAGCGTTCAATTTAAAATTTTTATTTTTTATTTATGTGCCACATCTCAAATTAAAACAAGGAAACTGAGAGTTTTAGCAAGACTGTTTTATGCGTCGACAATAGTCAACTAATCAATGTATGAAACAAATATTATTTCATTGCATTGGGGAAAGGATACTAAAAACGTATTCGTATATAAAATCACATTACATATGATGCAGGCTACACTTATTTCTTGCCGCTGAGTGTGTAATACCTTAAAACACATTCTGCCAAAAAGGTATCGAGAATAGATCAGGAAATAGAGAGATTGCCAAAATCCTTTTCGACCCTAACTTGGCACAGCTACTATTTGAACTGGCGCGAAATTTGAACGAAATCTGCTATTTACTTTGTTTACAATGCTCGATTTTGTCAATACATTTCAAGTGGGCTTTGCAGTTTTTACAATGGATAAAAATTCAAATAAATAAACTTTCTCAAGTTTTATATTGCAAATGGAATTTTGTGCGCCGAATCGCTGAAAATGTTACAGAAGGCTCGTAGCGAATCGACTGTTTCAGGTGCATATGAGTGGTACAGTGAATTCTAAAATTTTGAAGAGATGTGGTGAAAAACTTGTCTCCCTCCAGTCAGTCATCAACGTCTTCAAGTGAAGTCAATTAAAGTGACAGTGATAGCAGGTAAATTTTATGTATATAACGAATCAATTTGTATCACTTTACACAATTGTTTGGGTATGAAGCGCATTGGTGCTGGACTAGTTCCGAAAGACCTAAATTTTCTTCAAAATTCAATCGCATAAAAGTTGCTGAAGTCACATTCATAAAAGGCATTGTAACTGATGATTGGAAATGGGTCTACGAGCATGACATGCAAACCAGCCAACAAGTTTCAGAATTGGTCCTTCCAACTGAGCCGAAACCGAAAAACCCACAACAAAATCCATTAAAAGTCAAAGTAATGTTGAAAATTTTCTTTGATTATGTTTGATTCTTGCTTGGGTTCGGACGGCAAACAAAGAATATTAGTTGGGAATTATGCGATGTTTGAGACAGCAAATTCATCGGAAAAGGTCAGATTTGGGAAAGGAAATAGGTCTAATTTCTGGTTCATAAACTAAAGAAATATTATCATACAAACCCTGTATTCGTCTAATAAGTCTCCGGATATATTTTTTGTTCTTTTTTCTAACCCATGATAATTCAGGGAAATAAGTGTATCATTTCAGACGGGTTCACTTTGAATGCGATATAATAAGTTTGAATGAAAACTAGTTTTGTCTTATATCCTACGAAATTTATGCATATATCGATCGACCCAAATTACTTTCAGAGACCATGTCCGTCTGTCTATTTATCTAAAGGGTGTTCCAACAAGAACGCAAGATTTAAATTTGGCGCCATTCGAACAATTGTTATTGTTTGTTAGTAGAAGGTACAATGTTAATAAAAATGGAGCGCTACTCGAATGAACAACGCATTCTCATTGTGAAATTGTTTTACCAAAGTGGTGAAAGTTTTGCGGCTACAGTTCGCAAATTGCGATCAATATGGGGTCATAATAATGCTCCAAAAGAGTCAACTGTAAAGAGATTAATGGATAAATTTGCCAAAACTGGGTCTGTTAGTGATGTAAAGACAACAACGCGCTTCCGACCAGGTCGATCGACCGAAAATGTCGCTGCTGTACATGATGATGTCACTGAAACTCCATCCACCTCAATTCGACACCGAGCTCAGGAAATTGGTGTCTCCAAATCCACTATGCAGCGAATTTTGACGAAAGATTTGCATCTTCATGCATACAAAGTTTTATTGACTCAGAAACTGAAGCCAGCTGACCATGGACAGCGAAGGGAGTTCGTTAATTGGGTATTGGAGAGACAAAATGAAAATGTGATTTTGCCGATAAAATTATTTTCAGTGACGAGGCCCATTTCTATCTTGATGGCTTCGTCAATAGGCAGAATTGTCGCATTTAGGGTGAGGAAAATCCTCCAGTGGTTCACGAGAAGCAAATGCATCCCCAACGTGTCATTGTGTGGTGTGGATTTTGGGCTGGAGGAATCTTTGGACCTTTTTTTATGAAAATGAGGCATGTCAAGCGCAAACAGTCAATGGTGTTCGGTATCGTGAAATGATAACTAGTTTTTTCGTGCTAGACTTGAAGAAATGAATGTGGAGGGCATGTGGTTTTAACAAGACGGCGCCACATGTCATACAGCCAGAGAAACAATTCAATTGCTGCATCAGTCATTTCCCGGTCGTATTTCGCGTTTTGGAGACCAGAATTGGCCACGTAGATCGTGCGATTTAACACCATTAGACTTTTTTCTTTGGGGTTTTTTGAATTCGTAATTCCTAGACTGCACAAAGCCGAGTTTTTGTTCGTTGTATTGCATTGTAATTGCTATTAAGACTTGAGAAAAAATCGACCAAGTCGAATAGAACATCCTGATACCTCACATGTAAATGACCGATTTGACTATATTGTTTTTAGATTCTCATCTTTCATGCAGTTGCACTGAATCCAGTGAAATATCGCAAAAATCATGCGTTTGACAATCTTAGTTGGGAGAGTGAAAATATACATTACATTTACTGATTAATGGAAAGATAATTTTTATCCTTAAACTGCGACGACATAAATTATTGTCATTGATTTTTCTTATATTTCTGGACGAAATGCTGTATGTTATAATAAGTAAGTTCAGTAGGACATAATTTTGCCTCTCTTATTACTTTTTAATTCAGATTGTTTGTTGATTGTTGTTAATCTACTATCACAAATTTATGTTCTTTTAGTGAATACTGTACTCAAGTTGAGATTGTGTTCATAGATTTTTTCTAAGGCTTTTGATAAGATATCGATCGCATCATATAATGTATTTTAAATTAAAGTCGATGGGATTCCACTCAACATTTTTAAAGTGGATTAAATCATATTTAACCAATAGGCAGTGCAAAGTTGTTATTAAAGGAATTGAATCCTTTTCATATATTCAAATCAAAATCAAATCAGGTGTGCCACAAGGAAATATACTTGGACCGTTCTTATTCACACTATTTATTAATGACATATCAACTTGTTTTTATAAGTCACAATTTTTGCTTTATGCGGATAATCTAAAAGCATTTTTAAAAGTTTCTAAATTTAATGGTGTTTTAGATCTTCAAAAAGACATAGACAGTCTTAATAATTGGTGCCTTTTAAAAAAGCTTTCATTGACCACGAATAAGTGTATTCATGTTTCTTTTACGCGTTGCAGAAATCCGATTAATGCAGTGTTCAAAATTGTTAATTTTTTCTCTGAAATCGGCTTGTTCAAAACTGGATCTAGGTGTTCTATTCGTTTCCGGTTTGACATTTATTCCGCAGTGTCAATTATGTTATTCCTAAGGCGTACAAAGTTCTTGTGTACATTAAAAGGAACTGTTCACAATTTTCTGAACCCAATACATTCAAAATCATTTTGACATCATATGTTAGATCTAAGTTGGAATATGCCGCTATTATTTGGTGCATTCATTCCAATATTCATATTGCACGTATCAAACGGGCGCAGGGTGTGTTTGTAAAGTTTGATCTTTCTTCATTTAGATTTGAAGAACCTGCAATTCAAAATGCTTATTACTTGGGTTACAGACATTAGAATATCGTCGTAACTTTCAGACAGCGCTATTTGTTTTTAATATAATCGGTGGTTACATAGACTGTTCTAATCTTTTGGCACATATTCCATTTGATGTTCCTCCTAGGTCTCTTCGGCGAACACATATTTTTGATATACCTCGGCAGTTTACTTCTTATGCAAAAAGCAATACTCTGAATCGTGGATTTTATGTTCTTCATGAACTTAATGATTTATGATTTGAATCAAGATACCAATCAACTCATAGGGTTTGTCGCATCTCAATATTTGTTTCGATTATATCTTAACAGATTTCTAAGATTAAATAATTCTAATTTAAATTGTTTATAAATAGTATATATAATATAAAATTATTACTGTTTTGCCATTGTTAGTCTGTAAGGAAATTTTGTTCCATAGACTTAAATAAATGAAATGAAACGATTTGTAGAATATATCGATTCACCACACCTTTTCTGGCACTCCGTTTACTTTTGTAACAACGTAAAAGGCTTTGGATGTAGCTATATATTCTTCTTCTTTTTCAATGTGCGGGCGAAAATCGACAAATTTTATAAAATTTTCTTAGACTCACGTTTAGAATCGTCATTTCTTAGCAAGCCACTTTCTTTGAATCTATAAATTGAATGCATGAAAGTTCACTGAATGCGAAAACCACTCCCATATCATTTATGGGAATGCAAGGAATTTTTTCTTTTTTGTAAGTCCATAATAATATTTCAAAACAAATAGTGGTTTTCTTCTATATCTCACGCTGACAGATTTAGTTTATCGACAAAGCAGTAGAGATAGAAAGCATCATCCATAACTTCAAGCTCGTAGTTGTCAACGTACATGTGGCAAGTGGGCAGTCCCCTTATTCGCCACACACAAAATAACTTGGCTTTGTGTTCATCTGCCACCACTAAACCCCCTTTTCCGACTCCTTCTCAATATTTGAGACGGCTGCATTGATGTCTCGGGGTTTCACATTAAAGACGTTAATAAAACCTATCATATGCGAATGCGTAAAATAGGTATACAATTGTTAACTGACATTTCAAGACCCTATCATTTGTTACATAATATTAAACTTCAAAAAACAATTCATTACATGCAATTTTCTCTTGTCGCATTCCGCTCATTTTAATTCTAATGCGTTGCCTTTAAACTGGCCGCCAACGTTGCAACATTTGCTACACCCCATTTTGCGTCATTCCCTTTTGCTTTCGTGTACAATGAACTGTATTCACGCTACGTTATCCTTCAAATGTCCTTGCGTGCGTCGGTGTACATCCGCTAACACATTTGCAGCGAGGCATCAAGACGAGATATTCTTAAGCAACTTAAATATTTCACCGCATTTTTAATAAGCGCCCATGGAAAGCAGATGAAAGCTCTATTTAGGAGCACAACATTCCATACTTGTGATCCCCTCGACCCCAACATCATCATCATCTTACGTGCAACATCAGGATAAATGAATGATGCATTCTCTGGCATTCACGTTTCTCGTCCGCCTTTTGTCATGCGAAGAAAGCCATTGTTTGCGAAACGTGGAACATTTATACCCACTATGGGCCAACAACACAATCATCAGTATAACGTTAATATTATACTTTTATAGTTTTGCTGGATACTCTTCTGCTCACTCACTTGGGGTGTTGGTATACATTGGAATGGGACTTTGGTTCAATGTTTTCTAATCTACCTACCACTGACATTTTCGGTTATTTTTAGTTGTTGGTATTTTTAGGGGCCTGCCTGCGGTTTGCTTATGTTTTTGTAGTTTGTTCACATTTTTGAAGGTCTATTGTGGTCCATTCGTAAGAAGACCAAAATAAAGGTCATTTAAAGGACTTGGTAGTACCATTTACACCCGGGGGAAGATTATAGTTGAAAAACAGTTGAGGCTATAGCCTTTATAGTGCCATGTGAGAACGTTTACGTCAGTATTTACAACAAGGTTACTACGTAGATTAAGGTGGCAAACAAATTTTTATGGAAAGCCATAAAAAAAGTGGCACTTGGTAAATCGCGTGAACTTAATTACTGACTCATTTACATAAAAATTATAACAATCTGCTCAGAAGTTATAGACAAATCACAGATTTACGTAGAATTGGCTAATTTGTTCATGAAGTAAATTAAGCAACGCAGACAATTCTCACTAATAGGTATAAATTTAACAAAAACCTGAAGCTTGTTAAGTTATACAGAATTTAGTAAAACTGAATGTGACCGACCGTGGCGTGATGGTTAGCAAACACGGCCTATCACCTATCATTATTTGAGCGGTGATCACCTGGATGTGTCTGACGAACTCTTCGAGTTATGGAGTATTCGACAAGTCTTCTAAATGATTTTCAAACTTTAATGTTTGGAATCATCGTTAAACTGCAGGTCTCGTTGCGTGAGTATAAAAATAGAATGCATGTAAGCTTATATAATGTGAAAAGCTCTCCTATACCTCATTCATGGGGTGCAAGGGAATTTGTTGTATGAATCTATATACATGGGTTATATTATGTAATTTGTATGGGCGGTACCAGAGAAGGCGCATAAAGTGTAGCAAATGTGTCTGCATTCACTGCAACAGCTTATAAGGTATCAGGCTACAAATATACAGGGGTAAATTGGTCATTTGTGTGGGAGTTATTATAAGAGACATGTTTAGTTGAATGATTTTTCTACAGTTTTATCAGACACTACAAAGCAATTTATTGAACAGAAATGTAGGGTGTTGCAGTCTACGAATTAGAAGCTAAAGGGTGATTTTTTAATCGTAGTTTTTTTTTTTTAATAATAATAAAAATAATGCAAATCACCAAGTCCGACATATACCGCAATGTAATCAATGTTTCGCAAAAAAAAAAAAATTGTAAAACCATTTAAATAAATCAGAATACAAAAAGAAGCTCGGTGTATGGGTGCCAGAAGAGTTGCCCAAAAACAAATACTCATGAATTTATATTTGTGAATCGGTGAATTTCTGATGCGAATATCGACTGGTAATGAGAATTGGATCACTTACGACAACCCGCTCAAACTGTGAGCGGTCAGATAGATTTTGCTATGTGCTTGGTGGGACTGGCAGGAAATCATCTACTATTAGCTGCTCTGTTACGGCCAAATAATTATTATACTTCGGACCTGCATTGTCTGGAATTCTAGCTGACGAGACCTGGGTCACTCAGTGCGTTTCTGCATAATCGCAAGCAGTGCAATTGCGGTGCTCCAGTCGAATATGCGCGAATATGTGCTCATAAAGGAGCTCCAGTGATTAGTGAGATTTAAGTCAGGTTTACTCACAGTAATATGATCTCTATTCAGTGCTTGTTGGTACTGATCCCACAATCTTGATAGGCAGCAATTGCCACTCGTTGCAGGGGCATCAGTCGCTGTACCGCAAGGGGTTGAAACTGGGAGTAGGTCAATTACAAGGTACGACTGGAGGTCTTTTCTGGTGACGGGAATTCACACGGACATTGTCTCGAGTTCGTGCCTAGTTCATCTGTGTCTTATACAAATTCCCAGTCTGTTCTCTTTTTGCGGCAGGGCGACTAATTCCGTGAGATATAGTGTATAAATCGCTATTTGGTAGCAGCTTAGCTGCGCAGTTTCCACTGGTAAGTTTGACCAGTAGCGTGGAAATCAGGAGACCCAGGAACGTAGTTCTCGTCTGATTATTTGGTGTTTGACACCTAATGGGATCACGTGAGCTTTCGGTTGAAACGGAAATCGTTGGTAGAGTCTTTATGCTAGAATGTGGAGTTGTATTGCAATGGGGATTACAAGCGGTAGCTTGCTCTCAAAATTGTCGGTTCCCTTTTCCAGATAGTCCAAATTAACTTGGCTATCTCAGAGGGGAGCTGGCAATCTCATGATAATATGCCTAGTGTGATTAGCACACTGTGGGTAAAGCCTTCATGGTGATACTCACGTAAAACCCCGTGGGCTCTGTACTATCATTGTATAGAACTGCCTGAAGCATGAATTCGCCCGGAAGCGAGCGAAAGGAACAGGAAAGGAATTGGAAGAGAGGACAACGAACGGCCACATAAATTGACAGTTACTCGCCAAAATCTCGGTTCAGCTTTTGATAAATCTAATAATGTCAACCTGCAAGTTAGGGGAAGAATATTGTTTACAAACAGTTTCTTTTATTCTATTGGAGTTGAGAGAACCGTAGACCGACACCGAAGTGAGCAATTGTATCAAATTGCAAATAGGCTTAGTCGTGCTCTAGTACAAAAATGTTTTCGCAATGAATTCAGCAGGCAATGTGGAAAAATTTGACCAAAGCTCAGTTGAAAGGTTCCGGTTTCTTAAATATTGTCAACAATTTGTGCGTCGGCGTGCAAAAGAGTAAAGTGTTTGGACTACTTTTCTACGTGTGGCGCATAATAAATGGGCATATCTATTCTTTCCTCTGTCTAAATGGAACTCAAGTGTAATACAATATTGTTCACTAAATAGCTTTGTAATCGATCTTTTGTATCGACACATAGAGGTTATTCGCTTTCATAAATGTCAATCGAAATTAATGGCCAAATTGTATTTAACCGCCGTGTTGTATTTAGACTCGCCTAGTACTAATAGTTTTGTTTTCATAAGTCAATAGTTAAATTTTTAATTAGTGATGCACAGTGAGGAAATATTTACAAAATGCAGATAATTTAATTGTCATACTTCACAGTCGTTTACATAGAAGATATACCGATTAGCCTGTGTACTTCCAGTTTGTTAATATTAAGAGATGTCATCACAAAAAAACGATTACGCTTGCAGAAAACGTTAAATGTTGCTTTCAAAATTGTCATAAAAGCATCTATTTAATAAATTTAGGGCAAAAGAGGCGTCAGAGTATTAAAGATGCCTGTTTAAGCAATCTGTCGTAAAATAATTTAAATCAATGATAAGATAATTTTATCCCAAACCCAAATGTATACCAAATATGATGTTGTATCGCAATACATATATGTTTGTGTTTGTAGTTCACTGGTCGTATTTCGAAATGTGTTTTGTTTATGGACAAAATAACAATCTATTAATGAACCATTAGGCTCCGAAATGTTTGCAATGTAAGAGACTTCCACAAAACTGCACATACTCGTATATGGAAATTGAAAGGGAGATGTTAGGGTGGTAAGCAATATGACCTAATTTTAATGATATGCCATGTATAAATCTATTCAATCTGCTCCCAATAACCACCATCAACTGCTAGTAGATAATGTATGCGAATTAAATATATACATATTGACAAGTGAGTTGAAATACGAGTAGATATGATAAAGTGGTTCAACTTTAATGATATACCGATGTTAAATCTGTTTTATTTTAACTTCAACTGTAACGCTGCTCCTAATAACTGCAACTAAATACTAGGAGACAATTGTTGCATTCTGATCAAACTGAGTCATGGACCGAAAATCACCTTCACGGTTACGCAAAATATCATTGATGTTCCTGTTATACTGTAGAAGCGAGCATGCTATCGCTAACGTATTAGCTCATGTTCATTTTCCTCTCTCCACGCATTGTAGTTGTCATACCAACCACGTATGTAGACATTAATGGTATTACTACGTGATTATGGCCAGAATATTTTGACGCCACTTCGAAATACTATGGGCTATTTCGCCAATCGCTAACATAATAAACAATAAACATAATTGAAGCTTTAATAACCAAAAGTATATTCGACTGAGCTATACAATTGAACTCATGCATTTCCTCTGCCTATTGTGCTGAAATACTGACCGAGAACTTGTCATTAACAATTAATTATGTATTCTATTGTTAGTGAATGAATTGACCTAGATATATAACAATACTAAGCGTGTTACGTATATCGTACTAATAAGCAGCACGACAACAATTGTATGTTTATTTCTGGAAGTCGCCTAAATCACAAAACAAACATATTTATATTTATCATACGTTTTCCATGAATTCACATTGGTCGAAGCCAAAAATAATTTGGTGGCTTTTGATGGAACGAAACGTACAATTGGCATTCTTTGTGACCCACAAAAAATATTAGTTTGGCGATGAAGTGGCGCTTTTGCCCTTCAAAAACCCGCAAACAATGACGGCATTTTAAGTTTTCATGTCTGTTCGCAAATAATAATTTCACACATAAATAAATATTTGTAAGATTTAAGAGAAAAACTACTACTGAAATTGTCCCACTTTCGTTTTTCGACAGACTTCAGATATTATTGACGAAAAGTTCTATCTCTATTACCCAGCGAAAAGGGAGCTTCGAGAAGTTCTTGGGTTCTAGAAATAGTTCAAATTTGGATCACAACCAACTAGTTTAATATGAGTTTGTCATAGGAGAGACGATATTTTCATTATTTATGGTGGCTTTTCAGTGAGAACAGTCCCTATGAAGAAATAAAAATGTGATTATATAATCAGTACAAAAATTTCAGTTAGATGAACTGACTTACTGACTACACATTCACCCGACATCCTAAACCGTCAGGTTATTGTCAAGACATGCAGACAATTTTCATTTGCCGAATTAACTTTAATAAGAGCCTGGTGCTTGCTAAGTTAGAATTAAATGATAACAGAATCTATGAATACACGAGTCAAACTAAGTAACTTGTTTGGTAGACACCAGAATGTATGGGAATGTATGGATTATCTGGTCGATTTTTCACATTTTGGCATAACGCTACACAATCGACAAAAAAGTAATAAACGGCAATCTTCTAATTAAGGATTGTAAGTAATTTCCCTTGCATTACTCAAATGAAATATGGAAGAACTACTCACATTCAGTCATTCCATTTTTGGACTTCTTCAAAGGGACCTATAATTTAACGGCGATTTCCAACGTTATAGTTTGAGAACCAATAACCAGAATTGTCGATTACTCAACTCAAAGTGTTCATCAGAAACATCGAGATGACCGCCGCTCAAATAGTGGCATATGTGGCATTGAACCCGTGATCATGCGCTTATCGTAACCATCGCAACACGGTTGGTCATAGTCATAGGGACGGGAAAAATTAAATTTCGATAAATACATGGTGGTACACGAATCGTGGTACAAACACAATATCAATGCCAATAGGGATCGTTATTTAAAGATGTTGAAGGAGTTTTTTGCCGACGAACCGCGCCGAAGACGTACCCGTTTCAACAGCATTTGGTTTCAGCAAGATGGAGCAACTCCACACATAACCAGGCCGGTTATGGTGGAGCTCCAACGAAAATGTTGCAAACATATGAATATGCAGAGTCTCCACTTTTCTGACCCCTAAGGTCACCTGACCTGACTGCACCACACTTTTTTATAGGGTTACGTCAAGCAAGAAGTGTACAAAACTAAGGAATCTGACTGAATTTAAGCAGTCCATTAAAGCAGTAATTAAGGCGATCTCGATATCAACCTTTCAGGGCGCAATGAATAACTTTCTGATCAGGTGAATGAGCATAAAGGTTATTTATGGTCTATCATCTTCAAAACTATTTAGTTATACAAAATAAAATGTAATATTTTATATAATAAAAAGAAAAAAATAATAGAAATACAGGGTGTCCGTCGAGAAGGTATACTATTTTGTTTGTTTATAAATTTTGATTTAATGAAAGAGAATGGATCTCTTATTGAAAAATGTTTTGTATAAAGTCTGCAATTATGTATGAAGTACAATATCAGATAAATGTCTGCCTCTGTTAGCCTCGTAAATGCGAGCCCTTTTGAGCACATTTTTCATTACATTCTCACACATTTCACGGGATATTTCATTTATTTCACCACGAATATTTTGTTTGAGTTGCTCAATCGTTTCTGGTTTGTTTTCTGTTTGTTGTGGTCCATGCTTGGCCCTGTCAACTACAGACCCTCTTTCTTCGAAATCATTCACTACACGATAAATAGTGCGTCTTGTCGGCACGTTGTTTCTCCCAAAAATTTCACGTAACTTTCTCATCGTCACAGTAATCGATGATTGATTTTGATAAAATGTTTTAGCGATTAAAACACGTTGGTTTATCGAATATCTTTCCATAATAAATTTGCCACGTCTCTACTTCACGACTGTCAAATATGAACTGTCAAGACTAATGTTTACCAAAATGACGGCAAAATAAAGTAGTATTTTATTTCATTTCATTTCATTTCATTTCATTTCATTTCATTTCATTTCATTTCATTTCATTTCATTTCATTTCATTTCATTTTATTTCATCTTATTTCATTTTATTTCATTTCGTTTATTCCTATATCGCGATGCAGGAAGGCCAAAAAGACCATTTACATAAAATCACAAATAAAATACAAAATTTTTAATGCAATATTAAATATTCCAAAATAATAATAATAATAATAATAATAATAATAATAATAATAATAATAA
>JAHXMU010000661.1:203533-294626 GCA_019455685.1 Philornis downsi
AAAAAAAAAAAAAAAAAAAAAAAAAAAAAAAAAAAAAAAAAAAAAGTGCTGAAGTGACTTGTGGCCGAGACCACCGTCATGTTCAGCTATAAATGGACCCCAGCTCGCGCGGTATCTGGGGGGGAAAGAGGCGTGGGAATAATAATAATAATAAAAATAAAATAAAATGAAAAACGATATAAATTCAAAGTTTATATTATGGTTCCCCAACCAAATGCTTTTATAAAGCAAATAAAAAAGAAAAGCCAAATGTCGATAATGCAAATCTAATATACTGGTATTTGTGTTGGAAAACTTGATTTGAATAAGCAATATTTCGAATATGCAGAGGGAGCCGATTCCAAGCTCTGCAAACGCGCGCCGTAAATGATTTTAAGAATTTAGAAGAGCCTGACATAAGAGGAATTACGAGTTGTGGATTTCAGGTTGATCTAAAGAATTTAAATCTATTTTGCAGTAATGGTGGTGAACCAGATATTTATAAAATTTATAAAATAATTTAATGATTCGAAATTCAACATAATTTTTAAAGGGAATACGTAAAAATCGTATAGCATATTGTGATATATGATCGTAGCGCCTCAAACTATACACATACCTTACTACCATATTAAAGACCCTCTCAATTTTCCTAAGGCAACCAAGAATTGTTCCCGAAACTTCAAGAAACCGAACTTCAATACTATAATTAATTTGAGACATCAACAAGGCATGAGCTAACCTCTCTTTAACATGATTTGGAAGAAATATATTCACATTGTACAACATCCGCAGAGTAAAAAGTATCTTTGGAAATACAGAATCAATATAAGGACGAAAATGCAGTTGTATATCAAGTGTTATGCCAAGACACTTGATCCCATCTACTAACTCAATACTGTTTCCATTAATGTTGATGTCAACCTTCTGCAAAGATTGAAACGAGGAGACAAAAAGCATAGCTTTAGTTTGGCCACAATTAATATAAAGGTTGCTTTCATTTAACCAATTATTTATATCACTCAATGTGTTACTGATACTACATCGTACGACATCGACAATAATGCAAGAAAAGTGCGCAGGTTTGAATCACCACTTTTGTAGGTTTGAATCACCACTTTTGTAGGTTTGAATCACCACTTTTTCGCGTTTTTCGGTTGTTAAACGATCCATATTTCTAAATGGCAGACTTTTCACTAAATAAATAACACTTCAGATGGCAGGTATTTAACAGTTGACATCCTTGCCAGACCGGCAGTTTTGAAACCACTAAACGGATAACCCTGTGCTTTTTCCGTATAAAGTGATATATTTATACTATTTGTACTTTTATTTCATTTATTTCATGTATAAAAACATATTTTTATTAGTAAACCGGCATTGAAAGTACTTTATTTGAGATCTGAATAGCAAGTGTAACAGTTAGTGTGAAATGGACAAGTTGGGAAAACAAAGTGCTCATATCAGGACTAAACTCAAATTTCGTTGTACTGAGATACATCGCCTACGATACTATTGATCTTAATCCATGGGACTGTCTTTATGACAACGGCTTTCTTCTACAAGGAAAGCGCCTATGCTGAAAACATATTTTCTAATTGTAGTGCCTATAAAGACTCTGTTCTATACACAAGATATTTAAGAAAACATTTTTCCTTATGTATGTTGTCTATAAAAACATTTTCGAATACATTTTTCTTTATACGAACAGATTATTCATACAAATTTTAGTACGTAAAGTATCAATGAATACAATCTGATATGTAAAGAGCCTGTAAAAAGAGTTTCCTATATGAAAACCGTCTTCTATGCAAAAAATTATAAATTTCTGTAAGAAAACTATATATAGGGTGGCGCATAAGTAACGATAAGATTTGATCAGTGAATACATTTTTAGTTTAAGTCTTTTTTTCGTCTCTTCAGAAAATTAACTAAATAATACTTGGGAAATTTATGATGGAAGGCTCATCACAGAACAAAGAACCAAAGTTCTTCAATTTTACTTTGAAAGTCAGCATTCGATTATTCGGACACAAAGATCATATCGAAATTTCGTTCAAGAAATGCCCCTAGCGCTCCAGCAATTTACAGATTGGTTCAGGGATTGGGGAAACAAGGGGCTGTTTGTGATCTTCCGCATGCTGGAAGACCTCGTGCAGTTCGAAATGAAGTGACCATTGGTCGAGTGCAAGCAAGTATTGAGGAAACTCCCGAAACTGCCACAAGGCGACATTCTCAGCAGTTAGAGATGTCTAGGCGGTCTTTGCAAAGAATTTTACATATGTTACATAATTTCCCATATAAGATACAATTGGTTCACGAGTTAAAAGCAAATGATGCACAAGAACGCATTCAATATAGTCGCCGTTAACGTTACTTATGTGCCACCCTCTACAAAGTAATTCTTCTCAACGTGAAGCGTCTATGTATATGTATACACTTTCTATATTTAAAGTGCCTATGAAGACATCTTTCTATATAAGGATTTTTGTCGGCATTTGGAACTGAGAATGTAAATTCTGTCAGTTATTATATTTCTATTTACACAGCGTCTGAAAGGGTTGTACGTATTTTCATTTTCAAGTGCTTGTGGCAAGTTTCTGTGACGAAATTTTTCTGTATAGAAAGTGAAATTTTTCCTTATGAGAAGTGCCTGCGAAAAGTGTCTATAAAAAGTGTCGATGAATACACTTTTCTACAATGTAAGAAAAAATTTGCTGCTTTGCAGATGGTTGTCGAGTATTTCAAGACAATTTTGGCCGATAAATTCGGCAGTAAAATAGCTCGGCAGGGAATCTCTGCCAGTGATAACAAAAAATATTGTCACGTGTAGAAATTGAAACGCAGCCGGTAGGATTCGAACCTACGCTCCCAGAGGGAATCTGATTTCGAGTCAGACGCCTTAACCACTCGGCCACGACTGCTCCCAATGGTGACCTTTCTAACCTCCGCCGTGGACCGCTGAGCGGGAAAATATGAAATTATGAATAGTTCAGCGCACGCCCATATATTTGTTACCACTTGTGAATACATACTATATCGTCTATTTCTGGTGCCACTGGATCGTCATGATCTATTTACGGGTGTGAACAGCTAATAATGAGTTCACACATATTTTTCTTTGAGTGCCGCCTAAAATAGAACATGCTCTCTTTATGCCTCAGCGCCTTCCTGCCTCCATACGCCCCATGGAGGTATATGGATGAGCTCTGTGTGTCTCTCCAAGATAGATGCTATGTCAGTTGGAATTGATGGCCTTAGTACAGGTCGTTTTCCTCCCCAAACAGTGACAACTGCAACAGCAACAACGACAGCATTCTACGTACTAAAAATTCATGACGAAGGATGCCTCCTCCCATAACACCGTAGAAGCAGCGATGCACAAACTGTGATGCAACTGTTATGCGGCTGTTTACATTTTCAAAATGGCGCTTATTTCGCATGTGGGAGTTTGGGATTTTCATGTGTTTCCATTCGGATGTCCTTCCATTGTACGGACGAACATATGAAATGGGAATAAAAATAAAATAAACTAAGTTCTCATGTCGAAATGTGAAATAAACACGAAACATTTTTGGCGGGCGTGTTCATACATCCCTCAACGAGGGTTAGCGGATAATTCTGGTAAGGAAAACAAGAGGGCAGATGCAAAGTTTGACAGTGATATAGTGAAATTGATTATATGAATAAATAGAATCAAGTTTGAAGTGCCCAGTACAGTTTGAGAAAATGTGTTTCATGGCCTTAGAACGATGTTCATTTCTCTAAATAGTTCATTGGTTTATTGGTTAACGCAATAGCTGTCGCAAATCTTTATGAAACTTCTTAAAACTTGACACCGACTAATATTCTGGCAGATCACAACAGAGCACTGTGAGTGGGTTATATCGATTCACCTCTCCTCGTACTTTCCATACAATTGATAGATTTTTCCGACCCGGAGACATTCGACGTGGCAAAATATGTAACATTCGGAAGTAACCATTTAAAGTACCAGGTATCATTTGACCAAATGCGTTTCACGACTTTTTAAGTAGATGGAGCGATATTAATCTGTATAGCTGGCTGGCTGGTGGACATGATGAATGTCGTAAATTTTATAAAGCTTCATAAAACTTGACACAGATTAATGTTTTGAAGCCGTGGATTGCACATGGGCTACATAAATTTACTGCTTTTGGTGTTTCCCAAACAAATTGACAAAGTTTTGTCCACCGTTTTCATCTATAATTCCTTGTAAAATATGAAAAAATTGAGTAGTTAATCATGCCCCTTTTGGCATCTCCCATACAAATAAGCGATCTAACCCATGTTTTCTCAGATTCATGTCTGTTGTTCGATTATAATAAGTCCAGTTAAATTTACAACAAGTTAGAGATTTTCTAAGGTTAAGTTTAAGAATGAAAATGGACCGCTTTTAAATCTCTGATATAGATTAGGCGATTTTCCGAAATTCAGTTTTTTCCTGTAACTTCTCATTCGTAACCTGCAGTAAAGCAATTTTTTGTCTTTTGCATTATTTCATAATTTCTAGTAAAATAAGACAAAATCTACCATTAACCTTAACCCGCTGGTACCTTCCATATAAAAGACCGATTTAACCACCATGTTCTTAGGTTTATGTCTTTTATATAGTTGTACTAAATTTAGTCGAATTTGCTACACATTCAGCATTTGGTATGTTATTGTCTTAGAGTGAAAACGTAGCACATTACCCCGCCCACTCTGTTACCTTCTATACGAATTTACCAATTTTTCGAATTTCAATCCTTCCCTTCCATACAAATTTAAAAATTTTTCGAATTTCTATCATCCTTCAATGGTTTTTAGCCAGTAGGGGGCACCAATCTAGTTTGCTGTCTATTACGTTGCTTAATAATTCTCTATAAAACTGGGAAAAGCCGATATAGTTATTGCTCCCCTTCTGGAGTCTCCTAAGCAAATAACCGATGTAGTCAACATATTTTTATTTCCACATCTTTCAATCAGCTGCAGCAAACTCAGCCTAACTCGGTTCTCATCTTTCCTTTAGTAAATTAAATCCTGAAATCAAGAATGAGCGATGTTGCCACGACCTCTCTGGTATCCACCATACAAATGGCCTTATTTAACTTACATGGTCCTTGATTCGTATCTTCCATACAATTTCAATATACTCGTATTCAGTATAACTGGTTTTCCTGTAATCTCTCATTCATAGTTTGAAATAACTTTCTGACACCCCTCACACCAATGTAGAGGACGTTAGGTAAAGGCAAACATAGGCTAGTGCTATTGACTAAAGTTTTCGAACTGGTTCCTGTATATTTTGATGAATGATCGTCGAAAATCTCATTAGAATACCAAAAACTTACGGAAAGTACACGATATTCATATGTTAATGTTGTTTTGATTAAAATCCACATGCATATAAAGGCTGGCGCATAAGTAACGTTAACGGCGAATATATTGAATACGTTCTTGTGCATCATTTGATTTCAACTCGTGAACCAATTGCATCTTATATGGGAAAAGATGCAACATATGTAAAATTCTTTGCAAAGACCGCCCAAACAGCTCTAACTGCTGAGAACGTCGCCTGGTGGAAGTTTCGGGGTGTTCCTCAATACTAGTTTGCACTCGAGCAATGGTCACTTCATTTCGAACTGCACAAGGTATTATCTGAATAATCGAATGCTGACTTTCAAAGTAAAATTGAACAACTTTGGTTCTTTATTCTGTGCTGAGCCTTTCCATCATAAATTTTCCAAGTATTATTTAGTTAATTCTGTAAAGAGACGAAAACAAAGACTTAAACAAAAAATGTATTAACTGATCAAATATTACCGTTGCTTATGCGCCACCCTATATTTCCGATTTCTGTTATTTTTGATCTAGGAACCAATTTGTTTGCTTGTATATTTTGCGGTTTTACAAATTGCTTAAAGTATTAGATTCAATAAGCATCCCGCAGCACTATGATCCGCTTTAATTTATTCCTTCATAAAGCATTCCAGATTGGCTCAAAATTCTTTATTTAATATTTCCATACGTCCACCTGAAGGAATGAAGATAAATGTTCTTAAATCCTCCAATACAAATCCCTTGTATTCTAGGTTCATATATTTTTATTTAATCAACTTTGGTGGATGTTTTTCTAGTGGAAATGGATGTTTATATCTCTCATCCATAGGTCTGCGCTATGCATGCCATTTGATAGGAAAAAAAATGGGACAGAAGTTAGATCCTACATATTGAAAGACGACATACGCTTTAGAACTTTCTAAAACTAACAACTATCAGTTACCTAAGCGAGTGGCTGGTGGAGATTATTATTCGAGTAAATCTGTAATGAACTTAACAAAATAAGACATATTAGTGGAAACTGACTAAGACAAATGTTGAATAACAACCAGCATAGAATTTGAAACGGACGCATGATAAGTCATCTGCTAAACTTTGCGGCCGAACACTTTTTTTACACTGTAACTTCTTATTAATTTCTTACCTATTTGCTTACTTATATGAAAACATAACCGGCCAGAACTTCAGTAAAATGGCACTGTGTGATATTTTGAGTAAATTAGTTTAACGGCTGTTTGGTATGCAATAAAATATTTATGAATGGCAACATATTTGTTTGCGTAGGCAAACGATATCCGGGGGAAAATTCGCAATAATAGAAATAAAACAAAAGTCGGTGGAATTAGAATTTTTAAAATTAAAATTGGTGATCTTTATTCCAAGTATTACCTGAACCGCAGAGCTCTGAACAACGAATGACAGAAACCTAATCGCGAGAAATAGATGGTGTAAAGTGGCTTCAATTCAGCAATAGTCGCTACTTGTTAGAATCTGTTTGATTACATTTAGTAAAGGGTGTCCCAACAAGAACGCAAGACTTAAATTTTAAATAAAACACAGATATTTAAAAAAAATCGTAAAACTTTATTAAATCGTAAAGTAGACAAAATGAGGTCATGTTGGAACAACACATCGGGCAGATGGCCGCCGTTAATGCAGTGTCCAATTTCCTATTTTAAGACTTAAGTCGTCATCGGCTTATTTGCGTAAACCATCGACTTAAAAAAACTCAGAAGAAAGAAGTCTAATGGTGTTAAATCGCACGATCCAGGCGGCCAATTCTGGTCTGCAAAACGCGAAATAACACGACCGGGAAATGACTGATGCAGCAATTGAACTGTTTCTCTGGCTGTATGACATGTGACACCGTCTTGTTGAAACCACATGCCCTCCACTTTCATTTCTTCAATTCTAGGCACGAAAAAACTGGTTATCATTTCACGATACCGAACACCATTGACTGTTTGCGCTTGACATGCCTCATTTTTATAAAAAAAAGGACCAATGATTCCTCCAGCCCAAAATCCACACCACACAGTGACACGTTGAGGATGCATTTGATTCTCGTCGTGTCGCATGAGGATTTTCCTCACCCCAAATGCGACAATTCTGCCTATTGACGAAGCCATCAGGATGGAAATGGGCCTCGTCACTGAAGATAATTTTATCGGCAAAATCAGCATTTTCATGTTGTCTCTCCAATACCTAATTAACGAACTCCCTTCGCTGTCCATGCTCAGCTGGCTTCAGTTCGTGAGTCAATTGAACTTTGTATGCATGAAGATGCAAATCTTTCGTCAACATTCGCTGCATAGTGGATATGGAGACACCAATTTGCTGAGCTCGGTGTCGAATTGAGGTGGATGGAATTTGAGCGACATCATCACGCACAGCTGCGACATTTTCGGTCGATCGACCTGGTCGAAGGCGCGTTGTTGTCTTTACATCACTAACAGACCCAGTTTTGGCAAATTTATTCATTAATCTCTTTACAGTTGACTCTTTTGGAGCATTATTATGACCCCAAATTGATCGCAATTTGCGAACTGTAGCCGCAAAACTTTCACCACTTTGGTAAAACAATTTCACAATGAGAATGCGTTGTTCATTCGTGTGGCGCTCCATTTATACTAACCTCGTACCTTCTACTAGTAAACAATAACAATTGTTCAAATTTCAAACAATGATACTTCGAATGGTGCCAAATTTAAATCTTCCGTTCTTGTTGGGACACCCTTTATAACATAGGAAAAGATGCAAACAGGTCCAAACGAGAGTAAAATGGAAGAAGGGTTGCCATTCGATGGGAAATCGAATAAGCCCCGGGAAGAAACGAAGCCACATTCCGGCTTAAACGATATTTAAAAAACTGATTTATTCGCAGTGCTTTATTTAGATTACCTTAAAGCTACTAGTGGTTTTCATTTTAAATATATATGTTTTTTTTTGTTAATTTACAATAACTTTTATTAATATCTTTTGATTGTAATAGAAATCCTCTTTAATTACAAAATTGGTCACATTAATATCTTATAGCAATCACGTTGAATGTTAAAAGCTGCGCAGCTTTTTTTGTCTTTTGGACGTATCTTGTCAAACAATTGTTATTATTTATTTAATTTTTGTATCGCCTTCTGAAATAGCAAACTTATGTATGCTTACGAGTAACTCAATTTTCAAAACATTTTCCAAATGCATTTTCCACAAATTACCTTAATTCTCGTAGTCTTCCTGATGTATTCTACTGACTGAAGATGTATGCTTTGCAGTAGTTATTTGGGTTTCATTCACAAAGCTTTGTAAGATAATGCCTTATCCTGGCGGTGCAAAATCTAAGAGATTTCTTCACAGTCTGGCCTTTTTTGGCCAATTTCTTCTCTCAAACGTCGCATGATGCCCAGATGACATTTGTTATATACCATTTGATCTCTTAAAAAGAATTCTATGTTCATAGTGTTGCGACAATCAAAGAAAACAGGCAACGTTACCTTGACTTTGTGTCGAAATAAGCGATTTTTCGTTTTTGGCTCATATCATATCAAACTCTAAAACCTATGTCTCACCACCAGTTAGTACATGTTTAATGAATGTAGAGTCGCAACTGATTCATTCAATCATTTCTTATCTTCAACAATCTTTGTGTGACTGAGTTTTTGAGGGAAATTCAGGAATTTCTCAATTAGTCCATTGCCAATACGTTTCATGTCCAAACAATCACGAATTGATTAGTAGGGTACTGAAAATTTGGCAGTTATATCTCTCGAACTTTATTGGCAAAGGAAACTTTATCGATGTCAGCTTCATATGAATTAACTGATGTCCTACCAGAGCAACGCGAATATTTCCCCATATCTTGATCGCTTTTTAACGCCCTGTACCATTCATTCGCTCGTGATTTGAATATGGTCTTTTCAGAAGTAAACTTTGTGTGAAATTTGAAGTAATTTTTTGTTTTCAATATTTTAATCCATTGTAACAATCTCAAGACGCACTTGATGAACTGGCCAAATCAAGCAGTGTAAGGAAACTAAATAGGCCCAAGTCAGCATACTCGTGAAGAACGGTTGTGGCAATTTCTCGACCAAAAAAATTTTGAGATAACCTTTAAGCAGACTTTTTAAATCAATACTTTGCCAGCACTATCTTGACAACATGTATGTAATGTTTATTTTATATACATCAAGAACTCAGCATCTTTTCTCTAACCGCATTTATTATGAACCCTCTTTACTTGGAGTTAGCTGTACTGGTAGCTTCCTGTTGTCCATTGCACTGCATGTACTGCATACACATGACGCCACACATTTGCCATGTGTAATAAATATTTATTTAATTTTACTTCCTTTGTACGTTGATACACAGTTTTCTATGTTATCTATTTAATATTTAATTCCTAATGGCTCATTACATATTATTTGGAGACGAGGGAAAGAATTAGTTATTTAGCAATGCACCGCAATATGTGTTTTTTACAACATGCTTAACAAACATTGCTGATAGTTATCTGATGTCTTAACCCCTCTGTCTGTGTAATTCTATTATGATTATTTTTCTATACAAAATAGAACGATGAGTTTGTACTGATAATGGCATTTTTTTCAACACCCCATACAGGTTTGTGAATATACTGAAGTCTTGGCGGTAAAAGGATCAAAAGTTCTAAGGAAGACGAAATTTACTAGAAAATGAAGACAGAAATAGCTAACAGAATAGTCAAAGTTATATCTAGTTTTCAAGCAGCAGGGAGATTTTTTTTCATATACGAGGCATGTTCAAAAAATAAGTGAATTTTCAAATTTCGCTACCTACGTACATTTGACTTTCGAATATTGTTATTTTTTTATGATGGTACACTTGTCTCGAAGTTATGTTGGCGCTTTTATCCATACAGCATGTTTAGTTTGTTGGTGAGAGGCATAAATAAGACAAGTGTTTTGCGTGTTTGGCGATTCGGTTTTTATCTCCTCAATCGACGCAAAACGTCGTCCTTTCATGGGTCTCTTAAATCTTGAGAACAGGGAAAAGTCGCAGGGAAGCAAACCTGGTGAATGCGGTGGCTGAGGCATGATAACGGTATTGTTTTTGGACAAATAATCCCTCACAAACAAAGATGAGTGCATTATCATGAAGCAAAAGCTATGATCTTTTTTTTCAAATTCCAGGCGTTTTTTCGTATTGCTTCACGCAAACGGCGCACAACTTCAAGGTAATACTCTTCATTTACCGTACGACCTTGTTATAAGAACTCATGATGCACTACGCCATGGTAATCGAAGAAAACAGTGAGCAAAACCTTGACATTTGATCAAACTTGGCGTGCTTTTCTTGGTCTTGGCTCTTCTGCACTCTTCCATTGGGACGATTGGGCTTTCGTTTCGTTGTCATAACCATATACCCGTGATTCGTCACCAGTTATGACCTTTTTCAGCAAATCTGGATCATCGTTGACGTCATTCAACAATTCCTGAGCGATGCTCATGCGACGTTATTTTTGGTCAAAATTCAGCAATTTTGGAACGAACTTCGCTGCCACATGCTTCACGCCCAAAATTTCCGAAAAGATTGCATGGCATGAGTCAACCGATATGCCGACATCCTTAGCAATTTCTCGAATTGTGATTCGACGATTCTCCAAAAAAATTTTCTTCACTTTCTTAACATTTTCATCGGTTGTGGAAGTGCTGGGGCGTCCAGAGCGAGCGTTGTCATTTACATCTTCTCGACCTTCTGTGAAAAGCTTGTACCACTTGTAAACATTTTTCTAACTCAGAGTACTCTCATAGTATGCCACTGTAAACATTTCAAATGTCTTTGAGCACTTAGTTCCGTTTTTACACAAATTTTGATGCAACTTCGTTGATCCATTTTTTTCTATAGCAGAATACTTGTCCTATTTATGCCTCTCACAAACAAACTAAACATGCTATATGGATAAAACCGTCAACATATCTTCGAGGAGAGTGTACCAACATAAAAAAAAACATAATAATTGAAAGTCGAATGTACGTAGCCCGCCAAATTTCAAAATTCACCTCATCTTTTGAACACACCTCGTATTTATTATTAATCTACATTTTCAAATAAAGTGTGGCTGTATGTAAGTTTAAGTCTTGAATGTAAATGCGTAATGGTTTACAAATAATGGTCGGAATAGCAAAAAAGTTTCATTTATATCTAAGAAAACTTTCAGTGGTACAGAAGAATGTTTAATTAATCTTTGTTAATTAATGCTCATTAAATTATCTTTTCAAAATCAGTTCCCTGTGCTGATCAAAATCGTTTGGCAATATACCAGCCATATAAATTATACCTGCCAACAAGGTTTTGGACTGGAGCAACCAAATGTTTTTCCTAGGGTAATTTGGTGGGCTAAATTCTAGTCTGTAATTGGTCTCGTCAGGTTTTCGAGATACAAAAAAAAAATATTTTTGTTTGTTTCTTACATAAAAAAATCATTAGTTTATTTAAAAATCAATGAATTTTCAAAAGTGAATGGCGTTATTTGAACGTCGTTTGCATTTTGTTGGTTCGGTTTCACATATTGAAATGAAAAATGCATTTTGAGTGACATTCGTGATAATTTTTCAATAATTCAGCAACAATTTCTCTGTAGTTCTCACTCTTATTGTTTCCGAGAAAACTATTCACGATGCTCTTGAAAGATTTCCAGGTTGCATATTCTTTCTCAATAAACATTCTGAAAAATTGTCATTATTCAATAGCTGTCTGATCTGAGGGCCAACAAATATGTCTTCTTTGATTCTAGCATATGGAATTTTAGGGAAAACCGCTAACAAATACTTAAATACTGCACCGTCTTTGTTTAGAGCCTAGACAATTTTCCCAAATTTCTATGCGGCGGCAGAAGAAGAACATCATTTGGATCAATTAATGGTCTATTTGAAATGTTTTCCTGATGAATACTCAGTTCTTTTTGGCCACTCTGTTCTGACGCAGTGATGACATGTAGCGCGACTATCCCATAGACAAAGGAAACAATAACATTTTGTGAAACCTCCTTGTCAACAAACCAATGACCTGAAACAGATTAATTTACGATTATCTACGATAGTCTATACTATATATAAAAAGAAATTTAAATCACATACCTTAAGATCACCACAGATGTTCCATTTATTATCGTTGTATTTGAGTAATGTCAAAATTCCAGTCATTGATTTGTAATTTTCCTTCGTATTAACGGCATGAGCAATTGGTATGGATGGTTTTTCATTCCCATTATGCAAAAGAAGAGCTTTTAAGTTGTACCTAGAGTCATTAATAAATAATATCCGTTCAGTTTTGGGATAATAATGATAATTATCACTTAAAAATCTTCAAATCATTTCTCTTTTCTGCAAGACCAATTAAATTATCATTTCGAAATCTTCAAATCAGTTCCCTTAGCTTGTCAAATACATTCAACAATATACGTATCAACAATGTCCATTACAATATCACTTCAAAATCTTCTAATCGGTTTTCTTTGCTGGTCGAAGTCATTTGGCAATATATGTACCAGCAGTGCCCATGAAATTATCATTTAAAAATCTTCAAAACATTTCTCTTTTCTGGCCAAAATCATTTCAAAATATACGTATCAGCAATAACCATTAAATTATCATTTAAAAATCTTCACATAAGTTCTCTCTACTGATCAAAATTATTTCATTAAATTATCATTTCAAAATCGTTACATTTTCGAAATATATTTACGTTATCTATCGCAACTTACGAGATAACACTTGTTGAGGTTTCTGATAGAAAGTCGTTCACAATGGTGGTCTTGTGAGATGCAACGCAGTTGTAGTCTATAAGTTTTATATCAATAAATCGGGTTTTTTTGGCGTCCTCTTAAAAGCCGCATAATTTCCAGATGTTACAATTTACATAACGTCTAAGATCTTGCAAAATTAATACAATTGTTTCCTATATATTGATTATTGTTTCCTATAAATGCTGTCATTATACTGACGAAGCTAACATTGCTATGTATAAATCTTCAGATGGAACCAAATCAGCATCCCAGCATAGACTATATTGATTGGTTTGAAAGCAGTAAACATATTTCTAGAATATTGAAGCATCTCTAAATCGCCTCAAATTCTCAAAGTATGTTTTATATAATTATTTTATTATATAAAATTAATTAATTTTATGAATTAATTTGACTGGCGCGCAAAAATTCATATCGTTTTCGCCATATATCAGCTGCCTGTGATGTAAATGCTCTCGCTTAGTAGAAACCACGTTTGTATGGCAGAAACAACAGCAAATTGGTTGGCTATCACTTATGAGAGGTCAAACAAAAAGATTTCGTCGGTTTCTTTTGCGAAACAAACTGAAAATACCGCATTTCAGAAAAATTATGATAACACAAAAAAAAAAAAATAAATAAATAAACAAATAAATAATTAAACAAATAAAATAAAGACAAAAAATAAACAAAGTAATCAATAGCAAAACAATTAAAATCTGAAGGTTGTTTCTATTACAATGATAAATTATTTTAAATTCTTCGTAGATGAGTTCATGGTGATTTGCTGAGATAGAAGTTGCCTTGAATTGCATCGTAGAATAACTTAATTTTGAGAATATTAACGAAAGTTTGCCAAATATGATGAATATTATAATGCACAAAGGTTGTGCAAGAACCTCCACAGGTTACTCGCTAAGTAGATAGAAATAAAATCAATTTTTATTTTTTTTATTAAAATTTATATTTATTGGTCCAAATCTGTTTCATCGCCTCAAAATATTCTCCTGGACATAGTACACTTATATCAATATTTTTCCAATAGTCGAAGCTTTCCAAATAGTGTGCTCCGATTTGAATTGTATCTCTTTAATCGGCTCACAACTATTTTCTCGAAGCGGTCTTTTGAGTTTAGCAAGTATTCAAAAGTTTCACGCGCCGAAATTGCTCGAATATCGCATGTTGTGGATAGATATTAGTTCAATTTTTAACAAATAACTCACAAGAAGTCAGTGCGGTTAGAGGTGGTGAAAGAAAACAAAAGTTGTTGTGCCCATAAATACGACACGAAAGATGTATAGCCCTTAAATAATACTTCTTGCTGACAATTTGGCGCCGAAGAAGAAATTCATAGTGCACAATACTACGATAACACGATACTACGAAGAAAACTGTCAGCATAACGGCATTGTTTCACTTTTAACGGTTCGATTGGTTCAGCTGTCTCTAGATCATGAGCATAGGATTCAGGTCTCATCTCCCGAAACAACACATTTCATAACGTGTTGGTGACCAAAAATTGTCTCCTCATCGATTTTTTTTCTCAAGAATATGCGTGTTTTTTCAACTAATCAAAATTTGGCTCCTCCGGGATACAAAAAATCAATTAAAATGAAGTCAATTAAACCGTCTGACCATCAGCAAAATCAACGGATATTGAGCACCAATTATCTGTCATTTATATCCGTTAATTAAAGTTAATTAAACCGTCTGACCATCAGCAAGATCAACGGATTTTGATCAACAATTATCTGTCATTTATATCCGTTTTGGTTGACTGTCGCCCGAGAGATTCTTCGCCTTCAACTCATTTATAGTCTTCCTTGAATTGTTTATGCCATTTGCAAACATTTCTTTCCAGTAAAGCCTGTTCAAGAAACGCCTTATGCAACATTCTAAACGTTTACGCATCACAAAATGCATCACGTGAACAAATCTTAAGGCCATTTCTCTACAAAGTTACAATAATGTAAAAATCGCCGATATGACTTTTTTTAGTCGTACAAAACAAAGTGCTTTATATTTATGATGTAAGATGTAGTATAGATGTCTGTTGCCACATTATCAAATTTGAAAAAGAACATATTTTTGAGATACGACTTATCGGCCATGAAAATTTGATAATATGGGGCAGAAGAATGACAAAACGCTAAGCAAATGACTGAAGCTTGAATTGGGAAATTAAGTATGTACATTTTTCTATTAGAGTGGGTGAGGAATCAGAAGATATTGTAAAAAATTTTACATTTTGGGGGTATGAAATAGAGGAATGGGGGCAATAGTGCTGCCATTATCCAGAAAAAACACCTGATGCTACCAGCCGTTATAAGCTCACGCTGTGAATGTGCTGAATTTTTTGAAATTCGTACTTTTAGGCGATGAGATGATTGTGATACTGTAATAGTCATCCATACGGAATTTTGTTTTCATTGATTTCGTTCCAGTAATTTTGACGACAAACATGCATCACACTCTGGATGGGCAATTGTCGAAAGTGTCTATGGAATAATTGAATTCGTAGGACCTAAACATTGCACAAAAAACATTTTAGAGCCACTTAAATAAGGCTGGATACAAAAGGAATAACTCAATGTAACGCTAAAAAAAAACACCATTGACCTAATGTCCATCCACAAATCGCTGCTGAGTTGCAAGAAAATCAACCCATTGACGGCCAGGAAGATTTGGCTGCATTTTTGGTGGGATTTACAGGGAGTCATTTATTATGAGCTCTTAGTTAGAATCTGTATTGTCAACAATAGGAGCATTTGAGGAAAGCAATCACGCAGAAGCAGTCGGTTTTGAAAAGTAGTTGAGAAATTGTGTTCTATCAGAATAACGTCAGACCAATAGACAAGGAATGTGTTTCATCAGGACTACACCAGGTCACACATACCGATAGCGGCTTGTCAGATGTCCCGAGAAATTTGTGGAAGGTTTTTGTGCATCAACTTTATAGTCCAAAACCGGTACCAAAACCGCTAAGTGATCACCACCTGTTCCCATCAATGGTGAATGATTTTACTGGTAAATTCGTCTCAGAAGAAGCTGGCGAAGATCGACTGTCCCAGGTTTATGCCAATAGGGACAAGGGTTTCTGTAAGAGAGACATGATGATATTAAACAAAACAATGTATATCATCAAACCGGATCATTCTAACTGTACTAAATAAAACCTACAATATTACGCAAAACTAATGAAATTCTTCTTTTCCACTAGAAAACTTCTAATGCAGATTAGGCTGATTGCGCTGGTGCCCACGAATCTGCACCGTGTATAAAGAGGAATAGTATATGCAACACATAAATTATTGACCCCATCTCGACATTGTTCAATACCCTCACTATCGGAAAAATATTCTGGAAGGAACCAAATTCGATATTAATACAGGGTGGCATACGAATAGTGCTGCAAACACCAAACGTAATAACTTTTTTCGGTGTGAGATTAGACATATTAAAATATTGGAATATCGAAAAGAGGATTTGGATAGTGCAGCGGTACCATGCTTTGCAGTCCTTGAATACCGTTCAAACAAAATTTAGGCGGTAGTTTGACGGCACTTCTCCGAATAGGTGGACGATTATGAGATGGGTAAACATGTTTGCCGAATCTAGAAGCATTACACGAAACCAGTACCATTGAGATACCTATGTTCGGGTTCAAGACACAATCGCGGCTGTAGCATCCAAGTGTTAGCAGATAGTCATTACAACAGATAATTCATGATGACTGAAATTTGTTTAAGTACAAAATGCAAATTACAAGCAAGTTAAACCGTCTGGATTTGCGTATTCGCTTGGAATTTTGGCAAAAAATGATTGAAATGGCCGAAGGAGACAACAACTTGATAAATTGCTTGTTCGTGTCTAATGGGGTCCATTTTGATCTAAATGGCAATGTAAACAAGCAAAATTGCCATATACGGAGTGAATCTAGTCCAGAAATATTCCATGAGAGCGAGCTGCACTCTGAACTATTCACTGTGTGGTGTACACTTTCATTAATGTGTGTTATGGGGCCATACTGCTTTGAAGAAAACGGTGTAAAAGATGGTTATTGAAAGATGTTAAAGGAGTTCTTTTTTACACGGAACTGCACCGAAGACGTATCCTTTTCAACAGCATGTAGTTCCAGCTAGGTGGAACAATTACACACATAGCTAGACCGGTTATGGTGGAGGTCCAATAAAAATTCCCGAACAAATTAGCCTTGGGGGCTAGCGGAGATCAGAGTTTCTGGATATTAATTTGTTTGGGAATTTTTTATGGGGTTATGTCAAGAAAGAGGTGTACAAAACGTAACCAAAAAAAAAAAAAAAAAAAATTTGCTGAATTGAAGCAGTCCATTAAAACAATAATTGAGGCGATCCCGGCTTTAACCCTACATGTCGCAATGAATAATTTTCTGATCAGGTGACGGATATGCGTGAATAAACGTGGAGGTGGTCTATCATCTTCAAAACTAATTAGTTATATAAAATGAAATTAAATTTTCTGTACAATAAAAAAAAAAACAAAAAACAAAATAAATGGAATATATTGATTAAATAAAGTTATTTGAATTTCTTACTGCAGCACAGTTGATGCAGCACCCTGTATATCTGAAATTTATAATATTATGAATTTTTTTTTTTTTTTTTTTTTTGATATATGACATCAGTCCTTTCCTCCCTTAGGAGGAAGCGGGAGAAGGCTTCTCTCTCCAATATCAAACTGTCTAAATTTAGACTTTTATAATATTTTAAGTTTTTTTTTCTAAATTTTTGTTTTTATTTTTGTCACTTAACGGAAGACCTTTCAAGCAATAAATTCCACTGGTGTGGAACTAAGCAGCCAGTGTCTATTCCTGGGAGAATAAACTAAATTCTTTGAGTATAATTTGCACTGGCTAATTCGTTTCTTTGCTGCACTTAAAGAGGGTATTTTTGGCCTCATCGTATTCATCCTCCGTCCTCATTGCTATTTTCCAGCTTAATCTCATCATTATCTTAATAAAATAGCACTGAATCAACATTTGTGGCGCAAATTGTAATTTTGAATAGCTTCCAGTAAGTGGAAAACATTTAATCAATGATCTACTTTGTTGGACGGCGTATTGTGGAAACAGCATAGTGAGAGGTCAGTTAAAGCAGAGGTTTAAAGTAGACTCCTAATATACTATATTTGTTGATATCAAACGGAAGGTGCTTAACAGAATAATGAAAAATAGACATCTTAACTGCCGTGGCCTCTTTTGGTTCTCTCCGAAAACAAGCGAAGGGACATAACATTTGGTCCTAATCTACGTGGCTAACAGCCTTACATTCAAGTTTTATCTGTATATTTTTTTTGTCCTTTTTGTTACATACATATTCATTGCTTTCGGTTAAATGTCATCTGCCACTACGGCATTAACTATAGATTGCAGACGAAACTGTGTGCAAATGTTTGCACTTCGTATGCAATTGAATGCAAATACGGCAAAGTGATGGAAAAAATAGCAAATGAAGATGGAAAGTTACGAATTCACTCACGACAGCAACAGGCCAGATCCTGCTCGGTATGTAAATTCCACAAGAACGAAAACCTACAAACCGTGTCCTTTGTTTGCATGTCGGTGTTTTAAAAACAAACGGGTTTCGAATAATTTGGTATTATTCGTAGGACAGCCGATTTTTTGAAAAGTTTGAAATGGATTAGATTTGACAAAGTTAAAAAAGCGATCATCCTGATGTGTCTTCTGATTTCATTTCTTCCTTCGAGCAATTGGCAAGTCCGAAAAATGCTTCTCAAACTAATGTTCACAACCATTATTAAACTACGTTTAGTAGAGTTAAAAACAGATTGCATATAATATCACTGAATACAAAGAACTCTACAATTTTGGCTGATGCACGGTCCCAAATTAGCCAACATGTCCCATAGACGGTGCCAGTAGTTTGAACAAATAATGTTTTGGTGAAAAGTGGCAACCTTAAAAAACATATGCTTTTAGTTTTAAGGCGCCACGTTATTTAGTATTTTTATTTCAACCGTCAAAAATAAACGATCTCAGTGAATTCGAAAGCATGGACAAAATTGGTCACCGTGATGTAATTCAATATTTTCAGCCCAACCAATATTAAAGCCGAGCTAGATTCTACTCTGGGTTAGTCCTTCGTTTACGACTGTAAAATATTGGGGAGCAGAGTTTAAACGAGACGTACGAGCTACCAAGATAAGCTCAGTATGGGTCGACCAATTGGGGTGTGTACGCCAGACACAGCTAAGAAATTCCACCAAATGGTATTGGATGATCGCGGGCTAAAGGTGAGTGAACTAGCTCAAGTGATAGGCATTTCAAAAAGTGCTATACATCGTGTATTGACCAAAGATTTGAAGATGAGAAAGCTGTGAGCAAGAGCATGGTGAAGATGTTTCAGTTGTCGTGAAGATGTTTGGCGATATTTCACTGCCATAAAGCCGCATTTTTGCGTCAATTTATAACTATGAATGAGATGTAGGTTCACCACTTCACAACTGAAACAAAAGAATAGTCAAAGTAGTTTTGAAAAATAATCAAAATTATTCCCAACTATTTTGTGTCTCCTTCGTTAGGTCAGCTAGTTTCGAGATCAACGTCGTAGGTACGCCAGGTCCTCCACTTTTGATCTTAATTATATCACCTACATATAAGGCGGGATGTCGGCTTGTATTACATTCCAGATAGTGTTTTCGTTTTACCCTTTGACGTTAATTACCCAAAGAACTTATTCATGCAGTGCCTCAAAATTTTGTCGCTCTATACTTCTAAGTCTGTTTTGGTTGTGTTGGTCAGTTTTTTTGTTCTAACCGGGCAAAAAGTGTACAACAAGAATACCAAAGTTTTGACATCCTCTGCTCTGTGTATATTCCTTAATTTTTTCGTAAACTTTCCAACATTTTATCCGTTTTAAGTATTCGGGTGCCTTACGTCGGACTAGTGACCCATTGCTTTGAATGATTTTGCATTGTAAAACTTCGCTGAATCCACTAGATAGCCAATTTTGGATAGAACATTAATTTTGTCTTTTTTTCCCATATGTCGCAGGAGTCAGAAACCCAACCGATTTCCAAGTGACATGAATACCTTTACCCTGGCTTGATTGATTCTTGCTTGTTGCATCGTTGAGTATTCTACACAGTGCTGGCCACGCAGAGCTTTTATGTAGCCAATTGTTCATGCTTGTGTTTGGTCTTCATTTGGTCCTTCATATGTGCTTTTTAGGTTAATTTCTTGTCATTCATCACTTTTAGGTATTTGACTGTTTCCGAAATGTTTTCTCGAGTAAAGGGTATATATATTATATTATATTATATTCTGCTATCTTCTGTTATCATGGTAAGGGCACAACACAGTTTGGGTTAATGTTCAAATCTTATGGTCACCCCAATTTAGAGATATCTTCAATGCTCTACCCGAATACGATTGTCCGCGTAATAGGCTGATTGCGACCCCTCTTCCATTACAATCAATGTCAATGCGGCAAGTAGTACAAAACACAGCATACAGAAATTACATTCGACCAAGAGGTGTATTGAAACATAAATAATATGTAGTAAAAAATCCATTATTTTTGCATGGCATTGAAGGCTTTATTTATCATAGTTAGAACGATCCGTTTTAAGTCAATTGTGAACTATTCTGTTCGGTACGTCGTTGTCATTTTGAAGATTTTCCTTTCTCATCCCTTTTAGCAAACAACTGGGGCAATTGATTTCCACAAGCTTCCCTTGAGGCGAATTTTGGCATAAAAACCTCCGAACCAGTCTCCCGGAGCTTCTATGTGTCACATGGTGTCCTGATTAAACACAATTCCTATTTTATTAGTCTGTTGTTGGTAATAAGAATCGAATTGAGAGTTTGGCCGTAGGGGAGCAACTCAGTAGATAACTCCTTGCCAATCTCACCAAACACCCAGCATAACTCTCCTGACCGCCAGGTTTGGTAACCGTTTGTGCCGGTTTATAGTAATTCGACCACTACCTTTTTAACTTGACGTTGCCGAAACTGGACCACTTTTCTTTACCAGTGACCATCCTATTCAGAAACAGATCAATTTCAATGTGATTCAACAGCGATTCGCAGATGAAAGTTCGGTCAGTTTTTTTGACGTCATTCACCAAGTGGTGCCGAACAATCGAAGGAATACTTAGACGATTTTCATTATTTTATCGACATTTTCGACAATTGGCCTTCTAGAACTTGGTGCATTTATGACATCGAAATGATGGGAAGGAATTCGAAGAAAAATTGCGAATTACTGGCCATTGCAATATCAAGGCTACAAACACTATTCACTTATTCAGCCGCCTGGATTATATTTTCGCCTCTATCGAAGAACAACTGCAAATTATGGCGTATTTTCTCTTTGCTGGTAATTAAAGTTATCGTTGCCTAAATTTTTGATCGATGTTTGTTGATTGATTTGCACATCAAACTCGTAAATTCATATCACATCAAGAGTTACAATACGTTTTATTAATGTGGAGCTGGAATTGACCAGTTGTAGCAAGTTTTTAGTGACTTTTAGGTGATTGAGTAAACACAAACAATTTTCCTTGCATCTTATGAAGGAGACATTGGAGAGCTTCTCACATTCAGTAAGCATTCTATTTTTAGACTCACCCAACCGAACCTACAGTTTAACGATGATTCCGATAGTCACAGTTTTATAAGCGTTAACAAGAGTTGTCGATTAATCGACTTCATGCAAACGATAACGGAGTGTACTAACCGTCGCACCACGATCGATCATGCGATTGAGCATTTGAAGGAAATTCAGATTTGACGTAACTAGTAGGACGACTAATAGGATGCGTTTTTTATTTGAGAAATTGTATAACATGATACGATTTGATACGTGAGATGCAGAAAGTTTAGCAACCATCTTTCTTAAACTTAAACGACTTTCGATAACCACTTCGTTCAGTCTATTGACGTTAATTTCGATGCCAGCTTCAAACGACATCTCAGCCGCTTTTGTATGCAATGCACCACTTATGTACTCCTCGCATTTACATACGTTCTTAATAAAGGCGATCCATTGTAAGCCTTCTGTAACATTTTCCACAATTCCACAAATTAATGTAAAAATCGCAAAACTAACTTGAGATGGACTGACCACATCGAGCATTGTAAATAAACTGAATGAAAAATCGCGCTTAGGACAGTTGTTCCAATTTAGCGACAGAAATAATTTTGCCAATGCCTTAAAGCGCGTTTTTCGTATGATTAAATTGCGGCACTCTTTTTGGCAGAATGTAAGCTTTGGTTCATAACAATTGGATAAGAGTTGCATAGAATTCATTTAAGTTTAGCAATCGTCAAATGTTTGATCATCTTTGATCTGGGGGTGAATATGCATTATAGTTGTTAAGACCATTCTTGCATCTTCTGTACAAATTGGCCAAATTTTCAAAATTCTGTCTTCGCTTTTTAGGCAACATTTGTGATGCGAAAGTAGGCAACATTGTGCATAATCGGCGGAGTAACCATGGTACTATTGGAAACCAAAACCGGTTTTACCGAAAAATTATGTATTTCTGTACTGCAACAATACCTTAAATATTTTCCTTGACTAACAACGAATGATAGTGCAACAACCAGTGGCTTTTGTTGCAACAATTGTTGTTCTAACTGCATGTACAAAGGCAATATTTGACAATGGATTTTGCAGCGCAGAAGAATAACAATGGTAACTGCTGTATCCGGCATCAGTCAGGGACAAATGCATCCCGAGTTGCTCATCCTTTTATTTGTAGACTTTCTCCCGTAAAAGTTCTTCGTTGTTTGCCCACCATATGACTGAATTGCATTCATAAAGTCACCGTATGGGAAGATTCCGTTTTTTTTAATAGTATTGGCGACGGACTAGTCAAGTAAAAGGGACCGACTTACCTATACATATATATGTACCTATATATTTGCCTGTAGGAGATATTAAGTGATTGAAGTATGAGTATGATTGTAGTGTAAGCGAACTGCGAGGTTGCTGTTACACGTTACGAGAGAGGTAAAATTCAGCCCGAAAGAGATATTGAAAGGAAGTTTTTTTGCCCATCACCATGTAATGGATATGTTCTAAGTTTGTCCGTCTGTTTTCAATAACTAGACATATTCATATAGACGCCATGAAGTGTATATAAAGTTTTTATATATATACGAGGGTGGTTCCAAAACTAGCCGATTTGACGTATAGATCATGCTAGTATTTTGAAAAAATTTATCTTGGTGAAAACTGGCAACCTTGTAAAATATATGTTTAAAGTTTCAAGGCACCACGTTGTCCGCTGTTTTTATTTGAGCCATCAAAAGTAAATGATCTTAGTAAAAAAAATTGATAACTGTTATGTAATTCTATATTTCCATTTGAAAAGTCTCAGTTCAACCAATATTAAAGCCGAACTAGATTATACTCTGAAGGAGTTTGCACCTTCGGTTACGACTGCAAAATATTGGGTAGCAGAGATTAAATGAGACCGTACGAGCTGCCAAGATGAACACCGTGGTGGTCAATCAATTGAGGTGTCCACGCCAGATACGGTTAAGAAAACCCTCATAATGGTATTGGATGACCGTCGGCTGAAAGTAAGTGAACTAGCATTTCAGAAAGTGCTATACATCATATATTGACCGAAGATTTAAAGATGAGAAAGCTGTGCGCAAGATGGGTGCCGCACTTGCTTTCAATAGAGCAAAAACTGCGTCGTGAAGATGTTTCAGTAAAATGTTTGGCGATGTTTCACCGCAAAAAGGCAAATTTTTGCGTCGATTTATAACCATGGATGAGACATGGGTGCACCACTTCACATCTGAGACAAACGAACAGTCAAATCAGTTGACTAGAATGGGAGAATCGTGTCTAAAGAAGGCAAGCACCGGATTTTTTTTTATTGATTATCTTCAACGGCGGATATTATGCTAATTTTTTGTAGCGTTTAGGCGACGAAATTATGGAAAAAGGGGCGCGTTTGGAGCAAATGAAAATGTTGTTTCATCACGACGATGCTTTAGTTCACATATTCACTATGACCAAAATTAATGAATTAAAGTTTGAATTGAATTAGCTCCCTCGGACTATGTTCTATTTCAAATGTTGAAAAATGGTTTGGTGGTAAAAGATTTGCTAACAATGATGCTTCGCGTCATCATCACTTCTACGGTTGGAAGTGTGACAGTTTTTACTATAAGTAGGGTATAGAAGCTAATGAATATCGCTGGAAGAAGTGTATCGAGCCAAAAGGAGGTTATGTTGAAAAATAAAGAACATTTTTCCAAATTTTTTTGTGTCTTCTTTATTAGGTTGCCTCATGTATTATGTATTATATATTATGTATGTTACAAATTATATGTAATAAGTAAAGTACCAAATATATTCAAATCATACGTGTTTCAGGACTTTTTAACTCGGCTGAGCGATGAGCTTCCGTCTGTAGTACTTCTATACTAAACTTTTTAAAACTTTACATAGTCTAATGTTTTGTGGAGGACTGTAAATGGGCTACACTTATCACCTCGTTCTGGTACCCAGACCAATTCTTCGATTTTTCGAATTAGTTAGTCGAAGTAATCTAATTACTCCACTGAATTGATTTAAAATGATTTACAGAATTTGAAAACACCGGCCAGTTATCTATATTCCCTCTGGTCCAAACAAAAATAGCACCCCAACATTTAATAAATTTTGGTACATGCGCAGATTTTGCCAGAGTAAGCTCTCAGGATAAGAAAAGGCGACAATGCTGCATACCTTTTGATAATTTCCACGCAAATTTCCAAAAATTTTGACCATTGTATTGGTTTCTATTTTTCTGTGAAATGTAGAAAAGTGGGCAAATAACCACGTCCCTTCCATACAAATGGCAAAATTATTATGTACATTTCTAGGTTTGTATTTTACAAACAGTTGCGTTAAATTTAGCCAAAAATTGGCACGCGGTTGATAAGCTTAGGTCTGCATAGCTCTGAATGAAAGCTGCATAGACAAGACGTTTCTGGAAACTCCAATACAAATTGAGCGATTTATTTTTATTTTTATTTTTTTTTATTATTTTTTTGCTTTCCTACTGTAATCTACTACTGTATTTTTTGTCAATGGTTTTGCGTTATGATGCTTTCTATAATTTGGAAAAAAATCGCTCGGATCATCAAACCTTTTCTAGTGCCTAACAAAACAAATTACTTAATGGAACCCATATAACACCAGGTTCATTTCTTTTATTCAATTGCACTGAATTCAGTATAATTTAGCACGAATCTGATATTTTGTACTCGTATTCTTAGTTCTTGGTGTGAAAATCGACTTCATGCAATAATTTGGCGAATTTAACAAAAATTTGTGGACCCTCCATAGTTTCTAAGCAGAGAACTGTGGAAAGTTATGATGTTGCTTCTTTTATTGTACTTTCAAGTCAAAGCATTTTTTGTTTTGTACATGAACCTAGATATTTACGTGGGTGCGGAGGTTTCCTTGGCTGAAATTTCTGTACTGATTAAAATTTATTTAATTGCAATTATCATAAAATATTGTTGTAGGAATTTCTGGTATCCACTGCCATAGGATAGGGGATACTTAGTTTGTAACTCCGTTTGTAATAATTAGTGATACTGATCTGAATCTTGATCGCTCTAAAAGTCTTCAGCTAAGAAGCAGAAATACCGGTCGGAATTTGGCTAATATCGACGCACGAAGAAAATCCTTGTCCAGAAAAATTTGCAATTTACAGATTTTTTTTTGATAGTTAATTTGCTTGATAGTTAATAGCAATGTACTGTACTGGACTGAATACAGCTTATAAGAGGATGCTAAAAAAGCCTCTGCAGTATTTACTGAAGAAAACTTATCCATACATGGACTGACACCACCTTAGGAGGTAATGTAGTTTTGTAAACTTTTTTAATAATTCATGACAGTACATTATGGGACCAATGACCAGATTTGGAGGCAAAGAGTCTATTTTTAAAGTGAACTATTACCAAAAAGTAATAACAACAATTTGTAACTGACATTTTGGAATACACAATAAAAAAATGAGTGAGGTGGTAACTCCTAATTTAAAGCGAAGCTGTTAAAGTTGAAATTTGTTGTTGTATTTCATTTTCTGACATTTGAACCCAAAGTTAGAATGAAAACCATATATTTGTTAAACAAAAAATTGTAAGAGTATACAAATTGTGCAAAATAGAAAATACTCTTGCAGATACATATGATAATTAAAATATTATTAAGGAATTTCATAAAAATGTTGTTGTAGTAATTAATTCTATGTGTCAAAGTGTGCCGTCTATTGTATGTAGTTTTGGTAATCGTTCCTGTGTTTCTTGGAGCACTACTTTGTTTATTCGGGGGTATTTTTTGAAAAATATATGTATGCAAAAAGGTAATGATGTATACTTTCAAGTGTTCATAAAATGATCTGCAGCAATTTACTACAAAAAACAATATTCCCGATTTTTAGTTCAGAAGTGTTTCAGTTAAAATTAACTTCATTACAACAGGGTATAAACCTATTACATGTCGGGATTCGATGCCTTGAATTTGTTCTTAATATTTCATATTGACTTTGTATTAAAAAAAATGCCACATTCAAAGTGCTGAGGATAAGTTACTGATGCAGCACATAAAAAAGAAAATCCATGTCTATAAACCGAAAATTAATGGCCCCGGATCAACGAACGACGGCAACACCGCGTGAAAAGCGTTTTTAAATCCGGAATTGTTTGCATTTATAAGAAATGTTGATATGGAGTTTATAAAACGCTTGCATATCATACTTTTTGCGATTTCTAGCGAACTTGAAGTAAGTGTCTAAAGCCGACATTGTTCTTATGTAACTGGCGAAATATGTTTTAAAAATTTCGAATGGTATGCACTGTCGGCTGCTTTGCACAAAATTTTAGCCTATTTTTAATGAATACTATAAGCCTCAAGTGTACCTCTCGGCTGTGTTGGAGAAAGCGCTTCTGCAATAATTATATTGTTTTACATATTTTCTGAGTTTCATTTTTGATAAACTTTATTTCTATTAACTAGTTGATAAACAAAAATAGGATTTGCCTGATAAAAAATAGAATTCACTCACTGAAAGTTGGCGTAGCAGTGGGCAGATCAACTTGACATTTTTAATGAATTCTTTTGTGATCGCCATAGGTATGTTTACCTGCTATCTATGCTTTTTTGCCTCAAAATCTAGTCATTGGCCCCATAGTCCAGTAGTTAAAAGGTATTGGAATGGGTCATTCCAATTCATATATATATGTACTCGTATACTGGTATTAGGTGCGCAATTAAGTTCTCGCTGTTTTTTTTTTATAAAAATGCAACTTTATTATGAAAACATGTTTACAAATGATTCATTGAAAGTATTGCCTATCGGTAGCTACAATTTTTTTGCATCTTTCAGGCAAAGCTCGAATTCCCTCACGGTAAAACTGTTCATCTTTTGAGTCTAACCACGAATCTAGCCATTCCTTGATGTCGTCATATGAGTGGAACTGCTGGTCAGCCAGACCATGTATCACCGAACAGAACAAGTGGCAATCGGACGGCGCAATATCTGGAAAATATGGCGAATGGGGTAAAACTTCTCATTTCAGTGTTTCCAGGTAGGTTTTAACAGACTTGACCACATGAGGCCGAATGTTGTCATGCTGAAGAATCATTTTTTCGTGCCTCTCCGCGTATTGTGAACGTTTCTCGCACAGAGCTTGGCTCAATTGCATTAATTGAAGTCGATACAGATCCCCAGTGATGGTTTCGCTTGGTTTCAACAGCTCGTAATAAATAACACCGACCTGATTCCACCAAATACGTAGCATAACCTTCGCAGCATGAATATTCGGCCGAGGCGATACGGTAGAGGCATGACCTGACAGCCCTTGGCTTCTCTTTTTTGCATTGCTGTAATGAATCCAGTTTTCATCACCTAATGAAGAAAACCCTTCCTTTTCTGTCGTTGAGGTGTTGTTCACAGGCGAAGGAACGACGTTCAACGTCCATTGGCTTCAACTCATAAGGAACCTAAGTTCCTTGCTTGCTTCATTCCCTACGGCATTGACTCTTAATACTGAAGCAAGTTCTATCTGAGTTTGACACATATTGCCCTGGAGCAATGCCGTCAATTCAGTGTCTACGAAGGCTTTTCGTCTTTCTTTACGTGAAAGGTCGTCAACATCAAATCAATTGCTTCAGCTGCCATTTTCTTCGATTGAAAGTAGAAAATCAATACTTCCCCCATATGACGATTATTTGGCACAAAACCATATATATTCACACAACCAAAAGAATATGACGTCAAAATAAAATCACTATTGTGTCGAGGCGGTATGTTTTCCACATCCATATTCCTCATGACTTTAAGGTTATGGCAGACTCGACTGAAACTTACAGCTGGCGCCATCTGCTGGCAAACAGTGGGAACTCAGTTGCGAACCTAATGTGTAACTAATTTGAAAAGAAGCAAAGATGATTGAAATGCTTGGATTTTCTTTTTTTTGTAAGTGCGTTACAAAGTCGACTTTCTGCGTGTTTTTGCCTTTTCGTACACAGCAAATACTTTTTAGTCCTTCTTAAAATTCTGATGTTGTCGTCATTATCAGCTAATTATTTTTAGTTTCCATAATAAGCTAAGCTGATATATTATGTACAAAAAAGCCGTTTTTGGCGCGTCCACCTACCTTACGCAGTATTCGTAGTTCATACACTTTATTTAGATTTGTCATCATTGTAAATTTACCTTAAATACATAAAAATTATAATATTCAACAAGGTGTTCGTCGGGAAGGTATACTACATTGTTTTGTCGCCATTTTGGTAAACATTAGTCTTGACAGTTCATATTTGGCAGTCGTGAAGTAGAGACGTGGCAAATTTGTTATGGAAAAATATTCGATAAACCAAAGTGTTTTTATCGTTAAAACATTTTATCAAAATCAATCATCGATTACTGTGACGATGGGAAAGTTATGTGAAATTTTTGGGAAAAACAACGTGCCAACAAGACGCACTATTTATAGTGTAGTGAATGATTTGGAAGAAAGAGGGTCTATAGCTGATAGTGCCAAGCATAGACCACAACGTACTGCAAGATCAGCTGAAACCATTACTGCTGCTCAAGAAAGTGTGCAAAACAATCCACCAACCTTAATTTGCTCAGGAGCTTGGTCTTTAAAGAACAGCTTTGGCTACAATTATGTACAAGGATTTGCATTTATTTTCATCTAAGATTCAGTTGACACAAGAGCTTCTTCCACAAGACTATTTACTCCGCCGTACATATGTCAATAGGATGTTACAACTCGCCCATGACAACCCTGATATTCACAAAAAAATCATAATGAGTGACGAGGCACATTTCCATTTGAATGGATATGTGAATAAACAGAATAGTCGGTTTTGGGCAATGGAAACCCCTCAAATTATTCATCAGTCACCTTTGCATTCATTAAAAGTGACAGTCTGGTGGGCAATTTGGTCAGAAGGAATCATTGGACTTTACTTCTTTGAAACTGAAAACAGCGTAATGGTAACTGTCATTGGGGAGCGATATCGTGACATGATTGAAAACTTTTTAACGCCACAACTGCATGCTTTGGGCTTGATTAACATGTGGTATCAACAAGACGGTGTCACATCGCATACAGCCAGGATTACAATGGAATTACTGCGAGACCTCTTTCCACAACAAGTTATTTCAAGATATGGTGATGTTGATTGACTCCACGGTCGCCTTGTTTGACTGCTCCGGACTTCTTTTTGTGGGGATATCTGAAAAGCAAGATTTATGCAAACAAACCAGAAACGCTTGAGCTACTCAAACAAAATATTCGTGGTGAAATTGATGAAATACCGCGTGAAATATGTGAGAATGTAATGAAAAATATGCTCAAAGGGGCTCACATTTGTGAGGCTATCAGAGGCGGACATTTATCTGATATTGTATTCCATACATAATTGAAGACATTTATCAATACAAGATCCATTTCCTTTCATTTAATCAAAAATTATAAAGAAACAAAATAGTATACCTTCCCGACAGACACCTTATTAAAACGGATTTAAAATCTAAAAACGGAAAACAAATTGAAAAAATAATCATCAAAATTTACAAATCCATAGTAATAAACAAAAACGACACACACATATTTTCGTAAATACAGCTTTATTTTATTTTATTTTATTTTATTCTTTCTTTTTTTTTTGGAAATAGGTTTTATTCAGTATTCTAACCCATCGATTGTTTTATGCCTCTCACAAGCAAACTAAACATGCTACATGGACAAAACCGTCAACATATCTTCGAGACGAGTGTACCAACATAAAAAAATAATCGAAAGTCGAATGTACGTAGTCCGCGAAATTTGAAAATTCACCTTATTTTTTGAACACATCTCGTACATCAATCGATTTATGTTGCTTTGATATATTGACTTGATTTTGTCGCTAAATTCAAAGTGATCGTTGTTCAATAATATATAAGTATTGGATTATCATAAGGCACTTTCCATGATAGTTCCGCTGCACGCCTATTTTAGTTATCAAAGTTCCTAAAGTTTTTCGCAAAACTTTTGTTGCGTCCTTAATCTCCTCGCATCGATACTTGCTTGCCCATAAAAACGTATGTGTTTTAATAACATCAACGGATGCGAAATGCTGATGAGCTTCCTTGCATTGTTTGTGCCGGCTTTGCTTCGCTCGACATCTCCTTTATCCATTTTCCTTGGATTGCAACCGTGTTGAATGTTTGCCAAATATTGCAGATCCATGTTGCAACGTCACCATTGCCGTCCCAAAGGGGGAGGAGAATGCGCAGTTAATGTTGATGTTGTTTTGGAATTCAGTTAACATTGACGTCCCAAAACGTTTTAAGAATTCTCCTTATGTATTATTTACAGAAAGTAAACAGACGGATCCAACGACGAGGGGGTACCATAGAGAAAGTCTATGGGAAAATTGTTTACCATAAAAATAAAACTGTCTTGGCAGTATCATCTGATGATACATGATGTTGTATCTACAGATGAATGCATATTAACTTCAATGACATGGATACCCAGGAAACATGAATAGTCTTTACATTTTTGAAGATTTAAATGTCAGAGCATTTGAAAACGTCAGTTTGAAGTTTGCTGCTACGGTGTTTAGAACAATTACTGGCTTGACTGACATCCTTGCAGTGCTGTAGATAGGAAAATGATGCATTCCACAGGATAATGCCTCCATATACCATAGCAGCTATATAGTCGTAGATTCGAATGTGGATTATCAGTTCACTGAATATATTGGTAGATGGTGTTAGAATATAAATGTGTATCTAATATGTACTGAATGTAGAAAAGAATTCCAAGAGCATCGATCCCCAATGCGTCATACCAATTTTCAACAATATTTCAGAAACCTGATCTTCTCAGCTGAGTTTTGCTCGCATGCCTCTAGACCATCCAATGCATTCATTGTTCATATACTTAGAGTTCATACAGCCTTTCATTCTTACAGCGCTCATACTCTCTGTTAATGATGAGATGTCCATACATTTTATTAAAAATGTTTTCCCAAAGACCCCTATAGCTAACTCAACAGCTTGTGGATTATTCGATAGTAGATTTTATGGAAACTGACATGTGGAAAAAACGCTCGAAGAATAATTTTAAAAAACGCTATAGAATATTGCACACAACTACCGGAAATTGGTCAGTAAAACGCAAAATATTTACAATTATTTAAAATTTGGCTGACCGCCTTTGGGGTAGGTCGCTTCCGAAATAATACCCATATGTCAACGGATAATTCAATGACAGAAACTTTTTTCAAACGGATTTTCCTGAAATGGGGCCAGGTTCTCGCCCCGAATTCTCAACTACGTCTGAAAGTAATTGTTTGAGTTTTGAAAAGAAAAAAGGTCAGAGGGACCCTTATCATACGAATAATGCGGCTTTTCCATGATATTCATTAAGTTTGGATCCCAAATTTGTTTACAATGATAGCCCAGTTAGATGCCATGTCATCGTAGTGCAAAACCCACAAGTTTTCTTTCCACAAATCTGCGCGTTCCTAAGAAACTTGCTCTCTCAAATGCTGCGTAATGCCCAAACAAAATCCTTCATTTATTGGCTGGCTTTCTGGCAAGAATTCCAAATGCACAACATCGCAATATGAAACTGCCATCATTCCCTTGATATTTGATCGATTTTGAAATGCGTTTTTTCAGTTTCGGTTCAGTTGGAAAGCGCCTTCCATAGCTTATTGATTGATTTGCCTGTTACCATCCGTTTTATGAATGTGCGGTCGGAATTGACTCATTCTAACGAACTTTTCGCGATTGATTTTTGGAAAAGAAAAATTTAAGTCTTTCGGAATTAGTCAAACAGCAGTGCATTTCATACCCAAACAATTGTGTAAAACGATATAAATTAATTATCGAGATACAAAAAGTTTGGCGGCTATTTTTCTCAAATTAGAATGATGATTTGCAGTCACCACTCCCATCTCTAGACGGATGTGAATTCCATTTCAAAATGTTGAAGTCCTCCCTCTACATCTCGATCAATTTTGAGTGCACTGCAACACTCATATGCACATGTTCTTGATAAAGTTGGTTCAACTTAGGCCTTTTGTAACATTTTTTGTATTCGCCACGCATAACTCCATTTGCAATACATAAAGTGAGACAACTTCTTCATTCGATATTTTATCCATTGTAAAACTCGTAAAACTGACAAAATCGAGCATTGTAACCGAACTAAATGACAGATCGCGCTGAAACACCGCCTCAGTAAAGAGGAGAGTTGTGCCAACTTAACACAAAAATAATTTTGGCAATCACTTTGAATGCCTTTTTAAAGGATCAATCCATTTTGCAGGGTGTCTGTCGGGAAGGTATACTACTTTGTTTGTTTATAAATTTTGATTAAATGAAAGAGAATGGACATTTCTCTTATTTAATGTCGGCAATTATGTATGGAATACAATATCAGATAAATGTTCGCCTCTGTTAGCCTCACAAATACGAACCATTTTCATTCAAATGACTCATTATGATTTTTTCATAAAAATCGGGGTAAAATGGTCTTGTGGAAGAAGCTCTTGTGTCAACTGAATCTTAATTGGAAACAAACGCAAATCCTTGTGCAAAATTGTGGGAAAAGTTGTTCTTTGAAGACCAACACTTTTTTGAACAGCAGTAACATTTTCAGCCGATCTTGCATTACGTTGTGGTCCATGCTTGACCCTATCAGCTACAGAGCCTCTTTCTTCGAAATCATTCACTACACGATAAATAGTGCGTTGTTTCTCCCAAAAATTTCACGAAACTTTCTCATCGTCACGGTAATCGATGATTGGTTTTGATAAAATGTTTTAATGATTAAAACACGTTGGTTTATCGAATATTTTCCCATAATAAATTTGCCACATCTCTACTTCACGGCTGTCAAATCTGAACTTTCAAGACTAATATTTACCAAAATGGTGGCAAAAAAAGTAGTGTACCTTCCCAACGGACACCCTGCATGTTTTTGACAAAATGCGTTAAACTTGAATGCAAAATTTATTAAATTAAATTACAACCGTGTCTCTTCCTTGTAAAAATTATTCCGAAAATCGTAGGAAACCTTAAGACAAATTCTGAAATTATGCCTGCTAACCATTTGCCCTATTTTAATACGAGTATACTAAATTTAGCTAGTCGCGGGGGGCATTAACCATCAATCAGATGTTGTTTTATGCTATATCTGAGACGATCGATAATTTCAGATTTCCTAAAAAGTTGTTTCTTTAGACGAAGCGTCAAACAGATTTATAAATAATTTCAGAACTAAACGGGAGACAAATGTATAATTTAATCTATTTTTAACGGATATGTTAAGCAAGAAAGCTGAAAATAATTCTAATATTAATTACTTTCTCAACAATTTAAATTTTCTTATGTTTTATAAGTTTGCTGGCTACAAACTTAAAATGATGTAGACTATCATAAAGTGAATGTTAAAGTATATTTCTACAGATTATTTCCATGTTTGTCTAATTCAGAAACACTTATCTAGAACTTCATCCCAAGTAATGAGGGCCATGTTTTACACTACTCTCAAAACTAGATATTTCTCAATTGGCCGAATCGCACAGAAGTTAAAACAATTTAATTAGTTTTGACTTTCATATGCCAATAGCAGCAATAAAGCCTCTCTTAAATGTCAGCTGCAATATCGTAAAACAATTTTCTCAACAATTTAAATGTTCTTATTTTTTATAAGTTTTTTTTTTGGCTACGAACTCAAAATTATGTAATCTATCATAAAGCGAATTCTGAAGCATATTTCCATAGGTTTAATTCCATGTTTGTCCAATTCAGAAACACGTATTTAAAACTTCATCCGAAGGAATAATGTGTAAAGTGTATGTTATTTGATATGGTTAAAATGGTTAAAATGTTAAACGGTGGAAGGAAGTGTTCAGATTATCTTTTGATCTTGGCTTCTAAAATCTATTGAGCGACGCCCGTCTATCTGACTGGAAAACTCAGTGTTTACCGTAAATTTTTATTAAATTTCGCACAGCCTAATGTTTTGTCAAATTGTAGCCGGGGTTAGTATATGAGCTGCATCGGCCCATTTCTTCTCGTACCTCCCTTATAAATTAACCTATTTTAATACATTTTTAGAAATTAGATTTTTGCTATGATTTTGCTCTTGCCCCCTACAGAAACTTGAATTTTTGCTTATTATATTAGTTTGTAATGTTGGATGGATTTCGAAAATATCGATCGAATTGGTGGCTCCCATACAAAAATAACCTTACATTGAAACCGACTTAACCTTGCATTCTTAAGTTCATATCGAATATTTGGTCCCACTAAAGGCAGTTAAATTTAGTGTATGTTAAGCGCATGCAAAACTAAGGCTAGACAATAAAAACGGTTTGGTTGCCATACCATACTAATTCTGCTACCTTCCGTACAAATCGGTAGAATTTACAAAATTGAATTTTTGTCTATCATGTTAATTTATAACGCTTGGTAAAGTCCAAGAAAAATTGACTAGGTAACCATGCCCCTTCTGATATCTTTCTTAAAAATAACCAATTTAACTCACATATATTTAACTTCGTTTAATTTTATTCAGTTAAGCATTCGCCAAAATAAGAATGAAACCGAAGCGCAATTTTGCACCCCATCTGGTGCGTTACATAAAAATTTACCAATTTTTTGAAATTCAATCTTCATTTCATAATTTCTCAATAGTAGGCTTAAGTAGCCCAGATTTTTGTTCATTCTGAAAAGTAATGTAATTCTCTGTAGAACTGGTGAACAAAATCAATAAATAACAAGCGACTTCTGGTACCTCCTGTATAAATGGCCAAATTAATACATATATTCTCGTTTTCATATCTTTCAAGCGGTTGCATTGAATTCATTCAAATTTGGAACACATCATGCGTTTTGTGCGCTAAGTTCTGGAAAAGAAAATATACTGCGTTGCTACTTTCATTCTGGTATTTTCCCGCTATAAGCCCTAGTTCGAAGAATGCAGTTACTCAAGTTTTTTCAAATGCCCTACCGGACCAAAGTTTTCTGGCACCTCCCACACAAATTACCTAATTTAACTCTTTCATTCAATTACCCTAAATTTAGCATAATTTAGGCTTACGGTGAACTTAGTTCCGGGAATGGTTTGATTTCACATAGCTCCATCCTCACATACAAATTAGACGATTTGACAAAAATCTAAGTGGAACTGAGTAATTTCAACAAGTAATAAATAGCTTAGTAAGTAATAATTTTGCTTCTTTTATTGGTGGTTAATTCAGAACATTTGATAAAGAGAACCCAGTCCCTTCAGCCCTGACGCAAAAGGACGGTATGTGAAGGTATATGTAAGTCAATTCACCTGACTAATATTTCTGTATTGGTTAATACATCAGTTCTTAAAAATTGTTTCTTTTTTAGAGATAAAGACAAAACGTTTCAACACCAGTTAATAAACAATGAATTAAGTCTCTTCAGAGTGTGTTGCGCATTTTTTGCCTGATGATAGTTTAAAAAAATAATATTACATCCGGTGGCATATCTACTAACAAGGATTGCATTTGTTCATTAGTTCGATTAATTAAGCCGTAGTTTTGTTTGATATATCCTATATTCATCTCTTTAATTGAAGAAGTTCAAGCGTAGTCTACCGCTTTTATTTTCATTATTATTGCTTACTATATTGGTGTTTATTCCTCTAATTCGAAATATCTTATGTAAAAGAATATTCATAAATTCCACCTATATTTCCGGCACTTATGCTAATTTTCGAAAATCACTTAGAAAAAGTTTATTTGGGTTGCCTCTTCATACAAGATTCATTTCGTATTATTTGCCTCCCAGTTCCTGTTGTCTTTGCAAATTTTATTTACTTTCCCATTTTACTTTTTGCCAAATGTGCATTTCTGTTCTCTGCCTCGAGTTTATCGTGTGAATAATTAATCGTTCAATTGGTTTTTAACGCCACATAAAGTTGACGTTTGTCTTCCGACATGAGACGTGGGAATTCTGCCACGCCATCTCCTCCTTCCTCTTCAGCCATAGCTAGAGCAAAGCTTCTTGGCTGAAATGGAGATTATCAAAATTTTTAATACCATCGACGTGTTTCATTCATTCCATCACTTCATTGGTTTGGTGCAACCATTTAAATCCCACCGGCAGTTGGATGCCTCAGTTTGTTGCAATTCAAAGTAAGTTTGGTGCATGTAGTTGAATTGAAGGGAAACACATGTTGGTATCTAGAAATGTTGCAAGTGTTAAGATTTATTTGACAGCTCATGTGAAAAGTTGAGCAAATGCTTCTAATTAAATATATCGTTTGTTTGATTTGCTGTTTTTTCTTTTCCTCTACACAGTTGAGACGATGTGATGCAAATGTTTTTGTCCAAAATTCTTAGGAAAATATTGCAATAGGGTGACTAGACTACAATAAAGCCCTAGTTATTTATTTAGTCATGTGTGTTAAGCTGTGTTCAACTGTTAAATGAAATGAGGGATCACAGTACACGTTTTCCATAAAATACTTGGTAAAATAGACGCAGATTAGAAAGTACTTCACAAAATGTTGTCGATTCTTCGGCGTAGTTACAAATTTAATAAATTTTTAGACAGTAAAGGTGTTGTCCTTGTTGAAACCTCTGTATACGTAGGGAAAAATAAATTTTTTTGCTGATTTCAAATAGGAATGAAATATATTGTCCAATTTTCCATGAATTTTGCAAATTGCAGTTTTTGAACAACCAGCAAACATTAGATTCCTTCAAAATATCTAAGATGACTTGTTGCTATTGCTTTAATGAGGCCTACTTGAAAACTTTTGTATACGAGGTGTGATCAAAAAATAACCGTTATTTTAAATTTTTTCAAAAAGTATTTATTTATTCATCAATAACTATCCTACCCCCTCCAATCTTCGAAACACTTCTGAAACGCGCTTTTTGGTATCGCCAACAGCTCCTGTTTCGACTTTTCATTTATCTCCTCAATCGTAGCAAAACGCTTTCCTTTCATCGGTGTCTTCAGTTTTGGGAAGAGGAAAACGTCAGCGGGGGCCAAGTTCGGTGAATACGGTGGTTAAAGCATGACTGAGGTTTTGTTTTTGTCCAAAAATGCAAGCACAAGTATCGATGTGTGAGCTGGAGCGTTATCATAGTGCAAAATTCATGATTGGTTTTTTCACAATTCTGTGCCCTTCTGACGAATTGCTTCGCGCAAACGGTGCCTAACTTCAGGGTGGTATTAATTATTGACCGTACGACCTTGCGGCAAGAATTCATGATGCACCGCGCCATTGCAATCGAAGAAAACAGTGAGCAAAACCTTCACATTTGACCGAACTTGACGTGTTTTTTTCGGTCTTAACTCTTCTGACGCTTTCATTGAGATGAATGGGCTTTGGTTTCAATGTCATAGCCATACACCCATGATTCGCCACCAGTTATGACCTTTTTAAGGAAATCTGTATCGTCGTTGACGACCTTCAACAGCTCCTGAGCGATGTCCATGCGACGTTGTTTTTGCTCAATTTTGGAACAATCTTCGCAGCCGCACGTTTCATGCCTAAAACATCCGTAAAAATTGCTTAGCATGAGCCGAACGATACGCCAACATCATCACCAACCTCTGTAATAGTGATTCGACGATTATCTAAAATTATTTTCTTCACTGCTTTAAAGTTTTCATCGGTTGTTGACGTGCTCGGGCGACCAGGGCGAGCATCGTCATTGACATTTTCCTTAAACTGGTTATACCACAATTGAACTTGTGTTCTGCTCATAGTAGACTCGCCAAACGCCACAGTCAACATTTCAAATGGCCTGGAACATTTAATTTAATTTTTTACATAAAACTTAATACAGTTTCTTTGATCCATTTTTTAGAATAGTAAAAAATTGAAGCGCACACCAAAACACAACTAACCTTTTTATCTGTCAAAAATAAATTGACAATCCAAAATGGCTGATATTGTGAACATACGAGTGTATAACAGAATGTGTACCAACATAACAGAAAAAAATGCGAAAATCGAACATACGTAACTCACGAAATTTGGAAATAACGATTATTTTTTGATCACACCTCGTACAGTTTATTAATTACCTCGTCCTAATTAACTTGATTAAATTAAAATTCAGAATGCAACTGCATCAATCCAACTCTAATTCAATGAAATGGTTGAATAAACTACAACAACCTCACTGCCATGCCCAATCTTAAGACAATTTTCTTCCATGCTCCTCGAATTTACAGCCACAAAAGTATTCGATAATTTGAAAAAAAGCATTCGCCTAAATTGCAGAATCACCTACATCGCCTACATCGTTGGGTTGGCGGGCTCATGGAGTTTTAGTCACTATGAATCACTTCGACGGGAAGCGTCGCGCATTTTGCGTGCGCGCATTTTACGAGAACTCTCGTTCATATATTGCTACTAGGCGACTATATTGTGCTGAATATGGACTACGGCGAATTAGTGAAGCTCCGAGTGCTAATTTAATTAAAATATGGGTAAAGCGTTTTGAAGAGACCGGTTCAACATTTAAACCACAAGCAAATGGTCGCCCAAGAACATCTAGGACCGAAGACAATGTTGAGAGAGTTATGGAGTCAGTACGAGGAAATCAACAAATGTAGACTCGCAAGAGATCGTCTGTCTTACAATTATCGCGACGAAGTTTGCAACGAATTTTAACATTTGATCTTAAACTTCATCCATATAAGCTGCAATTAACACAAGAATTGAAAGTGTCTGACTTCATAGCAAGGCTCGCATTTGCTAATGAAATGGTTAATCGATTTTCCAATTTTGACATTTCCTTATGAATGGGTTCGTAAACCGTCAAAATTGTCGTTACTGGAACAGTGAAAATCGCAAAATCAAACACCAGAAACCATTGCATAGTCCTAAAGTGACAGTATGGGCAGCAATCTCTGGCAGAGGAATAATTGGTTCTTTTTTCTTCGAAAATGCGCGGGGCCAAAACGTTACGGTTAATACGGAACGCTATGTTGAGATGTTGGACGGATTTTTGGCTCCAGAAATTGAAAGTTCAAGAATAGTGAATTCCAGAACTTGATTCCAACAAGATGGAGCTACCTGTCACATATCAAATGACTCCATGGCTGTGGTGAAGCAGATGTTCCCTGGCAGACTGATTTCGAAAAGAGGTGATATCCCATGGCCCCCACGTAGTCCAGACTTGACGCCTCTTGAGTTTTTTTTTGTGGGGATACCTCAAACACAAAGTCTACAGTAATAATCCAAGAAACATCGTTCAGCTCAAGGAGAATATCCGTGGTGAAATGGCAGCCATTACACCAGTATTACTGAAGAAAGTTTTCAATAATTTTCGTTTGCGGTTAGAGGAGTGCCGTCGTAGAGAGGGTCACCATTTAGATGATGTTATTTTTAAAAAATAAACTCCATTTATTACTCTACAATGCCTTAGATTTGTTTTAACCATACCTTTTGTATTTATTTTTTAATCTATTTTTTAAATATGCACGTTCTATTGCGCCACCCTGTATAAAGCGCTATAAAAATGATTGTCAAAATTGTTTTTGTCGTTAAATTGGCTTAACTTTTTTCCGTACCGATGCGAAATTCCAGCGTGATCTGCCATTTAGTTCGTTTACGGTGGTCGATATTGTCAGTTCATTTCAATCTGTTTTGGGACTTTGGCAAAGAATAACGATATCGATCAAAGAATCTGTCTCAAATTTTCTATGACAATTAGAATTTCACGTGCCGACTGTGTGAAGACATTACAGAAGACTTGCGGTGAATCGACTTGACCAAAAACGCGTGCACATGAGTGATACCATACATTCAAAAGAGATCGTGATGCGGTGGTGGGCCATCAACGTCTTCGACTGGAGGTAACATCGAAACATGAAAGAAATGATAACTGAAAATCGTCACTTAGTTTAAGATGAATAGCCGCTAACCCTTCAAAGTCTCACGAATCAATCCCTACCATTTGACCCGATTGTTTGGCTATGAAACGCATTGCCGCACCATTAGTTGCCAAAGGTCTTCCTTCCTTAAAAGGCTCAATCTTATAAAGGTCGCTGAAGACATTCTAGAATGAGTCAATTCTGACCAAACATTCATAAAACGTATTGTAACGTATTTAGGTTTCTGAGTTTGAAACATAAACCAATCAACAAACTACGCAAACGCGTCTTCAAACGCGTGGACAAACCACATCAAAGTCAATCAAAGGTCAAGGCAACGTTGTCTACTTTCTCTGATCATTACGGTGATGTGCACTCAGAACCCTTGCTAGAAGGTTAGAAGGTAGACAGAGAATATTATCTGGTCGTTGCGCGCCCTTTAAGAAAGAAAATTCCTCGGAAATGTCAAATTAGTGGAAAGAAAACTCATGGCTACCATTGTGAATCAATTGCTTGCCAAAAATACTTCGAACAACTGCATTATTTCCCTGAATGAAGCTTCGGTTGACTTTCTTTTTTCAAAACTCAAAGAACCATTTGGAGGCATCCATTTTCGTTCTATACAAGATATAAAAAGGAACTGGCTGCAAGAACTGAGGTCTTTTCTGAGAAATGCGTTTGAAAAATGTGATTGGAATATCCTTTGACATAAACTTATTGTTTCGGAAGGGCCCTACTTTAAACGCAATATAATAACATTGAATAAATAATAAACATTTTGAGATTTATTAAAAAATTCTCGTTATTTTTCAGAGGAAATATGTTATTATAATTTCCAATAAAAACTAATTTCTGCATCTGATCAAGAAATATATATACGCAAACCATTGTTCTCATAATAGCACTAAAACCAAGCTTAGACAGTCCACTTGCATGGGGGTTATATCGAAATGTATTTTCTACAAGATTTGTCTCCTACCTATATATATCATCACCCAACGTCTTTTTGCATTGATGCGAGATATTTGTATAACCAAGTCGACGAGCGGCGCAAAAGAGCTGATCTGACGTATCGTATATATTAAAGAAATTGGTTTGCTATAATTTTATTTCAACCTGTTTGGTTGCTTTTATTTATTCATTGATTGTTGCGTATTTTAGCAGTGGTTTTGTTGCGGACCATAACTTAACTGAATCTAAAAACTTATAATTACTTAAATCTACCCTAATACTCCTCGGTCGCTGTCTTAGAATTTCCAGCGTTTGCATTTTCCAAATGCAAGCATCGGTCTTCACTCGAGCCGGATGTAGCTTGGCGAATTCAATACGCAGACGCTACTATTGCAGACGCATTGTCAGCAATTCTTCTTGCGGACAATTCATTGCAAGAGTTACATGATAACTTATACATGGTGCCAGCAGTTTGAAAAAAAAATTATTTTGGTGAAAAGAGACAAACTTATAAAAAATGTTTTACGTTTCAAGGTACCACGTTGTTTAGTATTTTTATTTGAGCCATCAAAAGTAAACGATCTCAGTGAATTTGTGAACATAGAACATTTTTCAATATTACCAGAGTTTAAACGAGGCCGTACAAGCTGCCAAGACGATCACAGGAGTGGTTGATCAATTCAAGTGTCCACGCCAGATACGGTTAAGAAAATGCAAGAACCTAGCTAGCGGCGTGGGCTAACTGAAAATTAATGATGATGATGAGGCATTTCAAAAAGTGCTTTACGTCGTATATTGACCGAAGACTTGCTGTGCGCAAGATGGGTGCCGCGCTTGCTTTCAATATTGCAACAACAATCATGAAGGTGTTTCAGTAGAGCGTTTGGCGATGTTTCACCACAATGAAGCCGAATTTTTGGGTCGATTTATATCCATGGATGAGACATTAGTTCAACACTTCACACTTAAGACAAATGAACAGTTAAAGCAGTGGACTATAATGGGAGAATCGATTCGATCACATAGGATTATTTTTATTGGTTTTGTTCAGATGATGAAATTTTGGTGATGAAATTTTGGGCAAAGGCCGCATTTGGCGAAAGAAAAAGGATTGTTTCATTAAGACAATGCTCCACTTCACACATCTACTATTGCGATGGCCAAAGTTAATGAACTAAAGTTCGAATTGCTTTATCACGCATCGTGTTCGCAAGATTTAGCTCCCTCGGACTATTTTCTATTTCCAAACTTAAAAAAAGGCTCGGTGGTAAAGGTTTGCCAACAATGAAGGTGAAGTTTGTATTTTTTAAGCAGTTTGTCAGTTCCTGCTATAAACAAGTTATAGAAGCTATTGAATACCGCTGGTAAAAGTGTATCGAGCTGAAAGGAGATTATGCTGAAAAATAAAAAAACATGTCTTGCCAACTTTTTTATGTCTTCTTTGTTAGGTCGGCTAGTTTTGGGACCGCCCTCATACGCTGTGGAACTTGATTAGTGATAAATAAGTACATTTGTTCTAGTGACGTCTATTCTAGTATTAGGGTATCACAAACACACAAATTGGTTGATTTCCCCATCATTTGTAAGAGGAAGTAATAAGAGATAAGTCGTAAATTAACTTCTCCTATTAAGTGCCGATTCAGAGACATTTTATGTAAGAATCAATTGATTTACCACTTCCATTTTAGCATCAGTACACTTCTGTACAAACACAAAAGTAAGCTAAGTGAAGAAATATGTAAGTCAGTTATCCTGAAGACATTTTTCGCACTGGTTTCTTTGTGCTTTAATGTGCGATTCAATATTTCTAATGTTTTTAAAAGGAGTCTGAATTTTTGATGCTAATACTTAGGGAATATCAAAATATTGGAAGCAAATATAACAGTATATCCGATATCCCCAATAAGTTAATTTGAATAAACTTTATTTCGCTCCAAAAGTTTCTAGATTGATCTGATTTTCCCACCAACAAATTTTAATGTTTTAAAGTAGATGTAAATTTGGATAAATTAGACAATTTTAGATTTCAGCACTGGTTTCTTTGTATTCAATGTGAACTTTAAAATTGCTTGTCTTTTTAAAATGAGTCTGAAATCTTGATGACAATTTTTACTGGATATCGAAATATTGGAAGACAATATAAAAATATATCCGATATCGATTAGCTTTATTATTTAAAATATAATGTACGAGATTAATTCTCTTGGATTCTTAAGAAATGTCAGCAAATGTTCAGTTATGCGAATATCTACCCATCCCCCCTTTTCAGACTGAGTATACACGTGGTTCGTCCACCTCTCGTTTTAACACCTTTATCCAACTTCCTTTAACATTTTTGTCAACTTGTTTACATAGCTTTAAAGCCACTCAAACTACAGATAATAATTACCATCCATGAAGAATGTCTCTGTCATTTCATATCATATCAGTTGGATGTCTTTTAATAGCTCAACCCTAAAATGATAAGTGAATAAATTCCGATAAAATGTGTAAAGAATCATTAATTACAGCAATAATTGATTTATTGAAACATAAACTGCATCGTATGGACTCCTCAATGAATGTAAACGCCGCTCATAATACAAAATTACCGCAATACGCTACAGGTTTTTCGAAGCAGACGCTTATGGAAGAAATAATGAGCATATAAATTAAAGCGAATTCAGTGTGCGATGTGCTGCTACACGAAAGATCGAACTTCCCGTTCAATGGCCACTGCGAACTGGTTGGTTGGGGTTACGCATGCGCTATTATGTTCATCACTTGACTGGGGCATCCAATTGATTGCATTGTACGAGTATTCCGGCATACGTGCCATATAAAAAGGCAGATGTGGCAAATGTGCAATATAATTTCATGCCATATTTTCATGGCACTCAGAGTCGCCACTTCTCTCCATGCGCTTGACGTTGTGAACGTAAATATTATCTGAAAACATATGCGTTTTATAGTGCGTGTAATCATTTTATATGAATATTGCGTTTTTCACCTCTACCTTATCTCTCCTTCCCATTGTATCTGCTCATATGCATAAAGAAAACTGTTTAAAATAAGAGCACCTCATAATTTCTTGGCAACATGAAAATTGATGTTTACTCGGCCACTAATTAAACATAAATGCTTTCAATCTACACTAAACGCCGGAAAAGATGTTTGTAGAGGACTGAACACAGTAAGCGGCGCATAGTGATGCGTCTCCATAGAACGAGTGAACAAAAATTGAAGATGTAGTAGTGGACAAATAAAATTCATTATGAAATAAAGTGACCTACTTAGATGTCGATTTGAATCCCAAGCGTTTCGCACTTTTGCGTCCCTACTCAAATTCCTGACACCAAATTTTAACATTATTTCAAAAGCCTTGTCCGTCTAACTGAGTTTTGATCGTCTCATTCAGCGCCGGCCATCGGGTTCATTATCGAATGTATTAAATAATGGAGCATTTGAGTCCATCTACTCATCATGACCCAGAGAATGCAATCAACTAGCGTTCATAAACCTCTTTTAGTGTTGGGCACAAATGTTGGTACGTAATAAATTCATTATAAGCCGGAATTTGGCCTTGAAAGTGTCTGGAGTTACACTGGATTTTGTAATGTCTCAAAATAACTCCCCACAAAAATAATATCATAGATCTCGAAAATCTATAGCGATATTACATTCTATTGTCTTGACAGACGGACCCTCACCGAAACGAAATTAAATTCAAAAAGAGTTTTGATTTGTTTCACTTTCCGGAATCTAAATTAAAAATATGCAAAGTTTATTTTCTGATTTCGGCAACCAAATCAAAATTGTATTATATTCAAATTTGCTTCTGTTTCCTATATCCAAAACGAAATTACAAATATTTTTAATTTTGATTTTTGCACCCGAAAGGAAATTAGAAACATTTTTGGTTCTCAATCAGTATATGAAACGTTTTGTTTGAATTTCACATGAAAATTTTCAATTAAAAAAAAAGAAATTCTGAAAGCCTGGTATCGCAAATTTAGAAAACAATATTTCAGAGCAATTTACTATTCGCAGTTTGGCGCCAGTTATTTTTCTCTGCCAAGCATCGAAACTGATTTAGGCTATGAAACGAAACCGCATAAAATTATATTTTCGTTTCAGTTTCTAGAATCAAAATATCTATTTCATTACGTATTGATAAAGACAGTACCAATGTAGGTTTCTTATTTCGTTTCAAATAAAACACGTACGAGTATGTGGGGTAAACATATTTCTTATATACTTTAAACCATGTCTTTTGTTTTGACCAATTTAGCTTAAATTACTTTTTTTTAAGACTTGCGAGGTGGTATCTCCCATACAAATGATCACATGGATCTCGGCAAACTTCTACAATAATTTAACTCCATTTTAAATGAGCCAATTGAACTATTTTGCCGTTCTAATTAGGAACTGCAAATGGGCTAATAAAGCTTTTATCAAACAGTGTAATCGATGCATTTGTATAAGGGCTACATGAAAACATTTACGAAATAATAAAATTTTAATTAATACACGATTAATAGAAAAAGATTCCACATTTTAGTTAAAATTAAACAAAAACTATAACTTTAAGCGGAAAAAATAAAATTTTGGATTCGCTTCCATAAGTTAAAATTAAAAATGTACTTGAAATATACCACACATATTTCTTGGAAAACCAAAACGTGAAAAAATCATGAACAGCGTATCTTCTAGAAAAAGTTTTCGAAAAAAATCAAAAAAAAAAAAAAAACGCGTGTTGTATCTATTATCTACCTTTTTTAATTCAGCGACAGCTTATGTGTATTTTGTATATTTTCAATGCTTTGTATAATTTATTTATAATCTTTCCCTAAAAATTCATTACAGAAACCTTCAAATTCCTTGGACTTGAGCCACTGTGCGGTGGTGAGCATTGCGGGAACGTTACGTTACCCTCAGATAGCAGTAAATAAATGATTATAGAATGTAATTAACAAAAAAGGGTTAATTTAATTAATACATCAACTTCATATATTAATATTTATATAGAAAAAAAATGCAAAATGCATGTTGGATATATGCGTAAATGTTACAGCAATAGAAGGGGATCGTGTACATTGGTGTGATGACAATTTTGTTGTGAGATTATTTCGAATAACGGATGCATATACGTAATTTGTATGGCAGCAGCTACAAACAATTAGGGTTAGGTTCAGTGGAAAAGGCATCTTAATCGTCAGCTTTATGTTTTTCTTTTTCAAATTAGTCAAATCTAACATGCTTGTAGCTGCTAGTTTGCACTTATTTCGCAGGAAATGCTGATGATAGGAATTCGTTAAGTTAGTTATAATGAATCCAAATTAACACCTGCTTTAGTATTTCCATACAGCCCTCACACACTTGTTTACAACTTAGCCTTACTGTTTCAGTTCCCTTCATCGAGTACAGCTTCAGTTATAGATCTAAGTATTTGATATGCAGTTTTTCTGTAGCTGAAACAGTTTTTATTTTCAGAACTTCGCGAAAAAGGATTTCTTTGTACTACTTATGATTTCAACATAGCCAGACCTATTCGACAGAATTGTAGTTAAAATTCCCTCATAAATTAATTTTAATAAACTTTACACTACGCTGGCTCCTAAAGCTTATGGAATTTTAAGTATCTGATTTTTCCAGGTGCTGTTACTTTCAAATGAGAAGTTTTAAAAATACAATCAACAAATTTGGATGATTTAAAGTAGAAGTAAATTTTGACGATTTAGGCAATTCCAGCTACGACACTCCTCACACTAATGAATATAGATGTCGCACGTGCATCAACGAGTACGAAGATTATTTAAATTCAATTATTTTTTAAAAGTCCCTAGGAAGACCTTACGAAGGTGTATTATTTTTCAAAGAAATGAAGACAAAAGTAATTTACGTTACATAATGAAAAAAAGCTACTTAAGTTTCATTCGTGAAAATAAATATTACCTCCACAATTTCCAGATCTGAATAACCTGATTTACCATTTGTAGTGTCCACTTTTTGGCATTATATTTAGAGCTTAGTTTAAATTATCATGTGTAAAGCACCACATCAATCATAGACACAGATTATGTATCATTTGGTACCGTAAAAAGTTCAACTCACTGGACGAGTTGCAACTCACTGAACGAGTTGCACTTTTTAGACTCTAAGAGCCTTATTTATTATAATTTAAAATAGGTTTACTATAAGTTTAATAAGGCTGTTCCTAAAAATATCTCTATTGAAGTTTCTACAAGACTTTCATTGAATGCTTTGCTCTTCTAGCCACACATTTACAAAAAGATTTGGAAAAATTTTGTCGATTTTTTTCTGGTGTAATCCTAGCGAAATTGTTAGAATCTTACCATTATTCTCACAATGTATGTATTTATTCGATTTAATTTCAAATCTGTGAAAAAATTACTTCACAACAATTATGCAAGGTTGCCGGAGAATTTACGAAAGTTTGTTTTAAATTACAATTTTGTTCTTATGTATTTTTAAAAACGGATTACCAATTGTTACTGTTATTAAGCCCTTAATACCTCTTGTTTCAAATTTGGCTACAGTTTACATACAAATTTGAATGACGTGTTTTAGTATTCGATGTATCGGTTTTTGTTTACTTTGTTTGAACATCTTAATCAGTTTAAATTACTCGAAAACAGTGTTGGAAAGGGTTAAAACGCAACAAAAATTTATTTTTTGCCCATTAGTTAAAAACCCTTTATGAATACTAAAACGCTCAATAACAAAATACATTTTTAAAACTATCTTGTTATGTTTGCTTTATGAATAAGGCTCGAAGTACTTTGAGACGAAGTTTACTTCAGGACCTCTTTTGGATTGGAATGATTGGATAATATCCCTCCGTTAGCTGAGTTTGCTGATTTTCAGTGATAAAATTTCTCAAAATCGACATTTGGAATGGGAAATCTCTTGTAGTTCCAATACGAACTGAAATACAGGGTGGCACACTAATTGCACTTCAACAGGAAATTCAAATAACTTTCTTAATCAATGTATGAAATTTACTTTTTTTACTTTTTTGTTTTTGTTGTTGTATAAAAAATTCAGGTGACCTTACAAGCCGGCGGAAGTTTGTTTTTGAATTTTCGTTTTAGGCTCGCTATAACCGGCCTGACTATGTGTGCAGTTGTACCACCCTGCTGGTACCAAATGGCGTTGAAAAGGACATGCTTTCGGCATAGTTTCCGATAAAAAAATCCTTCAACAACTTTTAATAACGGCCTCCGATAATCGACACTGGAATGATTCGTGCGCCACCCTGTATTTGATATAAATCACTTTTACACAATTATATTAGAATTTGGTACACTGGCTGCGCATAATGCAGTATTTCGTTACGTTCAATGTATGTCGGGAAATCGCGTCAGCTTAACCTACCACCTCAGATAAACTCACTTAAATATGTATTCGTCCAAAGCCCTCCTATCTTATTGCTAAAACGTAAGGGATGCCCGAAAGTGCGTTATAAATCACTGCGAACTTTTCCAGAAATACTATTAATTAATATGCAGTACCAGAAGCAAGATTAAAGTTTGCGAAAGTCCTTGAATGCGGAACTATTCCTTTATAGTATTGTTTTATTTTTATTTTTTACTAAATCGGACAATTTTTATTGATGGTACCCCAATTGGAGATACAATCTTTATTTGTAGAGCTAAGTTTACCAAACGCCTGATGCGTGTTAAGTATAAGTCTTGTTAAAGTAAATATTTTTTACTAGAAAGAGCGATTTTCTCAAAATTTTTCAAGCATTATAACATAATTGATGAAAATGTCTACCATTACAACGGAATTACAGCAGAAGTATTACATTTCCGTAAATCGATCTATTTATGCAATGGTATTGGAAGGGGTGCGGAATATAATTTTCAAAAGGGGTATCCATTCATTGATTTCCTTTACCGGTCTGGCAGGGCTGTCAGCTGTTAAGTACTTGCATCTGAAGTGTTATTTATTTAGTAAAAGGTTTGCTATTTACGAATATGGATCGCTTAACAACCGAAGAACGCGTAAAAATAGTTAAAATTTACTGAAATGAAGCTCATTTCTCACTTGGTGGTTATGCCAACAAGTAAATGGGGCTCGCATATGAAGCTCGGATAACGTAGAAGTGATTGTGCAAAAGCCATCCAGAAAAAGTGACTGTTTGGTTATTATTTTCATTATGGTTAGGAGGTGTTATTGGGCCGCATTTTTTCAAAAATGACGCCGGAGGAACCTCAAAATAATCCACTGCTGCAACCAATCAAGAAGCGGATTGGAAAGGTCCAAGCATTATATTGAAATAAAAGCTTTATGTTTGCTTTATTTCAACTTACTTTTGAAACCGAAAAAAGGATAACCCTATGCAACAGAAATCAGTTCCCTAATTAATTGATATAAGCCGAATTTGATTAATTGCAAACAAATGCTCTCTATATATATCTTTTCTTAAGTTGCACAACAAATTTTAAATCAATACGATTGCCAAAAACTTCTATGTAGAAATTACTGAGAAAAGATTGGATTTCAGAAAGCAGTGTTATTTGTATTGAAGGTAGCGGAAGCGGCGTTACAATCCAATCCATTTCTGTTCCCGTGACCAAGTTTACCAAGCGTGAACCGAACTTAGTGCAACTGAATAAAAGACATGAACACTTTTGCGTGGTATCAGAGATGGCGTGATTACATAGTCGATTTTCTCAAGTTATATTGGAAATTACTGCCTACTAAATACAAATAACGAGAATTTTAAAAACTGGGTTCTTATAAACCAATGCAAAGGCAACAATTTAAGTGAGTACTATATATGAAAGAGGAACAACAGGAAATAAATTAAATTTCGGAAAATCATTGAATCTGTTCGAGTTTACGTATACCTATACAATTGCTGTGTCGCGATATTTTGACGTACATACTAAATATTTCACAATTGGAAAAGCGTAAATCGATCCTTGTGTTTATAGAACATCGTCTATAGTGAATAGTTTAGACATTTTATAATTAATAAGGTTTATTAGGTGAGCTGTATAGAGACAACAAAAAAGGGAAGTTCATAAATATACAGCATTTACATTGACGTGGCCATATTCTGAAATATTGAAGGACTTGATTGAGAGGAATTTGTTGAAACTTGATACGCCTTACTAGAAAAAAATTCAGAAGACCGACAGAACTTGAGGTTTTTTCTACGTATTTGCTATGATCTACAATTTAAATTTGGTTAGCAACGATTAGGAACGTTCAGAAACGAATATACATATATGTACAACATATATATATATATACATTTTATATCAATGTATTTAAAAAAAATGTAAACGTTATTTTTAAAAGGTCCCATTTCATCCGAGATATTTAATTAAATTTGCATGTAACCTTTTCACATAACCCCATCGTAAAATTCTCAAATTTGTTCTATTTCTACTAAGTTGCGAAACAACTCGACCCTATCAGCAGTTTTCCATCAGGCCACACGCAACCCAGTATTCACGCTTATTATCACGCGGCCTTTACCTATACGAGTACGTATAAGTCGTTATTATCCATGTTATCGCATCTTTGTAACTGTCTATTAAATCTAATAAATTTATGCCCAGTGAACATGTTAACTTTGTTGCCAACATCACAAAAGCCAACAAACCCCCATTAGGGAGTACTTTGAGACGATTTCTATCTGCGCCGCCATCGCCCCCAACATAGTTCAGTGTACGCAATTTTATAATTAAATTAAGCACCTGAACGTTTATGAGGGAATAAGCTTTAGTTTTAAACGGTTGCGTTTGTGTTATTAGCGATTATTAACTCTTTTCTAATTAAAAGTTAATTGTTATGGGGCGAAACTAAAATATCATGGTAGGAATAGTACACTGCCTTTGTTTGGGAAACTCTCTTAAATGAATAACAGTTTCAGATTTCACTCTGAAATGCGGTCATGTCTTCATGCTGTGGCTATGGTATATGAATTATGAAATTGTACTCATGCCAATGGAATTGTTTATAATTCTTGGTATTTTTTTTCGCATTTTTGCACTGAGTGTTAAGAGGTAGCTTGACGACCATGATAAGTATAGAGCAAAATGAAGAGCTGGGTGAAATTGCTTCTTATTTTTCCAAAATATATTCTTAATGAGTTCAGATAATTGTCTGTTCCACCTAGAATATGATCGAAATATTTAGACAATAATGGTAATGTGACATTTGTCATTTAGAGTGGGTAAAATATTGGTGAAACAAATCATGATAGTTTGGTATATATTCATGTATACTTCGATAGTAGCAATGAAACAACGTGACCTATATTGAAATGAAATGAAACAAATATACCTATATTATTGACCTATATATAGCTGACATAAACAAAAAGTTAAAGCAATTCTTAGGGAATCTCTTTTTATTACTTCCAAATACGGGGTTATCCAATTTTCGGTTTCAAAAGCAAAATTAAATAAAACACACAAAAAGCTATGATTTCAATAAAATCATATGATATATCATGAAATCATTATTTCAACATAATGCTTGAACCTTGCCGAAATTCAATGTCATTTAAATGACCGCCTCTGGATTGGTTGCAGCAGTGAATCCTTTTGAGGTAGTCTTCGTTCACTTCACGTCACACATTTCGTGCGCTATGTCGAATATTGGTTTTCGAATGATCCAACGTAACCACGCCTTTGACGTAGCCCCATAAAAAAAGAACTATCAGCGTCAAATCGCATTTACCAGACTTTTCGATACAACAGATCCCGATTAGTTTATAATAGTTTTGCAGTTGCAGTAGTATTTATTTTATGCATTTTGTAATTTACTTAATATTGGCCAAAAGGCAGTAAATTACAAGATTGTTAAATAAATGAAATGAAATGAAATATAATATAGTGTATTTATAATAGAAATTTTAAAAAAATTAGCCGAGTAGCCATCTCCCTTCTAGTAACACTTACACAAATGACCATTTTAGCCTTTACATTTCGAGCTTCATGTCTTTCAAGCAATAGCCTTGAATTTAATTAAACTTAGTACTGAGAATGGAAATGAATGGAACTGGCGCATCCCTTCTGAAATTGAACGATATATATGATGGAAATTGTATTTCATTTTGCTCCCTCTAATTCACAGACTGCAGTAATTTAAATAATTAGCAATTTTATTGCATTACACTACTGTGCCAAAAAAGTACAACCAATTTTTATATATCCGAAAAAACCTTCATCTTTCATCGCCCATACTTGTGCCAACGGCTCTTACAATCCTCTAAGAATGCTTATTAGTTGCTTCCATTATGGCCTTCAAAGCCCACTGCTATTCACTTTGCAATCGCTTCGAAACAGTATCCCCTGAAGTCACACGGCGCTAAGTCAAGCGAAAATTTGGACGATAAAGTCATGAAGAGTCAATGCAACACATTGCCGCTTGGACCGACGGATGAAATTTATAATGCGCAATACTACGATAATTGTAGAAAACTATCAGCGCAACCTAGAGTTTTAAGCGACTTTCTAGAGATCTTTACAACCTAACTTAATTTTTGGCACGGTATTTACTCTACAGGTCGATTATTTCTGAATCCAAGGCGCATCTTTTCATAGATTTTAACGGCATGGACTTTTTCGATAAAACTGAATGTTTTTGGTATGGATCGATGTTTGACACATCTGAGGTACAAATCATCTTTCAAAGCGGAGTTGGCTGATAATAGCAAACATTACCAGAATATCTAGTGTTAGTCAACAGTTGCAATTGCCGAATTATTAGACTTGACTTTTATCGCTAGAGATTGTTGGTTATCCAGAGTTTTTTTCCGTCTTGAGATCGTTTTCTTGTTTGAGCCCTTTATGCCACTTTTAACTGTTTCTTTCCGAGAAAGTCTATTCACCAAAAACCTCTCGTTACATTTTAAATATTTCCGTAGTAGAAATTCCATTTTGTAAACAAAATTGAAAGCAAAGCAGTGAACTGGAACGGTAGAATTGTGTCCAAAGAAGGCGAAGACGGTTCTATCTGTAGGTAAGGTCATGACATCCGTTTTTCGCGATGCGCATGGGATTATTTTTATTGATCAGCTCCAGAAAGGAAAAGCCATCAATGTTAAATATTTTGCTAAAATTATGGAAAAAGGGCCGCATTTGGCGAAAAAGAAACTATTTTTTCATCAAAACAATGCTCCAGTTCACCCATCCACTACTGCGATGGGTAAAATTAATGAATTAAAGTCTGAATTGTTTCAACCCGCTCCTTATTCGCCAAATTTAGCTTCCTCGGACTATTTTCTATTTCTAAAGTTGAAAACATGGCTCGATGGTAAAAGATTTGCCAACAATAAAGAGATGGAGACTGTGGTTGATGGTTGTTTTAAGGAGTTTGATAGTTCTTGCTATAAACAGGGTATTGAAGCTATGGAAGCTATCGCCAGAAAAAGTGTAACGAGCTAGAAGGAGAAAAGGATATTATTTCGAAAAATAAAGAAAATTTTTTCCAACTTTTTGTGTCTTTTTTGTTAGGTCGGCTAGTTTTGGGACCGCCCTAATAAATTATTTAGCAATTATACTCTGGACAAAGAATAACTATCAAATATATATAATTCAATAGATACATTTCTGTGCAATTAGGTATAGAGATACAGATTTAAATTACAAATTCATTGGCTTATATTTTTTTAAGATATAAAAAGAATATATACATTTCTCCAATAAATAATGTCAATTGCGTGAAACAACTATAATCATTTAGTAGAGTCGATTATACTTGATTTCCGTTTGTTTCGTTTTGTATAAAACTAAGGGTGTCCCAACAAGAACGCAAGACAGTCAATGGTGTTCGGTATCGTGAAATGATAACCAGTTTTTTTCGTGCCTAGAATTGAAGAAATGAATGTGGAGGACATGTGGTTTGAACAAGACGGCGCCACATGTCATACAGCCAGAGAAACAGTTCAATTGCTGCATCGGTCATTTCCCGGTCGTGTTATTTCGCGTTTTGGAGACCAGAATTGGCCGCCTAGATTGTGCGATTTAACACTATTAGACTTTTTTCTTTGGGGTTTTTTGAAGTCGATGGTTTACGCGAATAAGCCGGCGACGACTCAAGTCTTAAAAGAGGAAAATGGACGCTGCATTAATGAAATACCGCAGCATTTATGCAAAACGGCCATTGAAAATTTCATTAACAGATCGCGTGTGTGCCAGCAAAGCCGCGGCGGCCATCTGCCCGATGTGTTGTTCCATACATAACGTCATTCTGTCTACTTTACAATATAATAAAGTTTCACAATATATTTTTAAATATCTGTGTTTTATTCAATATTGCGTTCTTGTTGGGACACCCTTTATAATATCTGTGGTCACAACCCGTAACAGCCTAACTCGAGTTAGGACACAATTTAGTTATTAGCACCATCGTATTCAGCGTATCTAAATTTATTTGCTCTAAATTTTTCATGTTTGTATCTCTTCTAGGAAGGCAATTAATCCTAAAAACATAATAGCTTAAGTTATTTTTCTAAATGACTGTTTTGGCATAACTGCCTAAGTCAATTTAGGATTACAACAAATATAAACATTATTTTTTCATCATTGCCTAAATCAACTTAAGTCGTTAATACAAAAAAATAAAGAAACAATTTTATTTTCCTAACTTCCTAACTCTTATTCCGAATTACAATTTCGGTTTTTGATAAACATAAATTGAGTTAAGGTCTTTCTCCAAAAAAGTTTTTTATTTAATCTGGAATAATAGCCTAACTCAACTTGAACTTTTTGACTTTCTTTCGTTCAACAATTCATAAGAGCCTAAGTGTCTTTTTCGATAATATCTTTTGACTGCGAGAATAAACAACAATTTTTTGTTAACAACTAAGTAAAGGAATTCGTTTCCTTGGAATCTGTAGTAAAGTTTTCCAAAAAACACCTTCTCCTGATTTTCAGTGAAGATTCAAAACTTTAAACTCCTGTACTGAAAATATTGAAAAACAGACTTAGGCTGTTATGGGTTGTGACCACAGATATATTCCTTACGGTCCTGCTAAATTGTTGATTGAAATAATCTAAATACGCATATTCAAATTGAGATCCTTCTACGTTGTTGATCAAAAGCTCCAAATATGCATAGCCAAAATTATTACTATGTTTTCGAAACTCTTTCATATTTGGTTGCCTGCCTGTGATTAATTTTGTTTTAATTACATTAATTACTTAACAACTAAACTCCTGAAATATAAACTTTAGTTTTATGCACAGAAGCATTATTCCTGATAATTTATGCATTGTAATATTCGCACTTCCCACTTTTGCCACTTTTACGCTAACATCCATCTTGCATTGCTCATTAAACTGAGTGCGTAAAGATTTAGTTAATATGATTTCGAGTCAAGTTGCTGTGATGGAATTAACAACATAAGCATCTTGATAGAGTAAATCCCAATTACAATTTACAATTGTTTTAATTGCAGCATAATTCATAGGTGTTATGTTACCATATCTATGAACATTTTTTATGAAAGTCGTAGAATGGATGGATGTATTCGCACATTCAGAACTATAACCGCACGTGAATGGAATTGAATACAACACTCAATGTATTCTTCTTTATCATTGCATTAATTTACACGTTTGTATGAAAGATACGGCTGCGTTCGCTTTACTCCGCTCAACTTAGACAGTTGTAAGCGAGTAGATAATTTATGTGTGAGCCTATGCGTGGCAAAATTGGATGAGAGTTGTTTGTATAAAATATGAAATTTGTTATGGCATTATTATCGTTGAGTTGCATCAGTGATAAATAGCTGGTTGTAAGCAATTGCAATTTACTACTTTATTAATTTATGTGCCTGCTTCGCTGGACTTTAATCTGACATTAATTGTTCTTAGGGTGTAGAGACAAAATGAACTTTGTTAACTTTAATATTTATTTTGTTTTGTTGATCGTTTGTAGAATACAGATAAGTTACACCGACCCCCCAATGCTTAAGGCATTTTGGTAGTGAAGAGATGTAATTTTTTAATGTTTATAAAGTTGTTAAAGAAAACTTAACATCGATTAGTTAAAAAAACTCCAGTTTAGCGAAACTTTGTATATTCCAATTAAGGTAGTTAAATAATCTAGATCATTTGAATATAAACATCATTATATCCTAAACAAGTTCAATTTGTTTGTATTTTAGTAAGACCGCTGTTTATCCATTTAGTGGTTTCAAAACCGTCGGTCTGGCAAGGCTGTCAACTGTTAAATATCATACCTGTCATCTGAAGTGTTATTTATTTAGTGACAGGTTTGCCATTGACAAATATGGACCGTTTAACAACCGAAGAACGCGTCAAAATCACGGGTTGATTATGGTCGTCATAATCAAACTAATGTACAAGGAATTGGCAATTGGAATTTGAAGAGATTGGTAGCGTTACAGATATAGGCAGGCCTGTGCATCATCGCAATGTACGTAATGCCGAAAATATCGACGATGACGGATAATTTCCGAATTTCAAACTACAGCGCTATGGCCGTGTGATAACCAACTTTTTTTTTTGGCCTGTAATTGAAGATTATGAACTAGACGATATTAACCAGATGATATGTGTGCCACGAGCTACACAACATGACCGAAAGATAATGCGATTTGGTGCCGTTAGACTTTTTTTGTAGGGCTAAAGCAAAGACCGTTCTTAGGCAGATAATCCCCAAATTTTGGACGATCAGAAAACCAACATTCGTCAAGTTATCGCCTAGATACCGCCTGGAATGTGCGATAAAGTGGTCGACAACTGTCTCAAAAGGAGGCACTGATGCAACCAATCCAAAGTTAGTCATTTATATGACATTGCATTTCGTACATAATGATAAGGTCAATGTATTATAATGAAATAATAACTTTGTGTTTGTTTTATTTAACTTTACTTTTGAAACTGAAAAATCGATAACCCGGTATTGACAACCCACACCGCATTGTGGTTGTTAGACTACATGTAACACTCATGTGACCAAAATTCAATTTTCGATTTCAATTATGCTCATATAATCTCAGATATATATATATTTCAAAGTTGGCAGTAATTTAACAAACATCTGTGCCATCAAACATCTGTGAAGAAACACGAATGCAGAGAACGAACGGAGGACCATCAACCTCTATCGATCAAAGACACGTCCAACACATTCCAAATTGGCTTAAAAAAGTTGATTAATTTTTATAAACCTTGTTGAATATGTTGGCATTTGAAATTAATCAACTCCATTTTAAAACATACTTTAGCTTTAGACGCGTTAAATGTGTCAATACATTCCATTTTTTCGACATTCCATCTCTTTAAAATCTATGAAGAAAAAATTTCTGACTACCTGTGCGTTATAAAACTCATTGCTACGAAAGATGGGCTAAGGTTAATAATGCTTACGATATGGAAATCACCGGCCAATAATGAATATTGTAACAAGGAGAAGCAGGCACAATTGAAACAAGATTGAAAACATCGCTCCAATATCGCCCAAGAATCAATATTATACTGATAATATCCTTCGACTATCGTAGTATTGGGCATTGCGAGTTTCTTCAAATTGTCCACAAGGAATATTATTTGAGAGTTATATGTTTTTTACGTGAAGCCACTGGCCAAAAGAGGTCTGATGTAGGGGTCTGAGATTTTCACCAAAAATTTAAATATTATCATTTCACAGCTACCATCTTTGCCTGATGTTTGCTCTCCGCTTCGGGGCACTGTTTTGAAACAGTTGAAGAGAGATCCAACGTGAATCGCAGTGTGATCTGAAGGCTTTTTCTTGGCACAGCGATATGATGATATTTTTACGCAAACCTTTGGACGCCACTTAACCTTCAGACTTGAGTTATGGAATGTCCTTGATTGATTCTGCAGGAAGCCAAATCAGGATTAGAAAACATGGTTTTCCTGAAATCATGATTATTTTAGCCAACGAACAATTCTACCACCGAAAGTCGTTGTACTAAATTCTGTTAAAATTTGCACCCATCATGTGTATCGTCAAGTCAAGTCAAGCCCCTGCAGGTACTTCACAAACTGGTACAATTTGATCAATTTTGTCAAATTTATTGTTTCGTTTTGTACACCTCTTGCTTGACATAACCTTTAAAAAATGTCAGGTGCAGTCAGGTCAGGAGACTCCGGGGACCAGCGGAAAATGGCGTTTCTGGATATTAATTCGCTTGCAAATTTTTGTTGGAGTTCCGCTATAACCGGTCTGGCTATGTGTGCAGTTGCTCCGTCTAGTTGGAACCAAATGCTGTTAAAACGGATACGTCTTCGGCGCATTTCTGCACGATTCGTGCGCTTTCTGGCACTTTCTGGCAAATACTTAGGTAGATTTAATCCATATCTACATTCACATTTTTCATTCAATAGCAATAAATTCTGTATGGTTGAGCAAGCTAAGTCTTTTACTAAACTTAGTTGTGACAATGAAAATGCACAGAATTTACATGCCTTTTTTAGGACACCTTAAATTGAAAGATATAGCAGAAAACCGCGGTCCCTCAATAATTTGTAAGCGGAGGATTTCAGAAAGTTTTTATTTTCCTTCTTTTATTGTGCTTTATTTCAGAGTACTTTTTTGATTATAACGTAGTGATTTACCATGCTCCTTTCTGACACCTCTTACTCTCTTTTGTGCCACTCTATAAGAACTTTAAATGTATATAAGTCATTTCACTTGACTGAAATTTTTGTACTAGTTGCTGTATTAAGTGATATGAACTTTCATTCCATCAGTTGATGGTATAAATTTGCATATTGTTCGGTGTAGGACGATTGTGGCACTGTGATCGAGTTATGAGTAAATTTTAAAATCAAACTCATCACGCCACCTATCGAGCATATAGTACAATGCCTGCCGTCGTAGCCAGTTGTTATTACATTCATAATATATTCAGTGAAGATTAAAGAAATTTTATATTTAAATTGTTTTTAAATGAAATTTCCAAGAACTTTGGAAATTTAAACTTGTTTTTTGATTTTCAGCGAAATATAAATGTAAATAAAATTGGGTTCTCAATATTGGATTACCAGAAAGGAGCAACACAAACCTAGATCAGGCCGCAAATACAAAGAAGTAGTTAAACTTCTTAAAAAAGGGGGAAGATTAGCGTAAACCCAAACAGTCACTTAATATTACGTTGCAATGACACAGAGATTATTGTTTTAAGATACCGCAAGTTATAAGAACTGCAAATTCTTTCAACATCTCCAAGTTCATCTTTAAATGCGTGACTGAAAACTAAATACATAGTATTTAAATATTTTTAATTTTTCACATTCTTTTCCTTCAAAATCTCCCCCAGTCGTTCGAGAATTGTAATTAACTTTTCCAACTGTAATAGCTCTTTTTACGCCAACCTCCCACCCATCAAGGGGTTTATAATATCTACACTCCTGTTAGGCATCTTCCAAAATTTAAACTATTACCTTAAACCCCAAAAACAAATCTCTATTAAAATAACAAAGAGCTGAGAGAATGATTCGAGTTGGAGTTATGAGCCTGCCCTTAGATGTTGATTAAAAATTCAATTTCCTTTATCAGGAAATGCTATCGCTCATGCTAACTCACATATCATTCAAATTTTACATGGATTTGTTAGCAATTCATTTGTCTGTCTGCTGCTGCTCTTAGTCCTGACCAGGCGCACGAAACGAAGTGATTTGTTTAAATGCTCCACGTAACCATAAATTTCATTTAAGAGTTTTCTTGTTTGTGTTTGAAATTTCATCTATTTCTTGGACAAACAATATATACACCTGCCTATCGAGTTTCAATCGAAGAGGCTATGTTGAACACTCAAAGGGAGAAATCAGTTAAAAATATTCATTGCAGCAACAATTTGTTCGCATATTGTAGGGTTTAATATACATAAATTTAATATACAAGTGGATACAATCTAAAGTGACGCAAGTTGTATTGCTTTCCATCTGATCTGTTTCAATTTCTTGTATTCTAAACAAAGCTATAAACAATTTTGATTATGAATCGTACAGCCAAAACGAAGTTATAAATAATTGTGATTTCGATTTAAACACCCGAATCGCAGCTAGCAGCTATTTTGTTTCAGTTCATGAAGTTTTCTGTCAATTAACAAATTTGATAGCATTTGGAAAATTTCAAATCAAGTAGAAAACTGTTAGAGAAAATAGATTTTGACTGTTCTTCTCTTGCGTAATTGCCAGCTGATTATATTTTTCGCCAATAACCGAAATTATATCAGTTTTGAGCTCTGTTTCGTTAGTGCCATCGAACCCAAATATGTAACTATTTAGACCTCTTAGTAGAATCGTGGGAATCTATCCTCTCCTTTCCTTTACTTTGGTCCAAATATTTCTAGTCTTTTCCATATTTGAGAACAAAATATGATCAACGAATCTCTACCACTCTATGCCATTTAGACCAAGCTTGATAGACCGTTTTGTGCAATGGCTGTATCAGGAAATGGACTGAGGCGCTCTACAGGTAATAGGCACCACTAGAATCCAGAAAATTCAGTCAGATAAACTGAATTTCATATACGTCCTTCATCTTCGTTGGTGTAAAATTGCCTTAAATTAACGCACAACAAAAAAAGTCAAATTATTATTTTATTTTAGTTAATCGGTCAATATATTCTGGAGGCGCGACATCTCATTCTCAAAACTAAGATTACCATAGCTTAATGGCAGTAAAACTATCTTGAATTTAGTGCAATGGAGCGAAATATTTGAAACTAGAATTGTATGGGCCAAATTAGGTAGTTTGTGTGAGAAATACCAGACAAAGCATGGTTATATAGTTAATTTTCCCAATTTTAGGCGACTATATTGTGCTGAATATGGACTACGGCGAATTAGTGAAGCTCCGAGTGCTAATTTAATTAAAATATGGGTAAAGCGTTTTGAAGAGACCGATTCAACATTTAAACCACAAGCAAATGGTCGCCCTAGAACATCTAGGACCGAAGACAATGTTGAGAGAGTTATGGAGTCAGTACGAGGAAATCCACAAATGTCGACTCGCAAGAGATCGTCTGTCTTACAATTATCGTGACGAAGTTTGCAACGAATTTTAACATTGGATCTTAAACTGCATCCATATAAGCTGCAATTAACACAAGAATTGAAAGAGTCTGACTTCATAACAAGGCTCGCATTTGCTAATGAAATGCTTAATCGATTTTCCAATTTTGACAATATCCTTTTCTCTGACGAGACTCATTTCCTTATGAATGGGTTCGTAAACCGTCAAAATTGTCGTTACTGGAACAGTGAAAATCCCAAAATCGAACACCAGAAACCATTGCATAGTCCTGAAGTGACAGTATGGGCAGTAATCTCTGGCAGAGGAATAATTGGTCCTTTTTTCTTCGAAAATGCGCGGGGCCAAAACGTCACGGTTAATACGGAACGTTGTGTTGAGATGTTGGACGGATTTTTGGCTCCAGAAATTGAAAGTTCAAGAATAGTGAATTCCAGAACTTGATTCCAACAAGATGGAGCTACCTGTCACACATCAAATGACTCCATGGCGATGGTGAAGCAGATGTTCCCTGGCAGACTGATTTCGAAAAGAGGTGATATCCCATGGCCCCCACGTAGTCCAGACTTGACGCCTCTTGACTTTTTTTGTGGGGATACCTCAAACACAAAGTTTACAGTAATAATCCAAGAAACATCGTTCAGCTCAAAGAGAATATCCGTGGTGAAATGGCAGCTATTACACCAGTATTACTGAAGGAAGTTTTCAATAATTTTCGTTTGCGATTAGAGGAGTGCCGTCGTAGAGAGGGTCACCATTTAGATGATGTTATTTTTAAAAAATAAACTCCATTTATTACTCTACAATGCCTTAGATTTATTTTAACCATACCTTTTGTATTTATTTTTTAATCTATTTTTGGGTTATCCTCTTTTCTGTTTCAAAAGTAAAGTTAAATAAAACATACATAAAGCTATGATTTCGATGAAAGTTTTATTTCATGATAATGCTTGGACCTTGCCATTATATACGAAATACAATGTCGTTTGAATGACCGCCTTTGGAGTGGATCCTTTTGAGTTGGTTTCCGACCACTTTCTCGGTCATTTAGGCTGGTATCTCGACGATAACTTGACGAATGTTGGTTTTCAAATGCTCCAACGTTTGAGCATTATCCGCGTAAACACTGTCTCTAACGTAGCTCCACCGAAGAGATCTAACAGCATTGTATCGCATGATTTTTGTGATCAATTGACTTCGCCAAAACGTAAAATTACGCCTTCTGGAAACTTCTCATATAATACAGACAAAATTGGTCGTGATGTGCGGTTCGTGGCACCATCTTGTTGGAACCACATATCGGCTAGTTCATAATCTTTAATTACAGGCCAAAAAAAGACAGTTATCATACGGCCGTAGCGCTCTGAATTGACGGTAATTGTTTCTCCAGCATCATTTTCGAAATATGCGGGCTAAACATACCTCCACACCACCTAGCAATCACTTTTTCCGGATGCAGTGGCTGTTCCACAATCACTTTTGGTCCTCCGAGCCCCATGTGCGACAATTATGTTGTTGACGTAAGTGAGACATGAGCTGCATCGCTGAAGACAATTTTGTTCGAAAAATCATTTAATGTATCACCCAGCCAGCATAACTACGACGTTGTGAATAGTCAAGAGGGTTTAATTGCTGTTTGAGTTTGACTTTATGCGGATGGTTTAATTAACAGTACGTACATTGCGATGATGTATAAACCTGACCATGTCTGTAACACTTACAGTCTTTACAAACTTCTTTATTATCCTGGCAATTCTTTGCTAGAACCACGATTACGATTACAGGTCCGAATTAAGAGTTTGGCCACAGCAGCTCACAGTAGAAGATTAGATTAGATTAGACACCTCAACTAGTCGATAACTACCGTGCTCGTACGGCCTCGTTTAAACTCTGCTACCTAATATCTTATAGTCGTAAATGAAGTATCAGACTCCCCTAGAGTATAATCTAGGTCGGCGTTAATATTGGTTGGACTGAGACATTTGAAATGGCAATATTGAATTACATAACGATGAGCAATTTTTTCCATATTTACAAATTTACTGAGATCGTTTACTTTTGATGGCTCAAATAACAATACAAAACAACGTAACGCCTTGAAAATTAAAAAATATGTTTTATAAGATTGAATTATAAGAAAATATAAGAAATAATTTTTTTTTCCAAATGACTGTTACCATCTGTACTTTAGGTCGGCCAGTTTTAGAGCAGCCTTCGTATGTATTATATCTGTAGATGAAGTTTGGTAATTGGAACCCAAACATAAATCATCTTGATCTTGAAAAGGTATAAAAACAAAGTGCTATTAAAAAGGCCGAAAAGGACAAAAACAAAGGAGTGATGAAATAGAACGAGAAGAGATGATGAACAGTGACAGTGGCACAATCTGTTATTTTCGCAACCAACAGCAAAATGATGTTGTTTGAAATACGATTGATTGGAATTAAAATAAAAACTTTTTGCTAACGTTTTCGTTAGTGAATTGTTGTAAAATTTACCCCATAATAATAAACGCTTCTAGGATAATGAACAATAATTCATTGAACAGGGCTCGTCATTACTGCTCTTTCGTTTTGAACGCTCTGTACGATAATCAAAGAAGGCGTAACATCATTTGTAAATTTTGTCAACACATTTTACAACTCATATCCTTTACAACTTGAACGTAAACATTCGTTTAACCCCGCAACTAATTTATTTGCTGACAATTTCGTTTACAACTTGCAATTACATAACTACACACATCCATGTCACTTGAGCCAGGTCGCGTGCCACTTGATCTTTCCGGAATTTAAACATTGCAAAAACCAACATAAAATTATCGTAAAAAATGTTGTCACATTATCATTTACTTTTGACCCAAAAAAAATTTACAATAAAAACCGAAAACAAACAACCAACCAAAAATGACAAAGCTTGTCATTGTAATACATTTAATAACCATTAAGCGTTGGCCATTTAATTAAAATCATATAATTGCCAAGTTGCTTTCCAAGCAACGGATCACTTAAAGGAGTTCGCATTAAAATTTGGCAATGCAAGGAAAACATCTTTCGACTTTCGTTGAATTTTTTGGTGTTGGTCTTTTGTTTAACATTTCTTTTTCCTCTTAATGTCCGATAGCACCTGTTTTCGTGTAATTTAATGTAAATGCTGCATCCACTTCCATCTCATGTTTACTTACAGGAGATTCGTGCCAATAATAGTCTTTGCAGCCAGAAGGGGAGGCGAAGTTTGCATGTTAATATCCGTGTTCATGTTCACGTCGGAGTCTACGTGTCCGCATGCATCAGGTTTGAAACCCTACTACCGCCGATCTGAGCATTCTTCTAATTGCTGTTTATCTCTACTCGGAAAGTTTTGTTGTCAATGTTTGTCAAGTCTGATACCAGGACAAGAAGTGTTAGTGTCAAATGACATGATGATGGTGGTGGTGACGAAACATTTTACATGTTTTATTAGCAATACCCTCGAGGAAAAATGGGATTAATTTGACGAAGAAAGCATTATTAAATTAAAGTTTTTGTTTCCCACAACGCCTTTCATGGGCATTTATAAAAATAAATATGAAAAGATATCCAAGCCATTCCATGTAACAAATTAGATTTTTAATTATTAAATAGTCGCGAGTTTAACTGCCTCAAAATCACACCTTCAAAGTCCTGAAATGAATTTGATTAAATGATTTTTGGATTTTTAGCCGCATCAATTTGAGTGTTAAATATTTTGTCGCATCAAATGATATGGTAAAGTTAAATTGATTGAAAAGAAAGAGTAATAAATATTGATTATAAAATTCGTGAAGGAATTACAAGTGGTATAAATAGTTCGATAACGGTCGATAATGAATTGAAAACGAAGATTTCCCTTGAAGAGTATCAAATCAGTCAACTCTAATTTTAAATAAATTTTCGTCTGTTAACGTGATATTATAAATTATGAGCTTCTACAACTGGGCCAAACAGACAATAGAGAATACTGTTTTAGTGTTATAAAAATTAAAAAAATTCCAACATTCAGTGAGCTTACAAGCATTATATTTTTAGACTCATTGATGACGATTCCAAACGTCACAGTTTGAAAAGAATTTTGAGTGACTTGTCGACTACCCAACTATTCGTCGAAGTATTCGTCAAACACAAAGAGGTGAAAGCCTCTCAAATAATGATAGATGACTGGGTGCGGGATTAAGCCCGCGATTATGCGAACGATAGTAGCGTGTACTAACCATTGTGCCATGGTCGGTCTTTCATACAGTATTATGCTGGGAGATATTCGCAGTAGCAGGCTGCAAACAGCTCGTTCATAATTTTTCGTTGATATTCAACCAATATCCCTCCGTTACCACCGTATTCATCTGATTTTGTGTAAGGTAACTTTTGGCTATTTTATAAACCTAAAAACCCTCTTTGGAGACGTCGTTTTGACTTGATTGAAGAAAATCAAAGTGCATCTCACCGCGTACTGAAGGTCATACAGGACATGGGTAAATTGTTTCCTGAGGATTACTTAATGCTAAAAAACTGGTTTTGCCTTTTGGATACGTTGGCATTTTGTATTTTATTGTAGTACACTTGAACAAATAGTATACTTGATGGTTACAGCACCCGATATATGATATGATATTGGATTCAAGCTCCAATACAACCACTTCGAGTGGTCGAGCTTTTCAAAATTATTTTCGAAATTGTCGTTAATCTGCACGCCAGTGAATCTCAAAATAGAAGCTCACTAAATATGAGAAGTTCTCCCACTTTCCAGTTTTAGTATATTGCTTTAATTGGTGAAATGATGGTAAAAATATTTGAAGAATTTGCAAGAAGGAATCACCATTCAAAATTTTTATTTTTACAACTTTAAATCGATATAAGAAGGGAGAATATTTGCATACAGCTTTCGTAAAAACTAAGAAAATGCAATTCTTTGCCAATTACTTCCTCCCTTCCTTTTCTGGATATCGACAATTCATCGGACAATTGGGCGTGTCGAAAACTCCGCCTTCTTACATGTAATATATCGACTTTACCCATTCTTTCTTGTGAAAGTTTGTATTTTTTCTAAGTATTTGTCAATAATCACACAAACAGTAGGAATTGTCTTTTAAAAGGATATATAAACTAGGGTGGCGCTTTCGCGTATCTGTACCATATTTGTGCTATACAAGTACAACTTTAAATTATGAGTAAATAACGCAATGGTTGAAAAGCTCTGTAAATGTGCTTTTATCTAACACAGACTTCAGGTCATGTAAAGACAATTTCTCTGAGTTCTATCATGTATACTATGTCGTACTGGCCCTCGTCGGTTTTTCTGCTAAAACCAGGTGTATTTTGTAATATTTTTCGATTAGTTTGCCCATAATCGGCGTAATTGAAGAAATTTTTCTAAGAAATACCTATTTTCAATCTTTTAACAAGATTTCTCTTACTAAGCCGTTTTTACAGAATTTTGAACTTAATTTCTATGTCAAATTTTAGCCACATGGTTTTCATGTTTTCCAGGCAGATGGATCGATTCGCTTAGATTTGCATCGATTTTTATGACGATAATGGAACGGATACTTTATGGGGACTGGATAGAGAATGACAAGACGAGTATTGTCGCCTATTCTTTGGATTTAGATATATAACTTAATTTTCCAGCAAAACATTGCATACCAAACATCTCAATATTAACCACAAGCACTCGCTCACTAGTGGTGCGAATTTGACAGAAATACCAATGAATTTAACATCGGTTTTCATAGTTCTGTCATTATATTTCCTAATACAAATTTCAAAAATTATTTAGTTTTAAAATTTATAGAATTATGTAGTGAAAATTAACATTTTGGAAGTACGTTGATCATGCCAATTTGCCGGTCCATGTCTAGCTAGTTAATGTAATGCATTAAATTATATTAAATTTGAAGAAATTTCAAATCTGCATATTAATTGCAAAACATCTGTTATTTTAACTTATATTGTAACATTGTATTGAAAATTTATGCCGCAATATTTGTGGGCTACAAACAGCTTTCCGATGGATGACAACTTTTAGTTGAAAGCGAAATATTTCATTACTTCGAACCAGTGTTTTGCAAAAGTGCTGTTACATTTATTTACATTATTAGAAGCAATATTGAAGAACTTTTGCTGGAAATGAAGAATCTGCACATTTTGATATTAGCGACAGCATCAAACTGATCTCGCCACTAAGTTCGAAATTAGCCATAACATTTTCATTCACAACTCAGCAATCGGGTTTATTTACTCAATTGCTTCAATTTTACGAAAATTAGATTGTGAAATTCATCGAAAGATAATTGAGATGAAAATGAGCCCAAAAATGAAGCCTGAAAATAACCTTCGGAATCATTGAATGAGCCCAAAAATAGATTGCGTGTAAACTCTCTGAATGTGAGAAATTCTCCCATGTCTCATTCATTGTTTTGTTTCAATAGCATTTTCATCCAACAAAATAACTGGCTGCTCAGTCCTCCTATTTTTTCGAAGAATAATTGATGAATATCTATGGCTATCGAAGACTAAGCTTTAAAATAAAATCGTCATAACTAACTTCAATTCGACACTTTTACCAAACAGCCAATAACAAAATAACACTGACATTTTTATGGATGGGGGATGGACGATCAATCAAATTAGAGATAATTCCGGTTATTTAAAACTACCTTAAAGCAGGTTTGGTACACCTTACTTTAGAGCTACTACTCTACTTACTGCTGCTTACTGCTTTAGAGCTACTGCTTTTATCGCACAATGTTTTAAGCGATAGGTCCAGAAAAAAATATATACTGAGTCATATACTATACCGATCGACTCGTTACAAGTCACAATTTTAAACCAATTTCAACAGAAGTTTGCCCTTTACTTTGATTTTGTTTTATTTTATTTTATTGAAATCTGTCGATATCAGAATATGTTTCGGCAACACTCCATACGAATTGATCGTACAATCGCTTCCCAAAGCATCAATTTTCTACAGTTTTTCAATATAATTTTTAGAAATATTTCAGTTAATACCGTATTAATTGAAAAACATATATGAAACTCCTTCTCTAGACGTAGGAAATTATTAGGACGTAGTTTATATACATATATAAGATGTGCAACTAAGTTATCGCTGTTTATTTTTTATAAAAATGCAACTTTATTATAAAAACAAGTGCATCACTAGCTACTACTCATTTCCACCTATCTGGCAAAGCTCGATTTCCGTCACGGTAAAACTGTTCATCTTTTGAGTCTATCCACGAATCTTGCCATTTCTTGATGTCATCATATGAGTGGAACTGCTGGTCAGCCAGAGTATGTGTCATCGGTAATTGAACGGCTCAATATCGGAAGAATATGGCGGATGGGGTAAGACTTCCCATTTCAGCGTTTCCAAGTGGATTTCAACGGGCTTGGCCACGTAAGGCCTAGCATTGTCATGCTAGGAATCACTTTTTCATGCCTCTCTGCGTATTGTGGGCGTTTCTCGCGCAGAGCTCGGCTCAATCGCATTAATTGAAGTCGATACCGATCCCTAGTGATAGAGAGGCAGCGTGAATATTCGGCGAGGCGACGACGTAGAAGCATGACCGGACAGCCCCTACGGTTTCTTTGCTGTAACGAATCGATTTGTCATCATCTGCTACAATACGATAAATTTGTCGCTGAAGCAGTTGTTCACAGGCGAAAAAACGACGCTCACCATCCCTTGGCTTCAACTTATAAGGAACTCAAGTTCATTGCTTGCTTCATTGCCAACGTATGCAATCTCTTGGAAATGGCTTGACGGGTAACTCCTAATATTGATGCGAGTTTTACAATTCAGTGTCTTCGAAAGTTTTTTGTCTTCCTTCACGCGAACAGTCGTCGACATCAAATTCGCCGTCTTTAAAACAAAAGAACCAATCTCAACACGTTATTACCCTTAAAGCAGCATCTCCGTAAACATTTCGAAGTTCTGGACGAGCTTCAGCGGCCGTTTTCCTCTATTGAAAGAGATAATCAATACTTCCCGCATATGACGATTATTTGGCACAAAATCATATATACGAGTATTCACACAACCAAAAGAATATGACTTCAAAAGAAAATCACTATTGTGCCGAGGTGGTATGTTTACCATATGCCTAATCTCGGCTCATGACGTTCAGTTTATGGCAGAATCGTCCAGCACTTAAAGCTGGTGCCATCTATTGGCAAACAGCGGGAACTTAGTTGCGCGGAAACTTAGTTGAGGACGTAGGTTATATGGCAGTCAGATGGCATACCTTCATTAAACGAAATCAATTTTAGGAGCCGATGTGACGACATGCCCATTATCAGCTCATCGCTACCATTTTCAAAATATGCAATAGTTGAAAAATATTTGCTTTTTTCGCTCATATTATATTTCGCAATTTTTATTCAAAAATGTCTCTAGTCTCTAGAATAAATGAAAATCGAAAGGTGCATAATCAGGACTGTAAAATAGGTGTGACATTATCTAACATTCAAGATGAAATACCTTTCGTCGAGTCTGCAAACATGTGTGAGACCTTCCATGGACTAAGTGCTGTATATGAAGAAATATTTCAAAATGTATACCTGTTCAGGTAGGAACAGAGAGTAATTTTGGTTATTTGGTTCAAAGTAAATTTCTAATTTTTCTATTCATTTTCCTTTATTGAATCTTTCTTTAGAAATTTACAATAAGTATTCAGATCTTAATTCTATCTTAAACTAAAGTAACCTGCCATTACCGGATCTTAGTTTTGGTGAGGCGAATTTTGTATCAAACGACCAAGTCTAGCGTACCTTTCTTCTAAGCCGGTATGACCGGAAAAATGTTGAAGGTTTTGAGCGAGTGGGTTTTGAGTGGGAGGACAACTTCGATATATATATGACCTGCTTAATTTTCTTATTTCCTCGGAAATACAAGGAATGTTTAAATCCTTGTGTATATTATCATTCCTAATATACCATGGGGCTCCAAAAATTTGTCGCAGTATTCTTGATTGCCTTCTCTGTAGCTTATTTATAACGGCCAATGCCGTTCCCCACAACTGGATGTCATATGTCCACATTGGCTTCAATATGGTAGATGGTGATTTTATTTTCAAAACTGAGTGGACTGGGAGCCAACAAGCCAGTGGAGTTGAGCCATTTTTAATTTCAATTGAGTAATTTTTGTCAATGTGATTTTTCCAGGTGAAACGTCGATCAAATACTTAACATGATTATGAACGGGAATGATACTACCGTGAATAGTGAGAGCTGGGCAATTGTTCTGTCTAAGAGAGAATGTAACCTGCACAATCTTAAAGGCATTTACTTTTATCTTCCACTTTTCGAATCAAGATTATAGTCTATGTATATGAGACTGCACCTGTCTAGAAGCCATTAATGGGCAAGTGCTAGAGATCATGAATGTAATGTCATCAACGAAGATTGAAGTTTGAATTAGGGAATGAACAGGCATGTCAGAGGTGTAGACGGTATATAGTATAGGGACTAGTATACTACCCTGGGGAACTCCTGCTGAAATATTTCTTTGAGTTGAAACAGAGTCCTTAGATTTTACTTCAAAAGATCGATCTTTGAAATAGCTCTTCAGCAGCTTGTGGGTGTTTGTCGGTAGAAAAGAAACCATTTTGTGCATGAGACCATCATGCCAAACTTTATCAAAGGCTTAGAAGATGTCTATAAAGAGAGCTGAGCAATATTTCCCATCTTTGACTGTTTTTCTGATCTGGGTTACTATACGGTGTACTTGTTTTATCGTTCCATGGCGCTTTTGAAACCCATTCACCATGATATTACATGGTTTGCTTTGGAGGAAGACCTTTTCAAAGAGTTTAGATAAAATAGAGATAGGATGTAATTTGTGACCGTTCATTTTGAGGTTTTAGATCATTATTATTTCAAACAGTTTCCATTATCGGGGAAATTGTCCAATACGGAGTATGGCATTAAGTATAAGTAAAACTATGGCATTAAGTATAAATAAAACTTGAGAATATTGTGCGGGAGTTCTGAGATAATTTTCGCTGTTATTTTATCGTGCACAGGAGATTTGTTCATTTTCAGCGAGAGAACCTTTTTCCAAATATTTAACTTTATTTCACAATGTACTCGTAAATCCCGCTTTGTTCAACGAACTTTCAATTTTTGTCATCTTTTAGATCCCGGATTGGAAAACTGACTAGTAGTCCCCAGCAAAATACTGGAACATTTCTGATTCTAGCAGGTTCTAGGCTCGTACTAAACAAATTTGGCAGACTACGGAGTAAATAAAATTTGGAATCACCTTCCACCTACGATTTTTCAGTATACCAACTCAAGTCTTTTTTATATTGTTATATTAAGATTATACAGTGTTATATTAAGATTCATAAACTTTTAACGATATGTCTTAGAATTTTGTGGTTTGGCCCCTTGGAAGCAGTTTAAAATCCCATCACTCATAACGTAACCATTTTTGATGCGATTTAACCATTGGCGTTCATCTTCTTTAAACCTTGATCTCTTTCAATTCACACGGTAAAGAGCCCGTCAGTCAGTCTCAGCGACAGTAACTTTCAAAAAGGGATAATTTTGATTGCGTTTAAGCAGTAAATCTTGATGAAGCCAAAAGTGTTATTTTGGTTGAGTATAAGCAGTGAATCAAAAGTGCTTAACTCCTTTATTTAGTAGATTTCGTTTAGTTCCTGCGGAACACAAATGGTCATGAGCAACACTTTAAATTTCTCTGCAACATTTTTAACAGACCCGACCCGATTACGGCTATAATTTTATCTGCCTCATTTGGAGGTCAGACCCGGTGGTCATTTTTAAGCGTGAAATTTCCAGAATGGAATTTCGTGCAACAATTTTGCCAGGTGCGTTCTGTTATGGCATTCAAACCCTACACTTTACAAATATCCCGGTGGGCGTCCGTGGCTTCTTTGATGTTATTTGAAACAAAGGATCAAAATGAGGCGAAGATGTGGCCTTTGTGCTTCCGTACTGAATACGCGATTTAAAAGTAAACTGACAGCTGACAATGTTATGATATACCACGATTTGAAACCTGAAATGCCAGCTGTGTATGTATCCTTATGTGTGTAAAACCCTAAATTACTTTCTTGCTAAGCCAGTAGCTCCACCGGTTGAAATTATATACCGCATTAAACTAAAACTTGATGCCATTTTAGCCGCCATCAGATTTTACTTTCACGATCAATATTATCATATCATACCAGGGTTTTCAAGAGGAAAATTTTCATTTTGGCGACAAATGCAAAATTTTGTGACATATTAAGTGTAAACAGCTACAGAATTTATTCTACACTTTGCTTTATTAAATAACCCCAAAATTACTTACTGTAAATGGACTTCTCAATCGGAACAGACTATTTTTTGCGAGTTATTTAATTTGAAATTGAGAAAACCGTGTGCAAAACGTAATGTCCTTCTATCTACATACATTCACCAGTTACACAATGAGCCGTCTTTTAGAAATCTTCTACTGTACTATTTACATTATCTAATTTTCATTTGTTCATTACATTGTGCAAAGATGTCCAGTTCACTACAATTCGTACAAGTGTTGTTTACTTTCGCCCATCAGATGCAACTACTCCACTCACAGTTACACTGCGACTTGGATTCCCTCGAATCATTGAATATCACTGCTGTCGGGGAAGATGTTTACCCAGCAAATACACGAAAAAAAGGTTCATGTAATTTCAGGAGGCATTTGGTGATCCTTTGTTTTTTTTTTGTTTTGTTTCTTTTTGTCTAAATTAAACACTTGTCTTCCCCCACGTTTCACATATCCTTCTTCTTAGATGTAAATGTCGCCCTTGCGAACAGCCGAATGTGAGTTGAGGTGGAAAAATTTGCGATATCCTAAGTTATCAAATGGCATCAAATGTTGAGTGCTGTGTATGGAAACTGTTTTTTTTTTCAGGGACAATTTCGCATGATTTTGTTTGTTTGGAAATGTTAAATGAACTATTTGAAGTTCTCAAATGAATATGATAACATGGAATGAACAAATTCCAATTTTCGTAAATGGAAACAAAACTTAATGAATTTCTTGTTCGTTAATAGAACACTATCATACGTACTTTCATTCTATTTAATTTTTTTTTTAAAGTTAACAATTTGTATTCCATTCAATTTGCCGGTCTCAAATCCAAAAGAAAAATTGTTAAAACAATAGAGCGTGGTTTAACAGTAATACTAATGATAGTCACTTTATCGATTGGAATATGATTATTTGCCTATCATTGTAAAAAACTTATGCAGAATACGAATTATTTGTTGAAGGAATGCAAGTATACATGATTTGATTCGACAAAAATGAGACACCTAGAAAGAAGTGTATGAAGCACCAAACATCCAAATGTGTTTCATTACTGTTCAAGTCGACAGAAGGACGTCCGTCTGTCTGGCAGGCTGGCTGATTGGTACAAACAATAACTAACGTAAATCTTTATGAAATATCTTACAAATTGGCACATTTTAATACCTTGCCAGATCGTAGGCGACGGTTGTGAACTGGTTATATCGGTTCAACCCTTCTGGTACGTTCCATACAAATTTATGGATTTTGCGAAAAGCAATCATTTCCATGTAACTTCTAAAAACCGACGATACTAGTTTATCTCCAATAAAAAAGAGTCATTTGAAGCGTATATTCTTAGTCTCATATCCTTAATTCGGCTGCACTAAATTATCTCAAATTTGATACGCGTTCAGAGTTTGCTAAAGTAGGGCCTAAGTGTCAAAACTGACTGCATTACCACGCTTCTTCTGGCACCTCCCGTGCAAGTTGATCAGTTTTCGAAACTTAACTTCTTCTCCTCTCAATTCGTAGACTGCAGCAACCTTTACTTGTTCATTATATTAATTTATAATGCCTGATAAAATATGAGAAGATCGACCAAACTCCATCTAGTAACTCCCATACAAATAATAGATTTAATCCAAGTATTCCCAGCTGCATACCTTTTAAGCTGTTGCACTGAATTCAGTCAAGTTTTTTTTCAGTTCATGCATTTGATGAAGTAAATTCTTAGAATAAAGATGATGGGCATTGACACACCTCACCTGGTGTTTCCCGTGCAAATGACAGACACTATGCATTCTTAGCTTCATGTTGATACAGATCAATCGTTTGACGAACTTAATTCCAAGAATGAAAATGGATGGTACTGCCGCTCCCATTTCCGTGTATCCCATTCAAATTGATTAATATATCAAAGTTTAACAATTCCGCAGTAATCTCTAATCCGCAGACTTCTGCAACTATTTTTTTTGAATTGTATTGCGATATATTGTTTGGTAAAATGCGAAAAAAATTTAGTTTCTTTTTAGAGATGAAATTTCAAATTAAATACAAGCAAAACTATTTCACAAACTGAATCAGAATCCAAAATATTTCCAATTTCTTTTGAGAGGTGACAATCGAACTCAAAATAGCTTGGGATTTCGTTCTGGTTGTATGAAACAGAAGTAAAATGCAATATAATTTTAATTTGGCTTCCGGAACCAGAATACAAATTTGGTATATTTTTGATTTCTTCTTCTTCTTAGGTGGCGACTGGAATAAACATACTTATCTATGTATTATACGCCGCCCGTAGAAAATAATTGCAAGCGCTTCGATCTTCTTCTGCCCTTTTCCTCCAATTCGTCCTACTAAATTTTGATTGTATTTCAAAAGTCTGGTCCTTCCAACGGAGTTGTGGTCGCCCTCTTCTGCGCCGTCCATCGAGTTCGTTGTCAAAAACTTTTCGTGCCGGAGCATTTGCGTCCATCCGCACAACATTACCCAGCCAACGGAATCGCTGTATATTGATGCGTTTGACCACGTCGATGTCGGCATATAGCTCATATAACTTCATGCGACGCCGACACGCTCCGTTAACGATAATGGGTTCATATATTCTCCGGAGTATTTTCCTCTCCAAAACTGCCAATACTGATTCATCCGTTTGCGTCATAACCCAGGATTCAGCGCCATATAACAAGACGGGTAGAAACAACGTCTGTGACAGTCGAATTTTTGTTTGTCGAGAGAGGGCTTTATCATTGAATCACTTGCTTAGCCCGTAATAACATCTGTTAGGAAGCAATACTCTCCTCTTTATCTGCATGCTGACATCATTCGTTTTGTTTACAGCGGAACCGAGGTAGATGAATTCTTCCACCACTTCAAAATTATAGTTGTCAACGTTCACACAGCGTCCCAAACGATCAGACTCTTTGCTCGTTGAAACCAATAATTTTGTTTTGTCCTCGTTTACCACCAGACCCATTTTATCTGCTTCCTTCTCGATGCTTGAGAAGGCTGCAGTAACATGTCGCAGTTTTCGGTCAATAATGTCTATGTCATCTGTATATGCGAGTAACACACGGCTTTTATTAAAGATAGTACCAGACGTTTTAACTCATTATCATCTCCATATCTTGAAGAGGTCGCACGATGGACTGTCGCCCTGCCTAAATCCTCGTTTGGTGTAAAAAGGCTCGCATAGATCTTTGCCTATACCTACTGAAGACTTCGTGTCAGTCAGTGTCATCCTACAAAGACGTATTAGCTTCGTAGGAATTCCAAATTCGGACATGGCCTCGGGCTGTCGATGGCAGCTTTATAATCGACAAAAAGATGGTACGTGTCGATCTGCTTTTCTTGGGTCTTCTCGAGAATTTGTCGTAGTATGAATATCTGGTCAGTTGTTGATTTACCAGGTCTAAAGCCACACTGGTAAGATCCAATCAGGTCAAATTTAGGTTCTTCATATTGACGGAAATCACAACTATCTTCGGATTTTATTTTATTTCGGTGACAGCATAAAAAAAGTTTTTTTATTTCCGGCGATACAAATTATTTTTGGATATGCTTTAACCTTGACATTGGTCATAAGATTTTACCAAAAAATATACTTTGAGTGCAGGTTCATACTTGGTTTTTAGCAAGATAAATTTCAGTAAACAAGATTTTTTTTTGAAACAACTTTGTTTAGGGACAAAAATAGGTGCACATTCTTTGATGTACTCGTATTACCGTATAAAAGGAGAGGTCCAACGCCACCACATCTTGGTTTTGATAAGTTGTACTTTGCTGTAACTCCTCATAATATGTTTTTCTCTGACATTATATTGTCCTGCGTTCATCTTCTATGCCCCAAAATGGAGAGAATTGATTGTTAAACTCTATCTGGTCGTGTAACAAAAAACGACAAAAAAAAAATACTGAAAGCGAAGGCAGATTTTGCCCTTCACGATCCAGCCAAAGACTGTTTTTTATTGAATTGTATTGTATTGATTGTATTGAATTTCTTTTTTGTTCCATGCAATCAAAACGAAATCACAAGCAATTTTCGTTTTGATTCTCATACCTAAAACTATTATGAAAAATGTTGTTTGTGTTTCATTTGAAATTTTTCATTTAAAAGAAACAGACTACAATTTTGAGTAGCTGTGAAAATTTCTAAGATCCTGGCACTGTAAATTCAGAAAATAATTTTTTGGAATTATTTTTACCAGACGTTTTTCCCTGCCAAGAAACGAAATTATATTTGGTTTCACTGCTATTTCAAATTAAGAAACGAAATAGCATAAAATAATATTTTCGTTTCAGGTTCTCGAATCGAAATATCTGTTTAGTTACGTTTTGTTAGAGAAATAAAATCAATTTAGGTTACTAATTTCGTTACAGATAAGAAACAGTATATGAAGTAAGTTGTTGTTTTAAATATGAATTAGAAACACATTTCTAACGTACTTCAAACATATATAAAATATCAAAACCGAAACGAAACTAAACTTTCGTAAAGGAGACTACGATTTGGAAAATCATGAATAAGAGGTTTTCAAAGAAAACAAATCGATGACGTAGAAACACTCCTAGGCAAAAACTCTTCTGAATGTTAAATAATTGCTACATTTTTGTTATTGCGTTTCTGTAATTTAGCGGCTTTTTCTATTTCCTACCAATTATGTCATTAAATTATGTCATTAACGAGATTGAATATTCCACAAATGCCGGTCTCAGCCATATTTCAATTTCACAGGTTTTCTTATTTTTGTGATTTTTGAAAAGCTTTTGATATTAAGTAAAGGTTACCGCTTGAATTTCTCTTATATAGTATCTTAAAATTTATAGCTGATCCAGTAATTAGCAGAATACTTTCGAAATTTTCATGTTCGAAATACGCACAATCAACTAACGATGCCAAGGCAACATGCCAAAGAAACGCTTTTCTCTCTAAACATACAGATAGGTTGGTTTAGGATTGCCGGCTGTATTATTATTATTTTGTATTTCCAAACGCAGGAGTTCCGAAATTTTTCTTCGGCTTCGTTTATTGTGTTTTAATTCAGAGCTTTTTTTCTGTTCTGGTAACAACCTAGTGATTTATCAAGCACCAACGCAAACGGAAATGAGCGAGTTCATTTGACGGAAATTTCTTCATTGTTTTATAATTCAGACTCCCGTAGGCGTGAATTACGCTAAGCCAACCCTTTGGAATCAGTTTTATCATGATCTTATATTGTTCATTACCTTAAAACTAATTGCAAACGATCAGGTCAACAATTTAAACATCACGTATATTCTAATCCATAAGGTGTAGTAAAAAGAAATCCACAATTCTGCATAATATTGAAGGGGTTTATTTAGCGTAGTTATAAACGATACGATTTAGGCCAAAAATGCACCGTTTCGTTCGATAGCTTTTTACCATTTTGAAGGTAATTCCACTATGTCCCTCTCTCTATTGACAAAAAATTGGGACAGTCGATTTTCATTAACTTCTGTTGAGACGAATTTTTCCACAGCAAAATTATTCGCCGTAGTCTGGAGTAGGTGGCAAGGAGTAGGTTGGCGCCTGTTCCGGACTATAAGGTGAATGTATAAGAACCAGCCATTCAAGCTCCCGGAACCTCTGGCGAGTCACTATCGATGTTTGCGTCCTGGCACTATTCTGACGAAATACATTATCTTTCCTATTAGCCAATGCTGGTGTGGTTAAACGGGTGTTTCCTAGGATGCTTTGTACCGTTTGCCCCTAAAACGCAAGCCTCTCTACCCGATCCTGTAAGTTAAGGTTAAGTAAGTTGTAAGGATGATGCTTGCGTACAAAAACAAAGTAGTGTGGCCTTATGCCAGGCGCCCTAGGAACAGGTGAATTATGTCTTAGAGTCCGTCTATAATATGACATCAAACTGGCCTTGGAACTCGTTTGTCGAAAACGAAGTAAAGGGGAGATATCATAGTTTAACAAGATAATTACACCCTGGCAACAGGAGCGGACATAGAGAAGCCGTCGAGTGATATCGGAAGATTTATCTTTTCCGTTTTAATAGTCGTACGACCATGGAGTTCCTTCGTGGGGAGATATGGTTAATAGACTAGAGGAGCATGGCATTAATTTGCTGTTCGGACATTAAAAATCTATGCCGTAATAACTGAATTACCAGTTCCATGCGAGGTATGATAAAGCAAAACTGGAGTAGCTTGTCTGCGAAACCCAGACCAGAGGGTTCTTCTCTTCTGGTAGCACGGGTGACCAGGGGCCCAAAGAACATTGTTTTTGCCTGGACGATGGCGTTGGACCCCTTGTAGGAGCATCGTGTTGGCTGTGGTTGCTCGAACAAGTGTTTTCAGTGCTTTTGCGTTCCTTCAGGTTGCGTTGCTGAAGGAAAGCAGAAGCTTGGAAAACACTGTTCATTGTCTATCGAGGTGTTCCTAGATTACCTCACTCCTAACCGGTATGAAGCTCACTTCATACCAAGTGACTTCAAAGGTACTTTGGCCCAGAGAAGAAGCGGGCCCTGAGGAAGTTTTTCCAAGGGGACCTACCTCTTATCTCAAAGGTACTTCGACTAATCCTTTCGGGATTAGTTTGGGTACCCCAAAGGGGCACTGGCTGCCGCAAGAAGAAGAGAATTATAACCAAGAAATGAATTATAGAAAACAGTCCCATGTGTGATGGCACACCATGAGTGAGGCCTCACGGCCAGACTCATGTAAATAAACATAGTTGATAGATTGGACAAAGCTGGTAGATTTTTGGCTATTTCTTTCTTCAAACAATGCAATTATTGACAGTACGGATGCGAATAAAGAATTTGGCCGTAGGAAAGCAGCCCATTGTAGATGAGTTCTCGCCACTCCCACCAAAAACACAGCAAAACCTTTGTTCAATAATGAACATGTGTGGTACAGTTTATATTCTTGTAATGATAGCAATTTCCCAATTGTCAGTTTTTTCCAGAGAAACATATCGAATATATTTGACTGTACTTATAAGGAAAAAAACTCATCTTGCTGTGTGGGTACAAGCTAATTATAGAAGTTTAAGTTAAATATATTTCATTTGGTAATAAAACATGTAGCTCTGTTAATTGTTATTTTTCACATATGTTACACGTTTGTGTGTTAGGCTGTAATACTCAAGAGTACAGCCAGAAAATTATATGTGCGATGCAGGAAGTCACAGATAAGTAGAATTATCAGGCGATCATGCGCTTGTGTGTGTGAGCAGTAGTAGAATCACCCCTATTTATTTTCTTATTCACTCCACCTTTACGATTAGTATATTTAGAATAATTCCATAATGGCTTGAAAGATTGAAATTTGAAAATAAAGAGTCAGTAATTTACAACTACTCAATGCGAATTGATGTTTTATTCAGTTTTTGGTTCTATCTTCTTGATCGCCAATATTGGCTTGGTCATCGTTCTCGGCATTCGAGATTCGACCATCGTTTTCTTTTGACGTTGTTTTAAGTAACCCATTCCTGTTACCATCCGCTAAAGAAATGGCTCAATTGTGTTACGAATCGCAAATGAAAATTCAGTCCACGAAGTTTTTTCCATCAAGCTTCTTTTATATACGCTGTTTCACAAGGTTTTTTGTGCAACGCTTAGGCCAGGGGCAGTCGAAACAATGCGTACATACGAGTAGGCTCTCACATGACCATTTCCATTACTTTATCGACGTTTTTGCTACTTGGTCAATAGAACGGAATTTGCGAAGTCAAAATTGCACATGATTGTGTTTTACAGAATCAGGATATTACATACTAGTAATATGTTCAGCTGCATGGCCTGTGTTTTCGAACTTATCGAAGAAACAATTTGTGTGGTGTATTTTTTTTCCGGTGGCGTCAATCTTTAAATCACTCTCACACAATACTGAGTCAAGCAATCACAAAACTGTCTGTATAATCTAGCGCAATCCGATCGCAATTATGCAGATCAAGATACAGATTACTAAGGACATCTGTTGGAAAAATAGTGGATATCTTTTTACAACATTATATACATATATGCTGAGTAGGCGGGATAGAATGACTCAATTGTTAACCGGCTAATACCTTTTTGAGCAAGGAGACGAATATACTATAATTTAATACCAACAAATATATTGTTGTCCATTATTTGGTTTCAAAAGCAAAGTTAAATAAAACACAAATAAAGTTATGATTTTGATGAAAAATGAATTATGAAAAAGAAATTAATTAATACAATGATATTTAAATGACCGCCTCTGGATTGGTTTCAGCATTAGATCCTTTTGAGGTAGTACGGCCCAGTGACGCCTCCACAGCATAAAACGCACCAAACCGTCACTTTTTCTGAGTTTTCCGTGCCCCAAATGCCACAATTTCGCTTGTTGACGTAGCCACTAAGCAAGAAATGAGCATCATCGTAGAAGAAACTTTTGTTCGGTTGAAAGCCCGCATTTGAATCATCTTTTTTATAGAAAGTTATAACTATTCTTACGCGTTCTTCGGTTGTTAAATGATCGATATTCGTAAATGGCAAACATTTCACAGAATAAATAACACTTAAAATAACAGGTGTTTAACAGCTAACAGCTTTGCCTGACCGATGATTTTGAAACCAGTAAATTTATAACCCTATATATAATGTAGATTTGTAATTTGAAAAAAAATTAATTTGCGCTATGTAAAATATTGTAAAACTGGCTTCAGCAGCTTTAATGCTAAAAATGTGCGTAGTATTGCTGTAGTCAGCAACCGTTGTTTTAAACCGTTGTTTTAAATTTTTTTCAAAAAGTATTTGTTTATTCATCAATTTCTATTTTATTTCCTTTAAAGTAGTCCCCCTCAGATATAATACACTTGTGCATGAGTTTCTTTTAATCTTCAAAACAATTCTAAAACGCGCTTTTTGGTATCGCCAACAGCTCCTGTTTCGATCGTTCTTTTACCTCCTCAATCGTAGCAAACCGCTTTCCTTTCATCTGTGTCTTCAGACTTGGGAAGAGGAAAAAGTCAGCGGGGGCCAAGTCCGGTGAATACTGTGGTTGAGGCATGCTTGCTGTTTTGTTTTTGGCCAAAAACTTACAGACAAGCATCGATGTGTGAGCTGGTGCATTATCATGGTGCAAAAATCCATGATTGGTTTGTCTACAATTTTCTGCGTTTCTGACGAATTGCTTCGCGCAAACGGCGCTCAACTTCAAGGTAGTATTCCTTATTGACCGTACGACCTTGTGGCAAGAATTCATGATGCACCACGCCATTACAATCGAAGAAAACAGTGAGCAAAACCTTCACATTTGACCGAACTTGACGTGCTTTTTTCCAGGACGAGCATCATCATTGACATTTTTTCGGCCTTCCTTAAACCGGTTATACCATAATTGAACTTGTGTTCTGCTCATAGTAGACTTGCCAAACCCCACAGTCAAAATTTCAAATGTCCTTGCACATTTAATTTAATTTTTTACACAAAACTTAATACAGTTTCTTTGATCCATTTCTTCGAATAGTAAAAAATGGAAGAGCACACCAAAACACGACTAACATTTTTATCTGTCAACATTTTTAACAACATAATAGAAAAAAAAATGCGAAAATCGAACATACGTAACTTACGAAATTTGAAAAAACCGTTTTGTTTTTATCACACCTCGTAAAAGCCAGATCATCTAAAAAATAATAACGCCAAATTTAATATACAGCAAAATGTTACAGATAGAGTAATTCTATTGCTGACTCAGGAACGCGAGTTATTACAAAAATAGAAATTGGCTTTATGCTTTGTTAGTCCGTAAGAATTCTCGCAAATTAATGCGAAAATGAGTTTATCTCCACGCACTTATTTCAATCAAGGTGTTTTCCTCAAAATGCAATCTATTGTTTGAAAATTCAAAGAAACACATTATAGTAAAATTTCTCGAATTATTATTCCCAGTTACCAATTCATCCAAGAAATACTTATTCTGCACAACTTTGAAAAACAAATGACTCTTTAGAAAACATATGACAAAAGGCGTAACCACTCAAAGCCATGATAATAGCAGTCATATATTCGCAGTATATTCCAGGACAACAGCAGGCGAACGAGCACAGCCACAACAAAAATTCTGAATCACAAAATCCAACTCGCTGGCTTAGCACATGAGGTAACTGCGATGCTAAGCTGCGTAAATCGAAATTAAGCCATTGCATCGCCTTCGTATGGATATTAATGGGTGATTGTACTTGGTGAATGTAGTAGATGCCACTTGACTTAACCAACAAGTGCTTCGCACTTTTCCTCATAATCGTGAGTGTTTTCTGCTACGGCCCAAGATATAGGACGGAGAATGTTGTGTTTGGTGCCGTAAGTGGTGGTGGCGCGATGCCTACTACTATGTTGTGTTATGTCGATTGCGATTAATGAGTTGTACTTAAAATAAATCGTGCCACAGTTTAAGGAAATCCAGCAAAGACAACAATATCGCTGTGACTGAGGAGGTTTTACAATGATTTTTCATTTAATACCAATTTGCACCTTGCAGCAAAAATGGGAAATCGCATAGTATTGTTGATCACAGTATGGGAGTTGAAGTAATTGAATGGACAGGCCGCGAAAATGCGACAGATAGCATACGTTTTTTCCTTAGTTTGAGAAAGCTCTGTCGCAAATATTCCCGTCAGTTCAATGGGGAATAGTACTCGGTTCCAATTACATATTTTACATTTCCTCGTTTGTAGTTACTGTAAATTCTCCCGTATGTTGGTAGTATAAGTAGACCTCTACTGTATTTTGTCATAAATTGTGGTATTCAAATACTAAATATAGCCAGCCATAAATTATTTCCAATTTTGGAAGAAGACGATAAAAATCTTCATCTTTTAAGGATATTCAGGAATCGACAAAAATTTTGATTTATTTACGAGCATAAGTATGATGATTTATATGATACGAACAGCAACTCAGTCAGCCTATAAGTTATCAGTCGGAAAAAGTGATAATCGGAATGTGAAATATCTGATGAATACGGTAGGTGGGATAGAACTTCCCAATAGAAGGTAATTTTTGATCGACGCCGCAGTATATGGACCAGCATTATCATACTAGAGAATAACTTCGTAGTGTCTTGAGCTGTAAAACCACCGCCCATTTTTAATTGGTAGCTGGACTCCATCCCACCAATCGTGTTTATTAAAGAATTCTAGTAATGCATGATTCTACCAAATGCTCAACATTAGTTTTTTCCAGCGGATCCATTTTTAGTCACCAGTGACAATTTGATTCACAAAACCATGCTCAAAATTGACATTTTCAACATTTCTCTTTTGAATAATTTCCAACCACTATAAATGAAATGAAATTGCTTGTTTTTGATCGACCATGGCGCAATGGTTAGTGCTCGCGACTATCGTTCACATAATCGCGGGCTCAACTCCGCATATAACCACCTATCATTATTTGCGTGGTCATCTCGATGTGTCTGACGAACACTTCGAGTAGCCGAGTAATCGACAATTCTTGCAAATGCTTCTCAGGCTGTGACGTTCGGAATCGTCGTTAAACTGTAGGTTCCGTTGACCGATTTTAAAAGTACGAGTAGAATGTCTGTAAGCTCACTGAATGTGAGAAGCCCTCTCATGCCTCATTCATGCGATGTAAGTGAACTGGGTTTGTTTTAATTGTTTGTTGAGTTGCTCTTAATGTAATAGCAGGTTCCTTATTTGTCACAAATCTTCTTTTAAAAATGATTGCAATTCCGCGTCGAAAGTGTGCAATTTCGATCTTGCTTTAAGTTCCCTGTTTTCAATGTGAAACGCATCGTTCTTAAAGTTTTGAAAGTTTTCGCAACAATTTCTCTCACTTAAATCAGTTTCTTTATTTCTTCTACAACCTATAGATGCGCTTCAGCTGAAAATTTATTATTTATATTAAAAAATACGTTAAAAATTGCACTAAAATCTCCATTGGACTATATTGCAATTATGAGATATTCTTTGACAAGAATCTGGCCGAAATTTAGTAACCAACTGCTTTTTACGCAGAAATGCGCAGGCGACGAATTGTGTTTATGAAAACTCTGGTTTTTTAAAGGACAGTTAGGAAACCTGAAATATATTATATATAGATGTTTCTTCTACACAAACAGAGCCCGCTTAATGTGTAGCAGAATAAAGTGAAAAAATGCTCATTGACAAAATTCAGAAAAAAATGGATTGGCCTGCGTTTATATTGCTTGATTTCGGGAGCAATGCAACTAAGTTCTCGTTTTTTGTTTTTTTATAAAAACACAACTTTATTATAAAAACATGTTTACAAATGATTCATTGAAATGCCCATCGCTGGCTACTACTTTCTCCTACCTATCTAGCAAAGCCCGAATTCCGTCACGGCAAAACTGTTCATCTTTTGAGGCTATCCACGAATCTTGCCATTCTTTGATGTCGTCATTTGAGTGGAGAATATGTCGGATGGGGTAAGACTTCCCATATCAACGTCTCCAGGTGGGTTTTAATGGGCTTGGCCACGTGAGGTCGAGAGTTGTTTCGCTGAAGAATCACTTTTTTGTGCCTCTCCACGTATTGTGGGCGTTCCTCGCGCAGATATCAACTCAATCGCATTAACTGATGGTGATGGTTTCGCTTGGTTTCAACAGCTCGTAATAAATAAAACCGACCTGGTTCCATCAAATACAGAGGATAACTTTCGCAGCGTGAATATTCGGCCGAGGCGACGACGTAGAAGCATGGCCGAGCAGTCTCCAGGACTTTCTTTTCTTTGGATTGTTGTAATACGGTGAAGAAACCCCTTTCTTTTTTGTCGCCGAAGCAGTTGTTCACTGGCGAAAAACGATGCTCAACGTCCTCATAAAGAACCCAAGTTCTTTGCTTTTGAATAATTCAAAATGCGTGCATTCGCTTGAAAATGGCTTGGCGGATAACTCCTAATACTGAAGCAAGCTCTAGCTGCCGTCTTTAAAGCGATGGAACCAATTTCGACACGTTGTTTGACTTAAAACAGCAACTCCGTAAACTTTTTGAACCGCCGGTTTCTTCGATTGAAAGGAGAAAATTTATACTTCCCGCATATGGCGATTATTTTACACAAAATCATATATCTGTGGTCACAACCCATAACAGCCTAAGTCTGTTTTTCAATATTTTCAGTACAGGAGTTTAAAGTTTTGAATCTTCACTGAAAATCAGGAGGAGGCGTTTTTTGGAAAACTTTGCTACAGATTCCAAGAAAACGAATTTCTTTACTTAGTTGCTAACAAAAAATAGTTGTTTACTCTCGCAGTCAAAAGATATTATCGAAAAAGACACTTAGGCTCTTATGAATTGTTGAACGAAAGAAAGTCAAAAAGTTCAAGTTGAGTTAGGCTATTATTCCAGATTAAATAAAAAAACTTTAAGTTTGGAGAAAGACCTTAACTCAATTTATGTTTATTAAAAAACGAAATTGTAATTCGGAATAAGAGCTTAACTCAAGTTAGGAAAATAAAATTGTTTCTTTATTTTTTTGGATTAACGACTTAAGTTGATTTAGGCAATGATGAAAAAATAATGTTTATATTTGTTGTAATCCTAAATTGACTTAGGCAGTTATGCCGAAACAGTCATTTAGAAAGATAACTTAAGCTATTAGGTTTTTTAGGATTAATTGCCTTCCTAGAAGAGATACAAACATGAAGAATTTAGAGCAAATAAATTTAGATATGCTGAATACGATGGTGGTAATAACTCAATTGTGCCCTAACTCGAGTTAAGCTGTTACGGGTTGTGACCACAGATATATTCACTAACTAAAAGAATATGACGTCTCAAGAAAATTATTATTGTTTCGATGCGGTCTGTTTACCATATGCCTAAGCTTGGTTTATCACGTTTAGGTTATAGCAGAATCGACCAGCACGTGCAGCTGGCGCCATCTATTGGTAAACAGCGGGAACTTAGTTGCGCACTTAATAAAAGGAGATGCGTTTTTTGCAGAAATCAGATGCTTTGAGCAAATAAAGTTAGGTATTTGTCATATTGTTCTACTTTTAAAGGGGAAACTAGTGTCGAAATAAGAAAAACCAATCCTGGAAGGACGAAACATCGTCAAAGCTGGCATGATAGTCGCCTGTACTAATTATTGCATAATACACGGCCACAAAATGGAAATTTAAAAAAGGCCTTTCAATCGTTTCAACATTAATTTGCACAAAATCCGGCCACTCAGTCTTCATGCGCCAATGAACAGTGACATAGTACGTTTTTGTAAGTGCGTTCTATTTTTTCCGTACAGCAATATTACTAACATGCTTATAGGATACGATACGATACGATACGATATACAACTTCTTGTTTATGCTCGACTACAAGAATAAGACTTCTAAATTGTTTTGCATTGAGCTTAGTGGTGCGTGGTTTAAATGAGTGATTGCGTGTACGAGTGCTACGAGTTTTCGAGCCGGTTAACATGAGTGGGTTCATGTTAAAGCCTTTTAGGCCATATTTGTGATTCCAGTTAACAGCATGAACTAGCAGCAAACACTCACACATTGTGCATCGATGTGATTAAGCACAAGTGATTTGTTTAATGGTCCATGAATCGGTTGCGGATTAGTAAGTTCGCCCGAATACTTCATGTGTTGCAAACAAAAAGAGCGCAATGCCCCTGCAACATGAATGTCCTAAGAACACAACAGTCGCAGCTGTGGAAATGGATATGGAGTGTAGTCCAACATGGAACTCAAGTTTAAGATTTAGTCTATTGGTGTAATTACTTAAAAACCGTTTTGATATTTGATTCTAACGCACTTTTGGCTGCATGAGGAAATTTTGTATGACTGCATTTAATGCACTTTGTTAGAATGTTTTGTATTAGGAGACTGCATGCAGGACCTTGTTGACAGCACAGTGGTTCCGAATAGTAAAAAAAATTTAAAAAGAGAAGAAGACGAAGTCACATGAGCTGCATAGAAAACTTTTTTCATCATATTTTTTTATTACAGAACATAATTTTTTGCAACATCAGTCAATTTCGCTTTCCAACAGTAACTATTGTTTCGATGTACTGTAAATCCTAATGCTTTGAAGGAGTTGTCAATGGGGGTTCGTGAGTCTCTCCGTGAAGGCTTCAACCACGGTGTGCTAATCACACTGGGCATATTACAATGCAATTGTCAGCTATCCCCTCTGGAATTGGAGTCAATAATTTTGGGGGTAAGCTACTGCAACTGTTGGCTCTTTTTTTTAGCTAGAAGATAACAAATTGGTTATGCTAGCATGGCACAAAATCTCATTAGCAAAGGTGATGCCTATCGTACCACCTCTGCTACTTAATGTGTCTGTAGCACCCAGTTGCACTGCATCTCCACATTCATGTACGAAAAATATACCAGCGATTTCGTTTTCAACCAACAATCTGCGTGATGCTTCGTCCCGGGGCTTTCTGATCTCCTCTCAGCCAGCCAAACTCACTGGAGGAACCAGTGCAACTAAGCTGCTACCAAATTTTAGTCCTTTTGGTCCCCCTGCAGTAAAAGAGTACAGAGTGGAGTTTTGTACATACCTGCAGATGCGGGGACCTCAGGTAGATGGAGTGTTCGGTATTACGTTGCAGGAATGCAGTAGCCTCACCGATGAGAACCGAGGGAAAACTGCAAACTCCATCTGATCAACTGTGGCTTACGGTAGCCATGTGAAACAGAATTCCCAGGTCCAGGAGATCTGTAAGGCATAGACAAACAAGGCACGAACTCGAGGTCCTGCCCGTGTGAGTTTCTGTCACCCCTGCTGCCAGACCCTGTAGCCGAGCTACTCCCAGTTTCCAATTCAGAGACAAGTGCTCCGCAACGAGCAGCAGCTGCCGCCATAAAGCTAAGCTTGATTAAGGGATCAGTCCGATCCTAACAGTTTTGCAGCCACGTAACCTTCAGGCCAAGATACATCGAAAAGGCCGACAGACTTACTCTCACAACTACGTCACAACAGCTATACGCGTAGCAAATGCCTTGAAAGCAAATTCCGTTAGAGGTTCCTTATAACCGCATATAAGAGACATTCAACAAAACATGCCGACAGTAAAAATCAAGAAAAAAGTTGAAGCCAATTTTGGGGATTCCTCCAACGAATATTACATATGGCACAGACCTAAATGCGAAATGTGTTTCTGGGCTTTTTAAAGAGATTGTGCCATTGCCCGTCCCTCTGCTTGTAGCCTGGCTGCCAATGCCAGTATGTTCTCAAACTGTGGTCAAATCGTCACACCCACTCATATTAACCAAAAGATTTAACTTTTACACGATTGATATGGAATTGTGACACTGGATTTAGGCGTAAGTGAACAAGGCACGAATTCGAGACAATGCACAATATATCGGGTGGTTTGGAAAGTTCGTTCAGTTTTTTAAAGAAATTTATTTACGAATTTATATATAAGAAAACAATTATTTTAATCTATTATATAATCTTCCCCCTTTTTTAATAACTTCCTTCCACATCTCTTGGTGATTTTTAATTCATCTCCCATAAAACTCGAGTGGTTTTTCTAAAAAAAGGTTTTAATTCGATTTTTTCACTTCCACGTCGTTATGGAAATTCAAATCCTTCAAGTAGTAGTTCAGTCTGCGAAATAGGCAATATTCGGACGGGACGAGGTCTGGGGAGTACGGTGTATGAGGTAAAGCTTACCACACAAAGTCCGGCAGTTTCTGACGGGTCTTTCTGGCAGTGTGAGGCCTCGACATCAAGGTTGCTCGCAAATCTTTTATGACCTCGCGAACGGTTGAGACTGATGTTTTTGATTATTTGATTTGATTAACAATAATTAAATCTCTCAACTCCTCGGAAACAATTTCTTTTGGTTCTCCTGATCAGGCAGCCTTCGTTACGGAAAAGTCGCCCGTAGAAAATCTCTTAAAACATTTGTGGCAAATTCTGTCATTCGATCCGTTTTCTTCATAAACGGACTTTATTTTTCGGCTGATTTCAGCAGTCGTTATTCCTTTCGGAAATAATACAACATAACATGTTTAAAATATTATTTTCCTCCCATTTTTTCCACTTTGTAAACCTTTTTCCAAAGGTAAGTAATAGTAAACAGTTTAGAGAAGGAGGGGATGGAAGGAAGTTTTGATAGTGTATGAAGGAACTCTACGTCGCCAGAAGTGAACTAACGAATTAATCAAATGATCTTTTCGAACAACCCAATAATTAGAAATGTGATTAATTCATTATTTCTTCATGTATTCCCCAAATAAATTAAAGGATGGAGTGTCTGTACGAGTCAACCAAAACTTTAAATGCTATAATAATAATAAATTCCAGTTTGTATTCTGATGCCTCCCTTACAAAATAGCCGATTTGACAAAAACCATTTTGTTATCCATAATTTAGAACTTGTAAGCTGACTTCATGAAAGGTTTGGCCAATTATATTATCTTGTTTCACTCAACTAGTAATAGAGAAACAGTTAGACCCATCTTTTCATATTCAACCCTTTAGCAGTTAAATTAACCCCACCTGCCCCACAAATGGCTTCAAAATTCCTTATTTTCGTAATAAATTTTGAAATTATTTTTGAAATTTTTTATCTCCGGATGTTTAGCTTAGTACTGCAGCTTACCAGCTAACTAACTACCCACGTCCATTTGGCCAAAATCATCCTTTCGTTCGTAATTTAGTACCAAAGACCTCCACGAAAGTGCAGTTTTGTTTCGAATTTAATATTGTAAATTTATTTAAAGCACATTTAAAATTTGTTCTCGATTCATATTTGAAGCAATAATTTACTTCAGACATTGATTCGTTTTTTACCTAAAACAAAATTAGAAATCTACATTGATGGTGTTTCTCAATCAAAACATAATGAAACAGATATTTTAATTCTAGAACCCGAAAGGCAAATACAGTTTTTTGGAACATCTCATAATATACTAATATTGTCCAACCGGACTGCTGAAGATTTCAGTCTTTTTGGGTATTTAAAGCCTAGTATTTAAGTGACCAATCTTGTCAGCACAAAAAGATAATTTTGCAGAAGAAGCGACAAAATTATTAGTTGAAATATTGGGTGATGGATAATGCTCTAAAAGGCAATTGAATGAGCATTTTTTTTTAGTCAGTTCGTTCAACTGATTTTTCTTATTACTTCAATTGTATGTCGAACACCTAAGCAAGAAAATGCGTTACAAAAGTGGTAATTTTCATCTTTTTAATTTTTATGTAATACCTTCAAAAATGTGACACCTAAAATGAAGCGTTTAAAGTACTAAGTTTGCACTTCATTACTGCTTAAGTCGATTGAATGATGTCCGTCCGTTTTCCTGGTTGACTGGCCAGGTGGCAGACACGATATCTGTCATAAATATTTACGAGTATTGTGAATGAACTATATTGGTCAACCCCTCCCTTACAAATTC